>CM034154.1:146482933-146969511 GCA_019776745.2 Taxus chinensis | reverse complement strand
ATACAATGTCAGGAATTTAGGAGCATTAGAACTAGATGTAAGGTTTAGAGGAGTAGTGATAAGTGAGGTAGTAGTAGTGATAGAGGGAGATGAGGTGGGTGATATAAATTTGGTAGTATGCATAACGATAGAAGGGAGGTCTATGGAGGTAGGAAAAATAGTGGGAGTACTAGATTTACTGACATCATATGTATCAATGTTTTGATATGGAATAGGATGCAACCAAGGTATGGGAATTGCAGTGATGGGATCTATGCGATAGAACTTGAATGGTTCAGGGTCAACAATAATGGTATGATCATAGCCATCATGTAAAAATTTAATGCAACGGTGAAATATAGAAGGAAGATCCCGCATGGCATGAATGCATGGTCTAACAAGTAATTAATTAAATTAAAATGACACATATATGACATAAAACATAGTGGGATGGATTTTAGGTCCAATTTGTAAGGTTAAGGTGATAGTCCTATAATGTGTTAGTGTGTAAAGTATCGAATAATAAAATGAGTTCCTAGGAACAATGGTTAGAGTATGAATGTGTTTCAATTTTCAATTTCATTCATCGATTAGATGTTAGTGTAATTAATAATTTAGGTGTGAGTGATTTTGTATGATAACAAGGATTTTAAAAATATCACCATCGAGTAGGGCACAAATTAAAAAGATTAAAAGGGGAATGAATCTAATAAGTTTTGTAAATCTACACAACAAACAAGAAAGAATCAAAAATAAAAGTTAAGTTAGAAAATTTGAAAATAACAAACCTAACAAATGTAGCTAGCATTACAAATGACACATCAAGGCCTAAGATCTCACAAAAACAGAATCTCCATTTGGATAAAAAATAATTAAGGAGTAGATCAAGTAATCAACGTTTTAAAAATAATCACTTAGAAATCATCAAAGGTATAAACAAGAGAATCAATTAGCAAGAAATCATATCTATGATAAATCAAAATAAGAAAAAGAGAAAAGTACTAAAAAATATAAAGTGTGAGGAAACAATAAGATAATCAAAAAAATTAATATATCCTTTAACATACCCACTGGGCCACCAATCCAAGGAATGATAAAAGAACAAGGATTTACATTCCTTTCCTCATCAGACATAGAAAAATAAGACATGGGGATCTTCCCAATTCTTAGAAAAACTAGGTGGAGTGATCCACCTCACCATGAGCTACCAGAGTGTTACCTAAAATTTAGGGGTAGAGCTACCCAAAGTCCAAGAAAAATCCGTACAAGGGAAGATTGTACCACAGGACACCGTCTAAGGAAATATTGTGCATAGGATTTCAACAATGCCTTACATGGGAGACCATCCCTAGCACATGCAAAAATCATATGAAGATACCAAAATAAAGCCTCTTCATTCTCTCAATAGGATTTTTTCTTATCAACACAACCACAATTGCCCAAGAAATAGGTCTCCCAAACCGAGGTATCTCTATTCTCCCATATAAAACCACCATACCACATATAAAGCTAACAACTACACTCATCTATGGTCATTTTCACAAAGCAAGAGAGATTTCATTAAGGGCCATCACAAACCACCCAGTTCAAATTTTGGCATAAATAATAGGGGAATGATATTAGTAGGAAACTATGGGAGTATATAAGCATCATTGGGAGTTTTAGAAATCATTACAAGAATGTGGGATGATAGTGCAGACTTCAACTAGCTTGAACTCCTCACACATGAACTAAATAAAAATGCACAAAAGATCACACAAGATAGAGGAAAAGTGTTACGGTACCAATGGATCATCATTCTACTTGTTTAACACACTATAAGGCTCCTTGTGGAATTATAGAAGTAGACAATGAGAACTTCCCATTGGAGATATTTGTATTTTTCATCCTAGTAAATACCTACACAATTTTTGAAGACATGTAATTGTTTGGAATATGACATCTAAAAACTAAGAACATCTTAGCATAAACCCACACATATCTAGGGAGGTAAGAATGTATACAACCTCGTATGAAAAAATCACTTTGTTACATGATGGGGTCATACCGCGATCAGAGGTCCCTAATGCTAAACATCATATGTCACTACCATTTTACATCAACAAGGATATAACCAAGTCCGAACTAAGAGAAAGGCATGACGTGATTCCAAAAATTTTCCATCCAATGTGTACATAAGGTCTAGAGAAACCAGTGAGGGGAGAGCTACACATGGAAACAACTAACCATGATCATCCTTAAACATAATTTGAAGGGGAAGATTCAACAAGGGAAGCTAACTGCAAGAGATTAAATTAACCGATCATCTCACCAACACAAAGACAATCAGCAAGGTTAGAAACATACCCCAGATTACCCAACTATTTTTCCAATCTTTATTTTTAACAAATATAAATTGACAAAGAGAGATTACATATAATCATAATCTCATAAATGGGCACAAAAATGTATCTGTTAGAGGAATGAGAATGTATCACATGGAAATCCATCGTAATGGAACAATCCAAAACTAAGAATCTAAGGCCAAAAGATAGGATCAAACTCCCTTTGATTCCAAATTCTTTCATGATCATAGTGGTATGGGAGGGTGTGACACAATAATAACTGGTGTGCAACATTAAGGAGGGTCTAAATGACCAACGAATTGGTGTATCCACCCTAGAGGAATAATTCTTATTCTCCCCACACAAGAATAAAATAAGTGAAATAAACCCTATCAGAGTGGTGTTACTGCTTAGAATTGAAGAACCAACTATTTTAAGCAGAGGTGTGAACACATGCAAAAGATCCTCTCTTACATATGAGGACATACAAAATAAGAATAAAATTTAGTAAGTCCGATAAAATCCATTGATGACATAGAGCTAAGAACACAAAAGTAACGAGAGGTTAAGGAGAAAAGAAGAATCAAAATGATAATCCCTAAAGCTATAATCCAAATAAAAAGAACACCTTATCCTCCTTAATATTTGTAAGAGGTAATAAATCAACTTGAAACATGAGTAGTGGAAATTACAACTACACAATTAATGCAATAATCACAATCCATCATGTAGAAAAGTGCACATTCAGTGGAGGAACCAGTAAAAACAACCAAAAAAGAGGAGTATGCAGTCAAAAAAAACTTGAAGAAGAAGGAAGTTTAAGAATAGTTATGCAAACAACAAGATGAAGAGTAACAGAGATAAGAGGAAGAGAGTGTATGCAAGGAACATGAAGAAGAACATCATTAGATATAAATTTAACATATTGAGGCATGAAAGGCCATGAAAATTAAAAGGAAACAATAACAAGAAGAAGAAAATAAGTACATAAAGGAGAATCGAAGAAGAAGAGAGGAAAATCAAAGAGAATAAAATAAGTAGAGAGAAAAAAACAATAAAAGGAAGAAGAGGAAGCATGGGCTAAGACAAAATTAGAGGAGAAATAAAAGGAAGTATAAGAAAGTAGAAGGAAATAAGAATAAATAAGAAAGAAAGAGGAAGAAAAGAGAGAAGAAGACAAAATAAATCTACAATAATTAAAAAATGATAGATGCCAAGGAAGCAAAGGAACAAATAGAGATCGGTACATCCAACACAACACCAATAAAGGTATAAAAAATTTAGAAATTATATTTGTAAATGTTTTAGTGTATAATGCTATCAATAACACCAACATGAATAAGTAATACAATTCTCCATTCATCCCATGTTCACAGTGTACTCCCAAACATTGTTCAGATACGTACACAGGCTATAAAAAACTAGTCTACATTCAACACAATGGAAGTGGATTTGGGTAAATTACCATTATAGACAAAAATTAAATGAGTACACATATTAGAATCCAATATAGGAGCAACCACACTGTAGATGTCCCAAAATAAGGATAACTTGGAGAAAACACTATGTAATCTAAGTTTGTATGTCACACAACACTATCCAAAGTAGGTCACAAAACTATAGGTGATCAGGTCACGAGAAAAGAAATGTAGATAACACTTTTGGTTTAAAAGGTAGTGGAAAAATAGAACAATAATGAAGTGGAAAAAAATATCACAACACACGTAGCCAATGCCAGCTAGGAAGTAAAAGAGGCCATAATAATACTCAAGAAGTATGTCACAATGCTCAAGAAAACCAAAGCTCTAGAGAAAAAATTAACATTTTAACTCTTGGATTGGAATGTGCACAGTTGAAAGTTGTCGTGAGAGATAATAAGAATGATATTGAGATTGAGATAAAACTACACCCACAAATGTTGATAGAGGAAGAGGATCAAAAAATTGAAATGGATTTGTAGTCATCATTACAATAAAATGATAATGTATGTGAACAATTTTGGGAATGGGAAAAAAATGCAAAAATGAACACTTTCGCATGGGTTCAAGAAAAATGAATGAGATACCAAATGGAGACACTAATTCAAGATTTCCATAATCACAACCAGGTTAAATAACAAGCCAAAAATGAACAAGTATATGAATTTATACATGTACCATGCAATTATATTTGTACTATGGAATAATAAATGAATCTTTTGCATCTTGGAATACATACAAGGTTGATCTAGAGGTCATTCTTCCATCTACGTAGATAATGAATAAAACACCAAGGTTCATTATTCAACATATATACGTCTTCAAAGATCAAAGGCCACACTCATAATGTCACCACCACCATTCACCCCTCACAGTCAAGCTCTGTAGATGGAAAAGCAGAAGTAGAATGAGTAGTAATAATAAACAAAAATCATCATAATATTTTGGAAGGTAATTAGCTATAAATATATATTAGGCTTGCATAGTCTGAAAAAATACAAGTAAAAATTATGAGGGAATTCCCATAGATTGAAAACATGAAATGGAGGTATAATAGGAATCCTACTTAATTAAAAACCCAAAAGGGTGGTTAAGTAGTGTGTGGAGGATAAAAACAAGTAAATAGAATCCTTCGTGTTGAATGCAAACAAATAAAGTTACATTATAACATGACCACAACTCAACACTAGACATAATTAAATACAAATACAAATCCCTAGCAGTTCGAATCAATTTTTATCTTTGGATGAGATAACTATTAAGTTTGGGGAATCATGTCATATAGTAAAATTAGATAGTAAGTTGACATGGATATAGTTCATGCTTCTGTAATCCTTTGGTATGTATATAGGTACTATAAGAGAAAAGATATAATTTGTATCTTCTCTACACACAAGTATAGAATATGAAAAACCTTTGAATATATGAGAAGGAGATGAAAGGACTTGTAATTCAACATTCAGCGTATTTTTTATAATATAAATCTATGTAATCGTGTTTGAAGAAGGTTGATCTTGGATCCTAATAGAAAATACTTCATTATAATTCCTTTTTCCATGTTCTGATATAGATTTGTTTTATTTCTAGTTAAATTACAATATTTATATGATATGGATCTCTTTTCGTGAACTCTTTGTATATATTGTATTGTGAAATTGAAACATTCAATTATATCCCATGCTTTAATCTAGACTACAACATGTTGCAGATTTTTATTCTGTAATCAAGAAACCTTTGCTAACATAAAAGTAGGAACCTAATCTAATCATTCACATAACATATCCATAATCACATCAAACTTCATAAACATCATCGTAATGGTCATCACATAATTATTCATATCAATCACTATATGACACAATACATAAGAGTAAAATGAGTGTTGAATCCATAAACTAATCCAAATGATATATCAATCAATGTGTATGATATTCCAAAAATATACATCTCAAATTAAGATACATCATATCTGAAATCCATGTATAGAAAAAATGGCCACATTAGCTCTTAGCGCGAGTCATAATTGGAGTTGAACATGAGGGTGTTGATCTTCTTGATGGGGGAACCCTTGATGATGGTACTAAAGTTAATGATAATGAAATTAAAATAAATCTCTATATGGCCCACTCATTTGATCCATGAACACTATTATCTACTCTTACACTAGTACATTATTATCATAGAGTTGTCTATAATACATAACCTCATGTGTTACTCTCATAAAATATGTGATTTATTACACTAACCCCATGTGATCTACTATAGATCAGGTTGTATTTTTAATTCCTGTAATTTTCAACACAAAATAGCCCTTGAAATAAACCCATTATCCCATACAACTTTGAGGCATTTTCTTTAACCATTTTAAAAGCGTATAAAGAAATATTCATTGAATAATCAATTACCAAGAAGTTAGAATTTGTTTCCAATATGAGACTAGAACTAGAACCTAAGGGGAACAAACGATTATTAGTGTTGTTTTAATTCACACCACATGAGAATTTAAGAGTAGCAACAATTACATCCAGACTACCAATCATAATTTTCTTTTATGGTTTGTTACATATTTACAAGAGGGGCCTTAGTTGAACATATGGGTAAAAATTTATCACTAAGAATTTCATATGTTCTTGTCATAAGTTCTAAACCATAAGGTTTAGAAAGTCTCCCCGCTAAACAGTTATAGTCCAATAAGATAATAGTCCTATTAGAATATAATAAATTAAAAAGAGTCTAAAAAGCTTACCAAACTATTATTTTAATTAATGAGGCTAGAGAAAGTCTTATTGGCCACCAACTTATCTAGTTTATCCTTAAAAACAAAATGATATTATCAATTCCATTATAATTGATCAAACTCATCCAAATTAGGAGGGGGTCTATTAAATTTAGTCAGAGTCTATGCCAAAGCGTCGAATGAACACAATATAAAAGATATGCTAATGAACACAATATAAAAGTAATATATTCAGGATGTATAGAGAACATTACATAGGCTATTATATAGCCTTATCAATAGGAAAATAACTTCCTATAAAATAGGAAGCAATAATAAAAAACTATAAACTGTAACCCATTCAAATGAGTTATGAGTATAACCAAACAAATAAAAATACAAGTTGTTATTACAAGTTAATATAACCATAAATATTATTTCACCCATAGTAAACATTAATTTCCTACATTCCCCCCTTAATGTTTACATGGTAGTAAAATAAATTTCACACTTCCTCTATAGATTGTTGCCCATGTTTTCTCATGATCTTGGTACAACACTTGAACTGAAGGTATAAGAAGGAACACATAAATTTCTTAGTATCCATGCACTGTCGGGAACACAATTGACCAAAGAGAATGGGAACATGCTCAGGAATCATCTACTTATCAACGAGTCACTTTATGGAACACATATGACCTAGCAGTGTGGGAAATCAAGCAGGAACACATCTGAGCATCCTTCAATGGTTTTCCAGAGGCTAACCAAAAACCTAGGTATGAATAGGAACACATCTAACTATTCAACCTCTTCAAGATTCATGATGTTGCATTTCTCTGTGTTATCTATTCTTCACTATGTTATTACACTAGGGAATTGTGTAGGAATAGTCACGTACACAAGTGAATAGGAATGAACCTCTGTTCTTATTTCTCACACCAAACTAGAAATATGAAAAGCATAACTAAAAATGGGAAATCCATACCAAACAACTGAATCTAAAACACTGCGAAATTAAACATCAAATACACTACACACTAAAATACTTATACACGTGCCACCAAATCAGTAAAGTGGCCCCGTCGTTGGTGACTGATGAGAGGTTGTTGGTTGTCCTCCAGCCTTCGATGCCTCTTTCCTCCATTTTCATGATGTTAGCTCAACAAAATGTGAACATGAAGCACATGTGTTTCCACATTGAGATTATTCTTTGCTCTCCCCCCACAATGTGAAACACTTTATTTTCTAAACAACAGGTAACACCGAAAATGCATCTGTGAGGTAATTTTTTGTTTTTTTTAACAATTTTTTGCTCTTAAGACTTGACTGGACAAAGTTCCAAAACCACCTATTTGACTTCGATAATTTTGATACACTTTTAAAAATGACTCTTTTGACATATTTATAATGATTTATGAACTTGACTATATGGTTCTTACAAAACGACACTTTATACATTTAAAATGATCCAAAAAAAAAAAAAAAATTACTTTTAACACTATACCTATGTTTGGTAACAAACTCAATTCTTTTGACTCGTTGATTAAGAAAACACCAATAATATTAATTGACAATAGGGTACTTTTTATGACCTATTTCTTGAACAAAACTAATGACTAAACAAGACAAATCACAAAGGTGTTGATGGAATAACAATGCAAGGAAGATAAAAAGACATAATAAATCAAAGATTTATTGAATATAATCGACATAACTATCTTCAACTCACATGCCCGATGTAGAGTGAATACCACAATGAAAAATTCCAGGAACATGGGATAGAGCACGACTTCATCAACCAATCTGTAAAGCTGAAGAGATTCAGTCATCTCAATCTTCAAAATACGTGGCACATCTCGTGGAAGACAAATAGATGCTTGTTTTTTAGATTGTACAATATTACTCATGAATTTGGAGAAATATGTTGGGTCTGGTGAATATCAGCTCACATATCTACCTATAGATAGAATGTCTACGAGGATCATGGAACCAGCACTCAAAATCAGGCGCATAAATGACTGTCAAATTGAAAATCAAATCGACTAAATGTAGATCAAATGTTGAGATCCATATGAGCATAGAGATCATCGACCAACAAAGAAATTGGGTGTACGAATTGTACAATGAAAGATCTGCACAGAATTAGAAGGCACTCGACTAAATAAAATATATGTGGAAATCAATCTATCCAGATAAAGATTTGGATCTATGTTGAAATGAATAATACATAGACCAAGATGTAGATACACGTTAATACAATATGAGTGTAAACGCATCGGTCTTCTTCCTTAAAAGTGCAATTTTTATGAATGTAATTGGATCACGACCAAAAGGAGTGCATGTGGACTTATACAAATAATCTCTAAAGCTACATGTAGGATCTGGATCAAAAACAATGTTGATGGAGACACGGAACAGATGGGATCCACACATACATGTATGAAAAAATAACTCTTACTAAGATGGTGGGCAGATGACCTAATTAGTGAAACAACAGAAGTACATGATGATAACTAGGATATGCAAGCATGTATATCAGGGTATAAGGTGTTAATGTATATCATACAAATCATCTCAAGATGAGATTTGATTGGAAGTATACATTACTACAAATTAATTAATGAATATCATAACATGTGGAAATAAAGGTGCGCCCCTACAAAGAAATCATTACTCCATCAAACGAACCTCTTGCACTAAAAATCCCTTCTATGATACCAAATATTAAATTTGGTCAGAGTCTATGCTAGAGAGCTGAATGAACACAATATAAAATTAATATATTCAAGATGTATATAGAGAGCATTACAGAGGATATTATATAGCCATAACAATAGGAAAATAACTTCCTATAAAATAGAAAGTGATAAGAACAAATAACTTGTTAAAGGTTTTTACTGGTGCAACAAACATTTACTAATACATTGTTGTTAAAACAATATATTATACTAAATAACAATATAACCAAAATACTAACCATACCAAAGTAAAATATATTTACCATATGGTAAATTCAAACCACATGTGAACACTAAATTCCTAACAGGGACCTATTTTATTTTCTAAAGGTCCTTTGTAAATATACATATACATACACACACATATGTATATACATACATACATACATACATACATACATACATACATACATACATACATACATACATACATACATACATACATACATACATATACATACATACATACATATGTGTGTATGTATGTATATATATATATATATATATATATGTGTGTGTGTGTGTGTATGTGTGTGTGTGTGTATATGTATGTGTGTGTGTATATATGTGTGTGTATGTATATATATATATATATATATACATATACATATATACATATATATATAGATATACACATACACATGTACACACATGTATGTATGTACATACACACATACACACACACACACACACACACACATGTATACGTGTGTATGTGTGTAAATATAAAAGTGAACATGTAAGCGCATAGTATGGGAGTGCCATAATTCATTGCAGAACTAAATGTTAGTATCAAGGCTAATTCTATCTATATTCCATTATTTTAAAATAATGAAAATAAACAAATAAATACAAGGGAAGGATATTCTATATTTTAGTTGTAAAAAATAAAATATTATCCGAGATTTATAGGAATGAAGGTTTATACCAGGAACTATCATGATTTTATAAGTATATAAATATCTAGCTTTACTAGTAAAGTTTTTAATCCTATTATTATGGAATGAATTTTCATTTCCCAATCATTTAAACCTAAAAACATGAAAAATAATACAATAATGTGTGAGCCAAATAAATTTTGGGTAGAGGTTACTAAGAGGTCATAAATTGTTTACTGTTTACAAAGATAAAGCAAAAATAACAAATGATAATTTTTAAAAGTACTTTCTTGTATGAATTTTAAAATCCAAATAGCTATTCATTTCTCCTCATTACCATGAGTAAAAATAGAAACTATATTTTTTAAATATATAAATAACTAGGAATCTAATAAACTAATATGAAACATGGAAGGAAAATTAATTCAAGCAAGTTTATAAAGGCACTAATAACAACTTGATTATGCTAAAATGTAATATCCTAACCTAGTCTAATGCAAGTTTGTAGTAAATAAATAAGAAATGGAATAATTAAAATACTCCCAAGCAAGATATGTAATGAAATATGAAACCCTAATATGCAAAGAGGGTTAGGATAGCCTTAGCTTATTCAAAGATTTTGTGGGATTGTGTTGCAATGGAGATAGGATGAATAGGAGGAGGAAAATGTCACACAATAACCTTATAAAATGTAGATCTGGAGGATTTTACTAGACTCAGGATCCTGGGGATGGATAGGGGCGCCCATAGGAACCTTGGTATGAATTATGGGTACCCTGGTATACACAGATGGTCGGAAACCTGAATTTTCAGGGTTGTAAGATATCTTCACTCCTTCGGTTCTTATCACATGTATGTCACTGCACTTCACCAAATGTTTCCGTAAACTTACAATGGAAGAATCTCCTGCAAGACCGCAAACCAAACATCAAAACCCTAAAATAAGAAATATTTATATGAATGGGTCATACTTTCCTCAATTGCCAAATTGATGGACTTATCACTAAGTGTTGCACTAGATCTCATACATAATGTAGTTCTAGGTGTGTGTGGAATTGTGTCGTAGGTTTATCTTGTGTCAGTCGCACTTTGTGAAGTAGTGAGCAAGTATCTAGATGTAGAATGTAATAAATGTATGCATGGAAACAATAGACTCCCCTACTATGAAGTGTGATGTAGATGAACCAACCTTTGTGCCTTTTGATGGAACTATATGGATGAAAATGTAGCTATAGATTCATTTGATGAATGCAACCTTAGGTGGTGATAGCTAGTGCTTAGTGCTTGGTCCCTTATCATGATCACATAACTTTATATGTATATGATTCTTTCACTTGAACTTCGTAATTAACCCCGAAAAGGCTGACTACCAAAAATATAAGATTCTCAAATGGATATAAAGGACCCAAAAAGTGTGACCAAAGTGTAAAGAAGATAGGGGCACCTAGAGGGGATGAGGGAACCTGGAGCTGACATCCTCATTGGGTTCTCTAATCCAGAAAAGGTAAAAATGAAGCATGAAAAGACTGATTGGGCTAAGAAATGTGTAAGACCAAAAGTAGCAATAGAAAACAACAAAATATGGCCAAAGATAGGGGTTAATCAATACTCTTCTTTCTTAGGAATCAAGCAAATAGTAGTATGTGATCAAGACTAAATAATGACTCAAAGTGCATGATTTTGTGTCTATATTTTCCCCCACTTTATGTTGGTGAGAAGAATGATCGGTAACATAAATTAGATAGATATGGGTACCTGATATCCATGTAGATTGGTGTAGAAAGTGTGCCGAGGGACTAGACAAGGCGTGGAGTGAGAAAAAAGATGGAGCGTGGAGACTAAAGATGAAAAAATATAAAAAGGTGATGAGAGTGAACCTAGGGAAAAAGCACGTGTGAAAATGTCAATGTGTGTGTGATGTACCTACATGTTAGTGTGACGTTGTTGTTGATGTTGACTGCTTGTTTCCCATACAGACATACCTGTAAAAGAGAAGATGATCAAGTAGTTAAATACACATGTATATGTGTAGAAAAGTGTGAAAAGACACATGTATGTATGTAAAAATCATATAATGAAAGTATAAAAATGAAAAAGGAACATGTGCACCTGATCCATGATGATAAAAAGGGTGTAGAAAGGATCCTGTTGATGAAGTGTGATTTTTTTGGGTGATCTCACGCCACTGGCCGAAGAAGTGTAGGGAGGAAAGTTTGATTTATCCTCTAATCTTTAACTGCTTCAGGATGAAACTGAAGAGATCTTTGTAATATCTAGTTTTTTAAGCAATCTGATGCCAATGTAATGGAATAAGTGTAGGGAGAAATTTCCTGGTGTTGTCCTCTAACCTTTAATTTTTTCCCACTATATAAAACATCACTGCATGTGGTGTGTAACCCACACATGTGTTAAGGACAATTTGCTATGTAAAATCTGTTGTGTATGGAGTTTTGTAGACTATGTTGAACCCACTCCCTATGTAACCCATTGTGTCATGGATGAAAAATGAAAACTAAATTGTACTGGTACTATGTGTAAACCCAAATGATGCCCCCTCTTTGGGGGCACATGTGACGTCATTATAGGAGGATGGGGCCCCAAAAGAGGACCAACCATTGTAACTGAAAATGTACCGTGAAGGGGGAGGGGATGTGCTTGGTAAAAACAAAGGCACATACAAACAAAGTGGCTAGGAAACAAGTGTTAGTATAAACAAACATGCATGTATAAAACAAGTGTAAGCTACGAAGACAATGTGTAAGAAGATAATGTAAACACTTGAGAAGACAATATAGACCGAAAAGAGTAGGTTACAAACATGGGACATCACTCACGATGTCCCAAGAAAATCAAGGCCGACGAATCCAAAAGCATACAAGTGTGCACACAAGACAAAGGGCAAAGCCCATAAACAAGAACAAGAAATAACATACAATATAACAAACAAGTATGGAAGAAAATATCCCTGCATAGAAAATGCTACACATGAAACACCTACTAGCATGTTAGAAAGATAAAACGTATGTCAAAGCATGTGTAAACTAATAAATTAGTGTGCTATGAACAAAAATAAAACAATAACACCTATAGTGTATGAATTTGGATGCCCCTAGGAGTCGTTGTGGGACTGTTACTAGGTCCACGCATTCATGCAGTGTGTAATGGATCTATAGAGTCTGCGATCACAACTAGAAAGAAAGTGAACACACATGTGTGTATGATAATAAATAACATATAAGATATCTATCTAGCATGTGTAATAAATCATACATGTAAAAACATGAATAAGTAAGAGTGGGTGCAACAATAAAATGTTTTATGTTGTGGATGGATGGAATGGAATTCAATGTGAATGATAGGAGCCGCATGTCCTTGAGTGAATGAAATTGTATGCAATAAGGTTAATTTTTTATCCCCCTCAATAGTCAATAATGAACCCTAAACAAGATTGCGTCATCGGGAAATGTTCGAACTATATGTTATATGTAACGCGATGTGATGAGTATGTAGTGATGATGTGTGACATGGAGATGAAGTGTGCGTGACATTGTAGCCTAAGTGTATATCACGACAAGATGACTAAAGGAGTGATGATTTAAACTAAAGTGTATATCACTAAATGATGATCATAATAGGTGATGATGATTCTAGAGTAAATGATGATATGGCCTATGAATTTTATCACTACAAGATGAGTAGAAGGAGTGGTGATGTAACCTAGAACATATACCACTAAATGATGCAAGTGGAAGTGATGATTTATCCTATGGCATATATCACTAATGGATGAATTACACATGATAAACAAATTGAATGGTTGAATGTGTGAGTTTGATGAGGTCCATTTGATTTGTATACCCTCAACAGTCTAGTATGGACCGTGTGACTAGAGTGTGTCATCGGGTAGTGAGTGTAGTGCGTATAAGTAGATGAGTAGGATGTGTAATATGTAGTGTGTAATATAATGTGTGATGTATAATATGCAATGCAAGATGCATATATGATATAGGTGTAGATGATGTATGACGCATAATAGATATGAATGATGCAAGATGTAAAATGTAGGATGTAGAATGTATGTATGTAAGATATGGGAATGATGTGTGATGTGTAATGTCTATTGTGCAGTGTTTGAGATTCATATGTATAGGATGCACTCAATAGTAAAATGTGAACGGAAGCACAAGAGTGTTTCATAGGGTAATGGTTGATGTATATGTGTATCAATATGTATGAGTATAGTGAGTATAAGACATGTTTTGAAGATAAGGGGATATATATGTAATGTCCCCCAAGTGTGTAAGATGAAGAAATAAATCATAAAATTTCATCTAGGAGATCATCGTTGTCACGGTCAAATCCAAATGACCAAGCATTAGAGACTTGGTAATCAATGGTGTTTGGTTAATCATGTAATGAGCCATTATGGCATAAGTTGTACATACCTATGACATATTCCTCATCACTCAAGGTAGTAATGGACACCCATGTTCATACCAGTGAGTGAGATTCTGTGTAGAGCCAAGAAAATAACTATTGCAAATGAATACATGACCAAAGGGCATGGAGAATGAGATATCAGTATGATCAGGATCTAATGTGCCCCCAATGTAATCAAGCCAACATTTCCCTAATGTAAGTGATGAAGAGCGTGGATTTTGTGCAAGAAAAAATTTGAGATGAAAAACACATAGGCCATTGGTGGCAGTAATATGAAAAAACCCATGATAAAGATGAGAAGTGTGCGGTGGAGGATAGAGATCCTCAAAAGAAAAACCTAGATGATTCAAGACCTCATGTGTACATACAATGTCATCACAAGTAGGATTGAATGGAATGTGTTCCCAATAATAATCATTCATGAAAAGTGTGCACGTGAAAGGAGGTCAGAGTGATGGAGGTGGCACATGATGAGGTGGAAGAGCTAAAGTGACTTCTGATGTAGAGACATGCCCCTGATAAACAATCAATACCAATGGTAGTAGCACATGGAGGAATAGATGTAGTCGGTGCATAATATATCATGAAAATGACACATTCAAGTGGTGGTAAATGTGGTAGCTCATCAATGGGTTACAGG
The DNA here is from genome assembly GCA_019776745.2 of Taxus chinensis. Lineage (NCBI taxonomy): Eukaryota > Viridiplantae > Streptophyta > Pinopsida > Cupressales > Taxaceae > Taxus > Taxus chinensis. The sequence continues at coordinate 146,954,318 of CM034154.1, read as the reverse complement.
TCATCAGTAGTGTATAAGTTCATGGAATAGGAAGTGTAGTGTTTGGGTCATGGTCACAATATTTGTATGGATGACAGTCACAAATAATAGTATACTTGACATTCTCATGTAGAAATTTGACACAATGATGTACTGTGGAGGAAATATCTTGCATGGCATGGAGCCATGGCCTACCAAGTAAACAATTATATGAAACTGGAAATTCAATGACAAAGAAGACCATGTTGATAGTTTTTGGCCCTACAGTGATAGGCAATAACAATGTGACCTATGCATGGATGAACTGAACCATTGTATGCACCAAGGGAAAAAGATGATGGACTAACATGGGAAACAAAAAGACCAAGCTTTTCAAGGAATGACATAGAGAAAATGTTAAGTTCAGATCCATTATCAATTAGAGTGCACTTGACACCTACATTATAGATGTGAATCATGATATGCAAGGGTGGATCATTGTCGAAGACAACAAGATCAATAGTGGGATTAGATGGAAAAACAATATGTTGAGAAAATGCATCGAAAAATGTATTATACACCGAATTTGGATGCATATCAGCAGGAATGTGAGTAGTAGCAAGGAGATTTTGTACTCTGTCTTAAATCAAGATTGACAAGCAATAAGTCATTAATTGAGATACTCATGATGATAAAGCAACAAGGATCCTAATAATGTGTAGATTGATTCGGGTTCACCAAAATGATTATGCTAAAATGTAATATCCTAGCCTAATCTAATGCAAGTTTGCAGTAAATAAATAAGCAATGGAATAACTGAAATACACCCAAGTAAGCTAAGCAATAAAATATGAAACCCTAATGTGCAAAGAGGGTTAAGAGAGCCTTAGCTGATTCAAAGATGTTGGAATGTGTCACAGTGGAGACCGAATGAACATGAGGAGGAAACCGTCACACAAGAGCCTGAGAAAATGCAGATCTAGAGGATTTTACTGGATTGGGGAACCTGGGGAAGGATATGGGTGCCCGTAGGCACCCTGGTTTGAATTCTTTGCACTCTAGTATGCAAAGATGGTCATAAACCCAAATTTTTAGGGTTGTAAGATATTTGCACTCCTTCACTTCTTTTCATGTTTATACCTCTACACTTCGCCAGATGTCTCTGTAAACCTACAATGGAAGAATCACCTACAAGACCCCAAACCAAGAATCAAACCCCTAAAAAAGAAAGATGCATAAAGGGTCAGACTTTCCTCATAGCTTCCAAATTGATGGACTTATCACTGAGTGTTGCACTACATCTCAAACCTTATGTAGTTCTAGGTGTGTGTGTGTGGAATTGTGTCCCAGGTTGCTCTTGTGCCAGTCATACTTTGTGAAGTAGCAAACAATAACTAGATGTAGAATGTAATTAATGTGTACATGGAAATAATAGACTCCCCTCCTATGAAGTGTGATGCAAATGAACCAACCTTTGTGCCTTGTGATGGAGCTAGATGGATGCAAATGTAGCTATATATATGCCTTTGATGGATGCAACCTTAGGTGACGATAGCTAGTGATTAGTGCTTTGTCCCTTTATTATGATCACATAACTTTATATTTATATGATTCTTTCACTTGAACTTCGTAATCAACCTTTAAAAGTTTGACTATAAAAAATAATCTTCTCAAACGGCTAGAAAGGACCCAGAAAGTGTGACCAAAGTGTAAAGAGGATATGGGCATCCAAAGGGGACGAGGGTACGTGGCTCTGACGTCCTAACTGGGTGCTCCAGCCCAGAAAAGGTAAAAATTAAGCATGAAAATACTGACTAGGCCAATAAAGGTGTAAGACCGAAAGTAGCAACAGAAAGCAACAAAAGATGACCAAAGACATGGGTTAATAAGTACTCTTCTTTCTTAGAAACCATGCAAATAGTATTATTTGATCGATACTAAATAATGACTCAAAGTGCGTGATTTTGTGTCTACAAAACTCCATCTTTAGTTATCATTTCTATTTTAAACCTAAGATTTATAACGAAAATAAATAAATCCTTTCCCAAAACAAGGGGAGGACACATAAGGTTTGTTGTAAACATATAGTCAATAACAAAATTTCTCATTTAAGGCTTACATAAGATATTACAAGGCGTATTTTAACTCCCGTCAAACCTTCTTATAATATTTACTTACAAAATTTAAAGAAGGCTGTAGTTAAATAACAAGCATATAAGCCTTCCTAATAAGGGGAACAACATGTCACATTTGTAAGAAAAAACTTTTTTTCAAGGAAGGGAAATATTCCTCTAAGATTCCAAGATCAAGTTAGTCCTTTGAAAAATATTTCTTCGACACAAGAGAATAAAAAGCCTTGTTTTTCCACCTAACTTATTGGCATAATTGCATTCCATCTCTAATAATGGAGGATATGATATCCTCCCTCTCTAAGGCCATGGGAGATAGAGGTTTCTTTCCTCCAAGTTACATAAGAAGTAGAGAAACATAAGGTTCAAATACACATATTCAAAAATGAATACATCCACCCAAAACAAAACACAATTGATAAATCGAAGTTTATTCTTGGAGGGGAAGAGGGGAAAGGATTCCCTTTTCCAAAAGTTTGAAAAAAAATATCATATATTTATCCCATAATAATCATCATACTCCAAAAATTCACATAATCTCCAAATCCCAACTTTAAGCATCCTCCTTGCCAAGGTTTTTCTAAAATTTGAGGGTTTCCTTCGCAAGGAAGGGAGATGATTTTTCAACCAATATGAAAACAAATATCCCTCATCATCCATATGAGGGAGAAATAAAAATAAAATACAACTCCTATCATGGCTTACCCATCAAGCCATGTTGGCACTAGAGGGGTTTTACACCCTCTTCCCCAACATTCTGAGTCCATATCAAGTGATGTGGATGGAAACTAAGTAAAAGAAACTACATACAATACACTATACACTAAAAAAAATTGCACAAACACACAATAAAATCATTCCATTCATTTTTACATATGATAAAAACACAAATCAAGAGGATGAGAGGCCTACCTCTCAATTAAGAAATCCAAATCAATAGCTCTTCAAACCCTAACACTTCTCCAAAATACCAATTGAAGAAAATGAATCCAGAATATCCTTTCCCCCTCCCAAGTGGAGGAATAAGAAGAGGAATCTCTATGATCCTCACCCCAATGAGAGGGTGACATGTGCCCCCCTCTTCCTATAAATTTCACGATTCCCCCCAAGTCTTCTTCAATCATAATACAAGTGTCTTAATGAGGAGAATCACAAAAAATTACCAAAATCAAAAATAAAAATCCACTCTAAATTCCTAAGAGGGCTCACATAACAAGTTAGATAATATATGTGGACAAGTGATGCTCAAATAGGAGGGAGAAACCCATTTTAACATTGGAAAGAGTTCCCATACCCATAACACCTACACCACCCCCATGCTGACGATTAGAACCATTGAAGAATAAATTCATGTGGTAAGTGTCATCATCCAAAGAGAGAGTAGTAATTGATTCATCAGGGAAATCAAAGTTTGAATACTTATTCCTGGAAAGTGGTGTATTAGTGAGTTGATCAGCGATGGACTGACCCTGTATATATTTTTTATGGATGAATTTGAGGTATAAGTCTACGAGAAGCATGAGCCAACATGTGAAACATTTATTTTGATAAGACTTGGCATACATGTAATGTAAGGGGTCTATGTTGGTAATGACATAGGTTTTGTGGTTGAGTAGGTAATGATGAAGTTTAGTGGCAACAAAAACTAAGGCTAAGAAAATTTTTTTAGAATGGGTTTATTGGGTTTCGTAGTCTAGGAGAGTACGCCTTATGTAATAAACCTCCTGTTCCCTATGTTTTTTGTCATGATGAGCAAGCATGGCCCCTAAGGAATGATCAATGACAAAGATATATAAGTAAAAGAGTTGGTCATATTTAAGAGGAATGAGTACGAGTGGTTGGAGAAGGTATTGTTTTAAGGCCTCAAATGTTGTGTGGCATTCATCATCCCATTTGAAGGATACATCCTTTTTAAGGAGGTGATGAAATGGTTCACAATGGTCGAAAAGTTGTGAAATGAATCAATAAATAGATATCAACTTACCTTGAAAAATACGTAGTTAACGGAGATTAGTTGGTGGAGGCACTTCGAGAATAACTTTTACTTTAGCAGGGTCAACTTTGATGCCATGCAAAGAAACGAAGAAACCTAAGAGATTTCCTGAGAGAACTTCGAAGACACACTTCTTGGGTTGGATTCAGACACAATATTTGATAAGTCGGTCAAAGATGACCTTTAGAACTATGAGGTGTTTGGCCCGACATTTGGAATTTGCAACAAGATCATCTACGTAATCTTTTAGTATGTGATGCATGATGTCATGAAAGATATAAGTCATAGCCCGCTGGTATGTAGCACCAACAATTTTAAGACCAAAAGGAATGACTCGATAGTAGAAGGTACCCTAAGGGGTGATGAAGGAGGTTTTGTGTTGATCCTCTGGAGCAAGTAATATTTGATTATAACCTGAGAAGCCATCCATGAGTGATAGCATCTCATGACTAGTGGTAAGATCAACTAGCTAATCAATACCTCATAAAGGAAAATATTCTTTTGAGCAAGCTAGGTTGAGGTCATAGAAATCTATGCAAATGTGAATTCCCCCTATCGCTTTAGTGACAAGGACAATGTTAGAAATCCATTAAGGGTAGTTGATGGGTAGGTTGAAAGAGATAGAGAGAAGGCACTGGAGTTATTCTTTAACCAGAAGAGCAATACGTGGATGCATTTTTCGTAGCTTTTAATTTATAGGTTTGGCATCAAGAATGATTATGATATTATGGACCAAATATTGAGATCAATACTGGGCATGTCAGTGTAAGACCAAGAGAAATCATGGTTATGATTTTTGAGGAAAGAAGTAATGGCTTCTTGTTCAAAAACATCTAAAGATTGGGAAATATTTAGAATGTGTGGGTCGTCCTTAGTGTTAATGTTGATTTCGACAGTCGACTCATTAAACATGGTTTGCATCTCATAAGGTAACGACCAATGAATAAAATAATCTTCAACACCAAGGTAAGTGAGAATAGACTCATTGTCTTGACATTAAATGATGTTGATAGAAGGTGAATCGTCTTTGATCATGTCAGGATACAGAAAGGGGAGAGAATAAGCGCCCTTGTTATCATGTTGATAAGTCAAAGGTTCTAAGGAAATGGTATTTATGAAAAAAAAATTAGGAGGGATGGATTCAGGATCCATTAACTCTGTTGGTGAAGGTGGTGGAGTAGGTGAGTGGGTTGAAGGAGGGATATGCTCCTTGATGAGTTCAAGGTGGACCTTTTTGGAAGATAGTTTGCAAAATCCGATACCACTATGATCATTGTGCTTATGGGTTGTGCAAGAAATGAGAGTATGAGGTCCTTTTTCATAAAAAGCAAAAGCAAAACCCTTCCAAGCACATTGGTGTAGAAAAGTGTGGGCGAAGTGATGATTGGTGAGGGATTGAAGGTCAGAATAAAACGGTCATGTTTGTGATGGTAGTTTGGGTGAGTAGGTGGAGGTGTCGAGTCCCCCATATGTGAGTTTGGTATGAAGGTGGTGAGGACCATAAAGAAAACTCTGGCCTATGTAGTGATCATAATGAGGGTGTTGGCATACGTCCCCATATTATTGTGGAGTGAGGAATGTATTGACATTATATAGGTGATACTCCGCCAAAGTGAGGCGTTGAAAAACACCTTCCAAGGGATCAGTGGTTGATATGTGTGCAAGCTCGAATAGATGAAATATGAGGTGCTATATTGGAGGAGGCATCGGTTGGTTGAGAAGTAGATGGGTTACTTTTGGAGGTTATGAAAACAGTGGGACTAGAATAATTAGGTGCGAGGAGAAGTGGTTGTAACATTGGTGGATGAGGTCATGGGTGAAGAAGAAGTTAGTTGGAGAGGTAGATGTCTTAATGGGTACAAGAACATCATTAGGTCGGCATTACATATTAGCAGGTTTTGAATGGTGACGGAGTCAGTGGGGATGGTGTATTTATGTCCTTCATTCTCAAATTTTGGGCAACGGTGTAGATTTGTAAGGAACACAACCCATTACATGGATCAAAGGTCAAGCCAAGTAAAAGATTATACTAGAACTCTCCTTCTAAGACATAGAATAGTTTGGGAATTGTATGAGGACCCACATGAATATGGAGAACAATGGTACCTAAGGTAGAAGTCATGGCATCATTGAAGGAGCTGCAACATAACTAGGTTATTATGCCTACAATGGGATGGTATGTGCATTTGGTTATATGCATGGGAAGAAATGATGTTAATACTAGCACCACCATTGACCATGACGCGTCGTTTGCATATATTATCTATGTAGACAGAAATGAAAAGGGAAGGATCAAGATCCTATGACTAGAGGGGTGTGATCTCCTCATTAGAGAAGATGAGGGAAGCTACTTGGCGAGTAGGTGGAGATTTAGTGGCTGGTGGAGAGTTAGTAAGGGAAGCCATGTGATGGGGAGTAATGATAGATGCCACAGGTGTAGGGTAATTTGGTAAAACTTAAAAAGATTGGAGGACCTCCATGAGGGCATGGCAATGTGATTCGGAGGTTTGGATAAGATCATACAAAGACATCCTAAGTGAAGATTAGTGTAATTGCTTTAACATTATGTGATGTTTGACACCATCTGAAATAAGGTAAGTAGGTCCCCGAATGGTGATTTTAGGTGTGGGTGTAGACGATATGTTGGGAACTGGACTAGTAGATGGGTTGGTTTCTTTTTCCTTTCCTTTTATCTTTCTGGGTGCGGGTAGTAACTTGGATCATGTTTATTTGAGGAAGAGAGGTAGATGGAGTAGGTGTGTCGTGAAAGGTATAACAACATGAGGGATAAAAACCCAGGGGGGATAAGAGCCTTGTGAGATGAGGAGGGCACATTGACATTTAGGTGGAGGTTTTTCTAGTTCTCTAATGTGAACCATTTTGATTTTGAATTTTAGAGGTGGGTAAATGGGTTGTGGTGGTGGAGATGTAGGTCACAAGGTAGGTAATGCCAAAGGATGTGGGGAACTAAATAAAGATGAAATAGGGTCCTCATCAAGAATATTGTCATCGTCAAATTTCTCTTCAGGAGGACATAATTGAATGAGAGTGGTTTTTAAAGCCTTACAGTTCTTTACATAATATATGGGTATGCGATGGTAGGCACATATTTTAGTTTTGTCAAACCCATTTGGCTTGGGTTTTATGGGGTCGTAAGGTGTAAGAGGTGGTAATGTGATAACCGAGGTTTTGAGGAGGTTGGCCAAGATAACAACATATGACCCTACTAATGGATCACAATGTAAAGTGAGTGTGGGTTTGGATTGAATGATGGGTTATTGCGGTGTGAGATGTGTCACATGCTGGGGGTTTTGAACGGGGGAAAACTGAGCTACTGATTTGGAAAGTGATGTTGTCTTAGGCTTAGTTTTCACCTTCTTTGGTAAAGGTGTGGCGAATGAACTAGAAACAGAAGGAGTAGTAGGTCTAACCACTTCGTTAGAGATTATTGGGATTTTTGATTTTTTTTGCACTTTCTTAGATAGAGGCGAAGGAGTGCATGATGTGGATGGAAAGGGAGATGGTGGGAGAGGACCAGTTACCCACGGGGATAATTGAAGTGCAATGGAAGTTGTTAGTTGAGGTTGAGAGGAAGGCACGGGTGGAAGGGAGGAAAAATTCATGGGTATTGATGGATTTATGGAACGTAATGGATGTATAGGAGGTAAAGAGGTCACCAGTAACTGTCAGAGTCTAAGTCTATGCAAGTCAGTTAGGTATGTGAGAGGATCGTGCTGAAGAGGTGGGATGTTAGACTTTTGATTTATTATGTGTTAGAGGTGGCCTAGCCAAGGTTTAGGGGTGAGGTCCTAGGACGGATGAGAAGGGTGAGGGTGGAAAAGGTATGGTAGGCGGGGTTGGTGTAGGCTGCTTAGAAGGTTGTGTTTTATTTTTAAGTGGAGGGGTAAATTTTGTGTGGGTTTGGGAGGACGGGGTCAAATCTACTTTGATAGGTGGGTGAGTGAGGTTGGGTGTTGGCACAAATCCTTGGGTGGAAATGGATTTGGGTAAGTTAGGTGATGTTGGTGTAGGTATATGTTTAGACGTAGACATACGTTGGGTCATAGGAAAAGACTCAGACACTGATGTGAATGGTGATGTAGAAGATGTATCAATAGGCATGGTTATGTAGGGTTTGGTGGGTTAAAACAATTTCAGATAAATGGTGGAAGTGTCTATGATTGATAGTTGCATTTGGTTCGAGGTAGGAAGTAGAAGACATCCCCAAAGTAGGGATCTATCGACAATCTAAATGATTGGCAAGGCATGAAAATGGTATCGTGGTAATTGAGTCCGATGTCTTTCTAGTAGTGAACCCTGTAAAATGTGTTTGGGAAATAGGAAAATGGTTAGTGTCAGACTCTGTAGGTAAGAGAGCTAAAAGCATTGTAGACACAAAAATCAGGTCACACTCCCCTTAGCCCCTCGTAATTAATCAACTTAAACACACTTATCTAACCATGCTCCCTTTTTCACCCCACACTAATATTAATTTAATTAATTTAATTAAATTAATCCACATTTCTCATCATATCTATTATTTAATTATCCTAATTAAATTAATAGCCACCCCTCTACCTCTCCTAGCCACCTCACCCTAATCCTATTCTTGGTATGTTTCCATAACTAACTAAAACTTAACCAACACCCTAGAAATCAATGCCTAAACCTCATTCCCGTAGAGACAAATGGTAACCCCCACTCATGTCCAGAGGAATAGAGAGATCTGGCAGCCATTATAGCCATGATCTCCTATTTTTAGTTAACTTAGGGAATCCCACCTTAACCGACATTGGTTAGCCCATAACCACTGTCATTCACCCTTAATCCTTTTTGGCAACCTTATTCTCAAATTTGGAAGATTCTGAGAGCACGACCATGCATTGCAAGTAACCAGAGCATGCATTCTTTCTCGCACATATGTCCAACACTCACCCAACAACCATCCAACACTCATCCCAGCACAGGTAGATCATGCAAGACCTCTTTAATGGTTGGTTATCATCCATACCATTCAATGTCCTACCAACACATTCATTCCTCACTCACAGACATCAAGTTCCAGATTCCATGTAAGTAGAACATTTTACTCCTCTAGTTTATGTACTTCTACATTGTATTTTCATCCCTTTTATATGTTATTTTCTCTCCTAGTAACCCATTGACCTCCTTTGATACTTACCCCTCCATATCCCTGCTAAACCTTGCCAAATCCCATCCAAACAACCTATAACCTCATTCCGACCAACCCATCCCCTTGTGCAATCACTAAGGGAAGCCAAAACTTGTTTTGTGACATTCTTAGTACCCCAGAGTAATCAGCATCGGTTCTTCCTAACCGACGTCATTTAGCCTACAGTACATTGAATTCATACCATCCTTTTCCAACTCAACCTATATCTCATCCTAGCTCCATCAAAACCTTATTAAACCTATCCACTAGCCTGATATCTCACCTAGACCTCACAAATACCTCACTCAACTCTCTGTCAACTTGAAAAACCTCCTCCAGACCCTTGTTCTTGACCCTCTATCATATTTTCAGTGACCGGAGTCAGTCACCCTTAATCAACATCGGTTACCTATAGACCGACATCAGTCTCTGTATTTACCTATACTACTCAGAATAACAACTTACCTACCTATGCCTGAGTCATCCATAACTACATGTGACCTTTTTCAAACCTCTGCCAGACCTGTAGAAACCTAGAACCATTTACTTGACCCTCAGATCGTATTGTAGCTTAGCCTGTTAGATTAGATCTTACTTATTGTATTTTGTATGAGATACCTAAATCATATTAACTATAGTAGGACAACATTTACTTGATTTCTCACATTAAATTGCTTAAACAGTGGATTGAACGTCATCTAGGAAGTATCACACTTCCTTGATCTAGCATACGCTAGGAAATCCACTGCATATACTATTTAACTCTTTTTGGTGGTCTTGTTTTCTATTTCAGGTAGTTCTTCCCAGCCAAAAGGAATCTCTCATAGTCAATTGTGGATCGAGGGGTCAACACGCATGTAACAACCTTCAACCATTGTCAAAAGGTATTCGTCCTATGGCCATTACCTTATCAATTTCGTCATTACTCCTAGAAATGTCTAAGAATCAGGTGAAACATGTTGGCACACCCGGTGGGACCCATTCAGGATTCCTTGCATTTTTCTTCATTCGTAGGGAAATTTTTGTGTTTATTTCCCTTAAAAAAGCTTACACATTAATTTTCTTCTCTAGAATCATTCTTCTTCTCTTCGTTTTCTAAAATCAATCGTGTTTTTGGTGCTTTAAAAAGAAAACATTCTTCTTTCTTTTTGCACTGCATTTAGTGAAAGAGCACGCTCTCTCCTGTTCACATTTTTGTGCCATCGAATTTCATATTTTGATTTGGGATTAAAATTAATCACATTTCATTCTTATATGCTGCATTAGTGCACATTAAATGAGGGAAACCTATACGCTGGAAGTCATTCCCAGTTAATGGTTGACAAATGAATCGTAGAAAGTACACTCTCTCTCTTTGTGAGTCTTACCAAATTGCACAAAAATTTAAATTAACACATCTTTCTGAAACAATATCCTTCATGGGAACGCCTACCAACGATCGCACTGATCTGAGGATTTTTAGGTACTCCCTAACTTGTTACTTCTGTCAATTCATAGCTTAGAGGACGGCCCGCCCCCACCATAACATTCCTGAAACTTCAACTTTTAGATTTCCTTCTTCATAGGAAGCCTTCCTCACCAAAAAACTCTATTTTTCAATTCATACAGTCAGTCCCAAAAATAGTATAATCTGAACAAATATAATAGAGCATGCACTCTTAGGATCATATTCTTCTTAGTGTTTTTGTTTGACTTGTGTTTTGAGGTGCGAGATTACATTCTTCATATTTTATTTCTCCTTAGACACTCCTCATCATAGTCGGTGCATTCCAACTTTTTTTGTGTGTTCTTGGACCTCATCTATATCATTCTCAAAATTCTAGGTCTGATTCTACACTTAATTTTAAATCACAACCATTTTTCTTCATCTCTATTTCAATTTCATAGTAATCGGTGTCGGTCCAGTGACCATCTTCGGTTACCCTCTAATTGTCATTGGTTATACCAAACTGGCATCATTTTATAGTCCTTTTGGCTAACCTGCCCAAAGGGACACCTACTTCATTTTATTTACTATTAAAAGTTCTTATCACTGGTCATACCTTCATGGTTTTGATAAACATCCACCCTATATCACATCTATCTGGAAATTATCAGTCTATCACCTCATTTGACAAACTACTCTTTTCTCACAGTAACCGGCACCGGTTTAGCCTGACTGCCATCAGTTTACCCTGACCATCGTCGGTTTTCCTTAACCGGCGTTGGTCATCCTGTGTTGTTTTACAGTTCACCTATTGGCCTAATCCACTTACCACTACCTATTTTCCATCTTCTGCTATGTTCTGAATCATTCAAATATGATACAGTCTTACCAGATCAGTCCTTGTCCACATGGTCTAGACTCGTAATCAGAAAAATGCTCTCGTGTTCCACCCTAGCTATCAACCACTCCCACCTAGCCCTTCGCCACCTTCCATTCTATTTCCCATGGATCCTAACCAACCTATCACTATTTCCATAGGTGACGAGGATTTTGCATGACTCCTTGATTAGAATCCAACAGCCTTATGATTTTACCTCACCCATTCATCCACTCGAGATGCCTCAAGTTAGTTGATATATGACATGCCCGTATCCATCTCTCCGGCCATCATCCCTACTTTTATGTTAGCCCCTTATGGCTCCATGTTACCCTCACATGTATTGTCCCTAGTAATGTCTCAGCTAGGACCCTTGCCAGCTTTTACCGCCGCAGCTACCACATCAGTTGCACCCGTAGTTTCCACCGTACCTTTGTTAACTACCTAGAAAATAGCCTCATTTGCACCCGTTGTCTCACATATACCAATTACAACACAACCACCCCTGATGTCGGTGACCACTGCCCCCTACTAGAACATTGCCCTCTCTATTCCATAGTCTCTCCCTCCTATCTCTAGTAGAGTCACTACGAGTATCCCACGTTCATTAACCTACTACCAGCCACCTCCCGTTTCATTTGTCATTCATTCTGGGTATGTACCCCCTATGTCAGTGAAGCCCACTTTTAACCTCCCTACTCGTCATCACCATATACTGGAATTCCACACTCATCGTATGTTCAACACCAACCCCCTTACACTATGGGAGGTACCCAATATTTGTAGCCTACCAATGACCTCATCAAACTAATGATGGATAAGATGCAGACACTAGAGGCATCAGTTTCCAGATCATGCAATTATCTCACCTACGAAAAAAATTTTAATGAGCCCATTCACCTGTCCATTCCTATTCGTCCATATCCCATCCATTTGGAGATGTCAAAATTTAACTACTTTAATAGCAAAGAGGACCCATAACAACATTTGCGGTCTTTTAAACATGGGTGCTATCTTATTGCCCATGATGACGCTTTGCTTCTGAGAACCTTTACCATGTCTCTAATGGCCCTACATTGGACTAGTATAGTGGGTTACTGTACGATGGAAAAGTGACATGTGAGCATGGGAATCTACAAGTATCTCTTCCTCATACCCAACCTCCCGAGGCCGTGTTGAGACAACCGGTGAATGTTTAAATATGAATGGATACAGACACACGAATCGGGTAATCTTATATCATCAATACGCAATAATGGAATCTAAGAATCTAAGGTGAAGAAGGCCCTCCTAACATGAATTGGTGTAATGCTTCGTTCGGATATAATGGCTATTTGGAGGCTCTAATCAATGTCGAGCTCTGTCGAGATCCTGTTTCTTGGTTGTTTGATATGTGTGAATTGACTTGTGGGAGCTTCGTATATATCTCCATACAAGGTCATGAAAATGGCGATAGGAGGCTTAGTGGATTTATAATGAACTATGGGTGGTTTTCTGGTCTATCCCAAAAAATATTAGATTGATTGTCTTCTATATTTAACACGGAGAATTACATGATGATATCTGGCGGGAGTGGTGAGGATCTAAATACCAGAGTTCGTAAGTCGGTGTCAATACTTAATTGATTTGTAGGCCCATTGGGTTGTGGGACTTGGGGATCACAACCTTGAGTTTGTGGTTGTTGTGGACCTGTTATGGTCATGTGAAGAATCAATCCCTTCTTCTGATTATCTAGTAATCGTATGCCTTTTATGCCTCTATGTTTAGAACTAGAAGTTATATGATTTTCTCATAATACCTTATGGGTGTTCTGACAACTTGAATACGTAAGCTAGTATTTATGTCAACGAGGAGGTCTCCTGCATCAAGTTGTGGAACTAAAGGATCGAAACCAAATAAATTTTATCTTTCAAATCCTTGTACAGTCATTAAAATGTTGTATCAAGGATGTCTGTAGTTAGGATGGTTTGACCAAAATGTGTAAGCTTTGTGGTCTTTGATATTTAACCCTCTCAGTTGTTCACTAATTGCTAGTAAGTTTTTTGTTGCTCAAAAGACCTGTATCATAAGGTCTTGATCTATATCAGCTAATGTTGTGGGTAGATTCGGTTGAGGCACTATTGGTTCAAATATATATTCTCTAGGCTCTCTAGGTCCTATGATTGTCATACAAAATGATTCAACTTTTAACTAACATTAATAAACTGATTATGAAAGAAGTATTTACACTTTGCAAGCATTCTTCTATTTTTTTATTTTCAATGAAGTATTTCAATGAAATTAAAGACCAACTACTTTAGTATATTTATAAAATGGACAACTAATCTAGTAACATAATAAAAACAAGCAAAGTAGCCTAGTATGGCTATTTGCCTGTGTAGTTGTGATTTTATCCTAAGTATCTAAGCCGCTATTTATTTTGAATTGAAAGAATTTTGATCCTACTTCAGAAGTGAGGAATGAATCACATTTTCTCAAAAACTATCAATCCCCACAGCTTCCCTGGCGATATCGAGAGTGAACTTTTGACTGAAATGAAATAATTCACTACTCTATTTGATATGTTGGAACTAGAACTTTGATAGCTCAAACTTGGCATTTACAGAATAGTGGTAAATCTAGTTGTGTGTGATTTCATTCCCTCAGTGTGATCTCCTTGTTCCTTCGTGTCCTTGTGAATCCAGAAAAGCATGTATATGATAGTATCAATAGAATATGGTATTCAAACAATGGCAGCTTTAGATATAGACTGAATATAATGTGATTAGGAGAGGGATAGCGCAAGTGAACAAAGCTTGACTATGCAATTCCTAGCGGGATTTATTGTGGGAATACAACGCAAGTGTACCGAGAGTTTTAGAATCTATCCTTGTGAAAAAATAAAACCTACAACTTTAATGGATTCTTGTCTATAAATGAAGCTATTCTATGCTAAAACTAATTGTATGGAGCAGCAATGGAACAAGATTGAAACAAGAAGATTAAATGACCTCTAAAAACAAAAGAAAACTAATAATTGATGAAAAACATGAAGCTAGTAGAACTCTAAGAAAGAAATTGAAACACTGAATAAGAGAATTGAGAAAGTGAGGGGCCATTCGCTTGAAAACAAGCTAGCTATTTATAGCCAATGCATTTACCAAAGGGTAACTCCCAATTGAACTCTTTTACTATAAACAATGGAAAAACACTAATACTAGGGAACCAAAAACATTAATGAAAACCAAATTGGTTGAAAGCATGTAAAATCAAAGATTTACATTTGACGCAATCATCGGAATAATCTAAAAAATGCAAACATGACCACCGCCCTGTGCAAGGCGGTGGTTACGGGACCGTTGCCCTGTCCTGGGTGGCGGTTACGGTACCGCTGCCCAAGCAGGGTGGTGGTTTCGTCACTGAAGACAAAGATTCAAGAAAAAAGGGGGGAGAGGTCAAAACAAAGCATGTGGGGGCATATGAGATACAAATGTGTACTTGGTGAGCTTTTCTGGATTCTGAAAACCTTGCAAGTAGACCTATATCATCATTGGGGTATATGTAACATCGTTCTGGCTGCGCAGTACCCTACAATTTCGAGTATGTACAATTACCTAGACATTCAATTTACTCATTCAATATGATAGCCCAAGCCTTCTTAGATTACTTCTCAATTAACATCGTTAAGAAGGTTACCATGACTAAACTTTACTCTACGCATCAATATGACGATGAATTTATCACATATTTTGTTGCTCATTGGCATAGCCTGATCAATCACCTCAAATTCCAATTACCATAAACCAAACTCATAGATCTCTTCACATGATCTTGCGCTAGACATATTTCACTGACCCTGTAGGTGCATAATTTCCAAACATTTGATGAGGCATTCACTATGGCATGAAAACTAGAAATTCATGCCATTGAAGTAAAGAAAATCCAACTACGAAATAAGAATACTTCATTCAAGTCAAATGATACCTCTTCTTCCTTGAAACCTCATAATAACTATTCCAAGGCTAAGGGAACCACCAACGCAGTGGTACTCAAGGTCGGCCCTACTCATCCATCCAACTAGGCCAAACCCACATCTAATCTTTCCCTGGTCTAGACTTTTCAATTCAAACGAGAACAAAGAAAATACACCCCAATTGGGGAGCTATATTCATCTGTTTTAGAAAATACTACTAATTCTAGTGTTATCACCCTTCCTCCTGTAAAACCACACACTGGTTTTCATCCTTCTTGCCCCACACCTGCGTGGTACAAAGAGAATGACTTCTGTAACTATCATCATGTAAAATGTCACAGTGATGGCAATTGCATCATTTTCAAAAATATTGTTCAAGAAATGCTTGAGAGCGGCGAGTTAATCTTCGATAACCCGAATGCACCTGCCAACCAAAACTTCCACATTTTCAAGAAACCATTTCCTAATCATTCCCCGTCTTCTAACAAAACTGGTGGTACCTCAAATAACGATAGTAATGCACGCGAAGTCGATGCTATTTTCACTGACATACCAGTTGTTTCTCATCTATCTCATGTTCCCTCTATCAAGGAAATCTTATCCCAAAGTCCTCTACCTACACAGGGACCCACTTCATCTATTCCTCCACCCGCAGAGGAACACTTTTCGTATCCCTCTTCACTTACAAAGGAATCCCTTGCTAGCGCTAAGACCATGTCATCATTAGCTTCTCCACCTAGTGAACCATTGCTAGCGATGCCTCCCCCACCCACAGAGGAGTACCTTTCACCTCCTTTGCATATCCTCAATCTATTAGAAATGTCATTACAACTAGGTGACCATTCTCCATCAGCTACCCAAGATCCTGCTGACCTACTTTTATCCCTCTTACCCATAGAGGCTGAAGCTAGTGATTTCCCTGTATCTCAAACACATATTACGGGAATCACCATTCAATCCACATCAACCCCACCTACAGCAGTACCATTTTCACGTTTGGCCGATTTCCTGGATTATGTTGATAGAGCCTCACTTTGGGGACGTCTTTAACTCCCGGCCTCAACCCAAATGTAGTTGTCCCTCGCTGATACTTCTACTATCAATCCGAAGGTGTTTCAATAACCTAAACTGCACATGACCATAACTCTTGGAACATCTTCTATTGCATCATCCTCATCTATGCCCACCGGTTTTTCCACTAGATGACCTATTCCCATAGCACCTATTGCATCTAAACCCATCATAACCTTAGGTGTCATATCGACATCGAATCTCACCCATCCCCCTGTCAAATTAGATTTGGCCACATCTTCCCGAGTACCCACTGAACCTATCTCCAAACCTAAAAAAAAATTCTAGCCTTCTAGGCCGTATACACCGACCTCACCTACCACACCGTTGTCACCTTCACCACTACCGTCCATCCTGGGACCTCACCCCTCGACCTTAACCAAACCACTCCCCTCTAATGGTAAACCTAAAACTCTCCCAACCCCTTTACTTCAGCCCATAGCTATGCCTAATCAAACCACACATCCATCATCATATCCTATAACCCCCTTACCTCCTATACCATTGTTACCTTCCATAGCTCCATCACTACCCATGAAATTTTCTTCCCTTCCATCCGTACCTCCTTCTCGGCTTCGACTAACACCTACCATTGCACCTCAGTTATCCCCAAGGGTAACTCGTCCCCTCCCACCATGTGACTTTCCATCTGCATAATGTACTCCTTCTTCACGTCTACCTAAGAAAGGACAACAAAAATTGAAAAACCAATTAGTCTCCAAAGAAGTGATTACACCTACTCCTCCTTTTATTGCTGCTTCTTCCGCGCATCTTTACCTAAGAAAGTGCAACCCAAACATAATACTGCGCCACCCCCAGAGTCTTCCATTAATACTTCCCCTCTTCAAAACCAACTAATCACAACATCTCTCACACCCCAACTACCCATTCTTCCACCTAAACCCACATTTACTTCACATAGTGATCCACTAGCAGGATTATATGCCACTATTTTTTCTAACCTTCTTGAAATATCTGCTATCACGCTACCACCTCTTAGACCTTACGACCCTCTAAAACTTAAACTAGAAGGGTTTGATGACAGTAAAATTTACGCTTACCATCATGTACCAAGACATGATGTCAAAAAATGTAAGGGTTTGAAGGCTACCCTCATCCAATTATGTCCTTCTGAATCAAATTTTGATGATGATGATCTCCTTGACGATGATCCTATTTCACCTTCACTAGTTTCCCCACATCTTCTTCCCACACCTACACCGCAACCCCCATATTCACCCCCCAACCTTTCTATCCACCCCCAAAATTTGAAATCAACATGGTCCATATTAGAGAGATAGCCAAGGCCCCTCCTAAATGCCGGTGTGCCAAACTCATTTCACAAGGCTCTTACCCACCTCTTGGTTTTTGTCCTTCTTGTCGGTATACATTTCATGGCAAACCTTCTCCATCTACCTCTCTACCTCAAATCAATATGGTCCATGTTATTACCCATTCTCAAAAAGACAAAGGGAAATACAAGGTAACCAACCCCGTACCTAACATACCAGTTGGACCTACACCTAAATTCACTATCCGTGGTCCTACATATCCTATTTCCAATGGGGTTACGCACCACGTGATGATCAAAAAATTAAACTAATCTTCTCTCAAAATGTCCCTATATGACCTCATCTAGACCTCGAAGTCACATCATCAAGCCCTCGTGGAGGTCCTTCAGTCTATTGTGGTTTTACCTAATGATCCCACGCCCGTAGCCTCCATTATCACACCTCATTATGTAGCCTCTCTCACAAAATTTCCACCTTCTCCCGCACCTTCACCTACTCACCAGGTCACTACCCTTCACTTCTCAGATGAAGAGATTGCACCACACCAAACCAATGACCCTAATCCTACTCTTTTCATCTCCATTCATATCAATAATATCCACATACGACATGTTATGATCGATGGGGCTGCTAGCATTAACATCATCTCTTCCCATGAGTTCGATTAAATGCACATACCTGACAACTCCATTCACAAACATCCCATCATGTTGCATTCCTTTAATGATGCTATCACATCTACACTTGGTATTGTCATCCTCCATGTTTGTGTGGGTCCCCGTACTATTTTAGAGTTATTTTACTTCTTGGAAGGGGAGTTTCAATACAACTTGTTGGTTGGCAGGCCCTGGATCTATGCTATGGGATGTGTTCCTTCCACTTTGCATCACTGTCTAAATTTTGACCATGAAGGATGTACCTATACCATTACATCTGACCCCTCACCTTTCAAAACCTATAACATGCTTTACCGACCTAACGGCATGCTTGTACCTGTTAAAGCGTCTACCTCCATGACTACTTCTTCTTCACCCACAATCCCATCTAACAATACTGTAGCTACCTTACCCATGCCTAAATATTCTATTCCTACCATGGTTGTAGCCTCAACCAACCACCCATCCACTTTCCAACCAATCGATGCCTCTTCCACTTCAACCTCTAACGCTTCATCTATTCCAGGTACCTCCATATCAACCACAGATCCATTGGAAGGTGTTTTTCAACACCTTACTATGGGGGAGTATCACTTATACAATGTCAATACATTCCTTACCCCACAGGAGTATGGAAACATTCACCAACACCCTTACTATGATCACCACATAGGTGACCATCTTTTTTATGGTCCTCCTCATCTTCGTATCAATCTCACTTATGGGGGACTTGATACTTCCACTTATAAACCTAAACCACCCTCATAAACTCGACCCTTTTCAGTTGACCTTCATTCACTCTCCAATCGCTACTTTTCTCACACTTTCCTACACCGATGTGCATGAAAGTGTTTTGACTTTGGCTTTTATGAGTAAGGTCATCACACTGTTATTTCATGTACCACCTGTAAACACAATGATCATAGTGGAATCAGTTTTACCAAACTACCTACCAAGAAGGCATGCATTGAACTCCTTGAGGATGTGGATCCCTCTCCACCTTCGTGCTTCCACCACACCTCCTTCACCCACAGAGTCCATAGATCCCGAAACTATTCCTCCTACCTTTTTTTTTCTATGAACACCATTTCCCTGGGACCTTTGATCTATCAACACGATGGAGAGGCTCCCTCTTCTCTTCCCTTCTAGTACCCCAACATGATCACCGATGATATGCCTTCCATTCACATCGTTGAGTGTCATAATGATGAGTCTTTTCTCACCTACCTTGGTGCAGATGATTCTCCCATCCACTGATCGTTGCCCTCAGAGACACAAAACAAGTTAAATGAATAAACTATAAAAATCAACATTCACACTCAGGATGACCCACATGTTCTAAAGATAAGCCAATCTTTAGATACAATTAAGCAGGAGGCCATCACCACTTTCCTCCGTGATCACAACAATTCTTTTGCTTGGACCTATGCCGACATGCCTGGTATTGACCCTAACATCCTAGTCCACAATATCATTACCATTCCCAATGCCAAGCCCATGAAGTAGAAGCTCCATAAAATACATCCTCGCATTGCCCTTCTTGTTAAAGAAGAGCTCCAACACCTTCTCTCCATTTCCTTCATCTTACCTATTGACTATACCCAGTGGATTTCCAACATTGTACCTATCACCAAGCTGACAGGGGATATTTGCATATGCACCAACTTCCGTGACCTTAATCTTGCCTACCCGAAAGATGACTTCCCTCTACCTGGTATAGACTAGCTTGTTGACCTTACTGCTGGCCATGAGATGTTATTGCTCATGGATGGATTCCCAAGTTATAATAAAATATTACTTGCACCCGAGGATCAACACAAAACCACCTTCATCACTCCCTAGGGAACCTTTTATTACCGGGTCATGCCTTTTGGCCTCAAAAATGCTGGTGCCACATACAAATGTGCCATGACCTACATCTTCCATGACATTATGCATCACATCTTGGAAGATTATGTCGATGACCTTCTCACTAAATCTAAACACCGTACCTAGCATATAGCCATCTTTAAAGTCATCTTCGATCGTATCATCAAATATTCGGTTCACCTTCAACCTAAGAAGTATGTATTTTCCATTCTTTCCGAAATGCTCCTAGGATTCATCATTTCTTTACGTGGCATAGAGGTTGATCCTGCCAAAATAAAGGCTATTCTAGAAATTCCTCCACCCATTAACCTTCGTCAGTTACATAGCTTACAAGGGAAATTATAATGCATTTGTCATTTCATCTCGTAACTTTCTGACCACTGCCAACCCTTTCATCATCTCCTCAAGAAGGATGTCTCTTTTCACTAGAATGATGACTATCACAAAGATTTTGAGGCCTTAAAACAATATCTTCTGCAACCACCTGTCCTTACCCCACCTAAAGATGACCAACCCTTCTACCTGTAAATATCCACCACAAAACATTCCCTGGGTGCCATGCTCGCTCATCATGATGAACAACATAGAGAACAGGCCATTTATTACATCAGTCGCACCTTATTGGATTATGAGACCAGATATACCCATGCCGAAAAACTTAGCTTAGCCTTGGCCTTTTTCACTACTAAGCTTCGTCATTACTTCCTCAGCCACAATACCTTTGTCGTTACTAACACCGACCCCTTGCATTACATGTACACCAAACCTTACCAACATTAGTGTGTTGCGCACTAGCTCATGCTTCTAGCCGACCTTGACCTTGAATTCATTCACCAAAATTCCATCAAGGGCCAAACCATCACTGACCAACTAGCCGATGCACCACTCTTCGGAAATCAATCATCTAATTTTGATTTCCCAGACGAATCTCTTGCTACACTCTCTTTGGATGATACCCCTTATGAAATGACCTTATTCTTCTATGGTTCTAAGTGTTAGCATGGGGATGGGGTAGGTGTCATCCTAATTCCTTTGGATGGCGAGCCCATGCCTTTAACATTCAAGCTCGACTTTGATTGCACTAACAATACCACTGAATACGAAGCACTCGTATTAGGCCTTTTGACCATTTACACCTTGGATATTGAGTCTGTTAATATCTTTGGTGATTCCCAATTAGTGATAAACTAGGTCAAGGGTATATATCAATATCATAATGACATACTCCAACGATACAAGTGCTATGTGGGTATCCTTTTAACGACCTTTAACTGCTACGAGCTTCAAACTATCCCACATTCTACCAATAAGTTTGCAGATACCATGGCCTTCCTTGTCTCTCAAATAACTGCTTCGCCTACTGACTCATATATCCTTGTTACGGTACAATGGGTCCAATCTCCTTCTTATTTACAATTATCTTCTTCTTCACCTCACAATGTCAACCTTTTTAGAATAACCTCACCTAATTCATAGGACATTTGGTATAAGCATTTTTTAGACTACCTTTCCCTGTCCATCCTCCCTTCTGATCTTACCCGTAATGGGCATCGCGCCTTCCTAAAAAGTGTCTCTAGCTATGTCATTATGGGTGGTCTCCTTTACAAGTGTGGATTTGATGGCATCCTCCTTTGATGCCTTACAATTTATGAAATACCTTATACCATCAAAGAGGTTCATGACGACATCTATGGTGGTCACTTCAGTGGTCTAGCCATTGCAAAGTGCATCCTTCACTTGGGTTATTGTTGGCCCACCCTCAACTGCAACTGTTGTGACTATGTCAAACATTGTGTAAAATGCCAATAGCATGCTAACCTTCACCACATGCCTAGTCATGCCTTACAAGTCACCTGTGACATTTGGCCTTTCTCGCAATGGGGTCTAGATCTTGTCGGAGAGATCAACCCTCATTCTTCTCAAAAGCACCAATGGATCATAACTGCTACTGAATACTACACTAAATGGGTAGAGGTCGTTCCTCTCATTTCCACTAAAGCCAAGAAAATATGTAAGTTCATCAATCATCACATCATTTGTCACTTTGGTGTACCCCATCGCTTTATCACTGACAAACGGAAATAATTTAAAAACAAAACCTTACAAAAACTCTGTGATGCCTTCGGTATTCAACTAAGTTTCTCTTCACCTTATTACCCGCAAACCAATAGCCAAGCATAATCAACCAACAAAATATTGAACAAAATCCTCATGAAAGTTGTTGATGACATTGGAAAGGATTGGCACACGCACATTCCTTTTACCTTATGGGCTTATTGCACCAGTATTCGTACCTCAACCGCTGCCCACACACCTTTCTCTTTGGTCTACGGTACAAAGGCTATTCTACCTCTTGAAGTCCAAATCCCCTATCTCCGTATCTCACTCAAAGATATACTCACCAATGATGATTTTCACTAGGATCATCTGACACAACTCGAGTTATTAGACGAACATCATCTTAATGATCTCGTCCATCTCCACATCTACCAAAAGTGTATTAAACGTGCCTACGGCAAACGTGTCCATGAACGGACCTTCAAGGTTGGTGATCTTGTCCTTAAGGAAAATCAACATGTGACCAAAGAAGAAAAAAGTAAACAGGGCAAGTTTGCTCCTAATTAGCTTGGACCATATATCGTTACTCATAACTATAGGTCAGGTGCATATCGTTTGGATTCACTTAATGGTAATCCTAAACCTGAGCCCCTCAATGCCTTGCATCTTTGACCATTCTACTATTGAATTCAAGTCCTACATCACTACTTTTCTATTTCATGCTCGTCCCTTGAGCGCCATTCACCCTACTCTCTTCCACATTCCATCTCCAACGACTAAACAAGAATTATGTGCTTACCCGCCACACATGTTTTCCTTATCTTAAATATGTGTACCACGGCTCTACAAATGGCATGATTCTCATGGATACTTTTTGTCTTATGTTAGATGAGATCCTATGGTCATTCGCCCTCACCTTCAAAAGCAAGGACCACGTGTGTCATTATAGTCTTGTCCATGACTTACAAGCCCAAAATAATTTCTAAAAATAAAGGGATTAACTCCTTGAGTCAAACTTCCAATACAAATATGCCTCCCTCAAAAGGACATCTTTTACTCTAAATCATAGCTATAAATAGACTTCTCCCTTGAAGGACAGCTATAAACAGCTTGCCACACTATCTATTGTACATCCCATAAAGAGGACTATTTTCTCAATATAAAAATATATTCAGAAGCTTCCCGCATCGATCATCTTCGCGAAGACCTCAAGGAGACATATATTCATCCCATATAGACTTCCCGCATTGATCAGTCTATCTAAAAAAAATACTTTTTCATCATGGACTTGCCTATTGTGATCTTGGACCTCTCACCGAAAGGATGTTGCACCCTACCATATGACCCAACAACCTTCACCTCCATTCCCCTTGTATCCTCATCTCGCACTGCCTCAAGGGACCTGCTGAAACTGTGACATTTGGTGATGATATGACTGTTGTTCACCTTTAGAATAATCAATCTTGTAATGTCTTTAGGGTCTTACGTTCACCATCCTACCTGATGTATGGTCCACCTATTATTATCCTTTTCAATCAAGTGGCTTTCCCACCTCCTCTTATCTTTCCACTTCTTCATTACTTATTGACTATCCTATATAGGACTAAGACCCTCGACACTCATCTTTTGGGATTTTCTTCCTTCACCGTGACCAGCCTAAAATCACTCACACCTGCCTACCTATCATACACCCAAAACCTAAAATGACCTTAAATCAATCATGCCTATGGCCTAGAATCAAACATACCTATAACCTAATGACCCATTCTTCTACCTCCTCATATTCTTCCCTAGCTTATGGGAGAACTACATCGGCCTGAGGTCCCTTTTTGCCAGGAGTATGTAGGTAACACTCCGAGGGCATGGTGCCATTTGAGGTTAGCTCAACCACTCTCTACCCTAACAAATTTTCCCATATGTCACCTCAATTAGTTTCCATTTTACATAACACTTATAAATAAAACAAAACACGCACATACCAAAATACATACCCACCATTTTATCACATCATCATATCATACATCAATTATTTCACTTTTCCATGATATCAAATATTTGAACTTTTTACACCATCACATGCATTTACATCAACATTTAGTACCAAAACATCTAAATTCACATCCATGCCTATGACCTTGACTCCATCATACCTAAACCAATCTGACTCGATCCATGTCTATCAACCTGACTCCATCATACCTAAACCAACCTGACTTGATCCATGCCTATGACCTGACTCCATCATGCCTATGACCTGACTCGATCCATGCATATCAACCTGACTCCATCATGCCTAACTCACCTAGTTTCCATCCATATCACAACAACAGTCAAATACCCACAATACACATCATTAGAATCACATCTATCTCATCATATAAAAATAAGTGTGTATCCATACAATATACATGGGCATCAAAATAATGTACATCTCTCATAATATTTGGCACGCAGGCCTATATCCAATACAAAAATATTATCGGCACACAGGCCGATATCATGTAAAATCAAATGAATATAAAATATCTGTTACACATAGGCCAGTGTAGTATACAAAACTCAAAATCTCTCATATATACAACCTCACTATCTACGGCATGT
The DNA here is from genome assembly GCA_019776745.2 of Taxus chinensis. Classification (NCBI taxonomy): domain Eukaryota; kingdom Viridiplantae; phylum Streptophyta; class Pinopsida; order Cupressales; family Taxaceae; genus Taxus; species Taxus chinensis. The sequence continues at coordinate 146,929,263 of CM034154.1, read as the reverse complement.
AGGCTAGTACATATCACAAATAATCAAAATCCAACTCGCTAGAGAGTTCAATCATCTACCCACCTAATATCGGGGAGCAACCCTTGTGAATTTGTCTCTCCCGACTCCTCGATCACCCCTGTCTAGTGCCGCAGCACCTGATGTGGGCCTTGTTATCACTGTTGAGGGCCCCTCACCTAGCTCGGGCCTCTGCATGCTAATGGCCTCACCCTACTCCTTCCTACGGGCTCGGCGGCCCCCTATGCTCTCCAAATTGTGCATAAGGGATCTGGTCCTCTCACTGGAGGCCTGCTCTGCTCAGTACTCCACATATGACGGTACATTTATGCCTACGGCCACCAAGTGATCCTGATAATACCATGTTTCTCCTAAGGTGTCCCTGAATCTGGCAATGGGCACTATTTACACTAGTGTCATGGGTCTCACCACACTCTGTGAAGCTGGCCCCTAAATCAGTACCTGTATAATGGGACTGTGCCCTTCAACCTATGATGGTACTATCGGCCCTGGAGCCTGTACCTGTACCTATACCTAGGACTGTAGGGCTGATATATGTGCTTGTGCTGCTAGTAGCTATCCCTACAGGCCTATATCATGTCCCTGCGATATGGCCAACTGGCCCTATAACCCTGTCACCTATGCTTATAGGGCAGCCACCTACTTTCCATCCCCACCCTCTCCATCATATCCCTCTCCATCTCCATCCCCTCCACCTCCGCCTTGTGTAGGTACCTGTCCCTTTCCTCCCTGTTCCTACAGTGTGGCCACCTGTGCCTGTAGGGTGACCACCTATGCCTCTGCCACTATCATCTGCTCCTGTATAATCCCCAACTGGGTCACCAAGGTAGCCATCTTCCCCTATAGGACGTCCCTCTGAATAGTGATGGTGGCTAGATCTGGTTGCCCTGGCCTCAGTGTACTGCTCATAGTTGTGGCACACACCACTGTCTATACCGGTCTGACACCCCGGCATCATCTATCTGTATATCAACTAGCTGCTCCTCCTGCCCAGTTGACATTGTGGGTCACTGTGGAGACATTGACCTCTCCACATCGTCTCTCCTATACTATGGGAAGGGTGGCACTATATCCTATGGCAGCCCAAACTTCCTTCTGACCCGGTCTATGGGTATCATCTCGTGCTCCCCGACCCGCTGCCCCTCTATCCACCTAAAAATATGTAACCCATCCATCTCCTCTACCATTTACCTGTATGAGAGGAATCCCACATATGGCCTCCAAATAATGTCCGCTCAAGACAATCCCTCCAGTAGCCACATGTAGTATGCTACGTCATGAGTAGCTCTCATCCCTCAGTGCTCTCCCATGGCTGGTATCCATCACCTGTAACCAAACCTCAATAACCTCCCCTTGAATGCATCTACTCGAGGAATATCCACCAGCCACACACACACAATGTGCTCATAGGCCCAGAAATGTAATAAAAAGGTGCAGTATAGGCTGAACTACAGTAACCACCCCGTATGTCCATAGCTCCCTGTATACGTGTGTCAGCAACGCAGGTGCCCATGTAAACCAGGTCCTATCTATCACCATATCATGTAGGACTCCCATCAGTGACCATGGGAATCTCCCACCCTCTGCATCTGGTAACACAAAGCAACAAACTGCCTCCATCAGCAAGACCACTAACCTCATCTCCTTCAGGTGGGCTCTGTACATCGCTCCATAGCTCATACTCACACTGTGGAACCCAAGATTGGCCACACCCTCACCAAACATTAGAGCCAGTAACTCCTCAGATGCCTCTAAGGAGATCAAGTACACATGCGTCCCCACTGTAGGTAACCTTCAGATCCTGTAGACATCCTCTAGGGTGATCGTGAGCTCAGTCATCAATAAATGAAAGGTATTGGTTGCCGATTCCCATCTATTGATGAGGGAAACCAACAAACTCATCTCCCAGACTACATGCTAGTAACGTCTAACTCTAATCAAGCGTACCTTCTCCACGTGATGCCAGTCCTCCCGCATTGTGCTCACTCATATCTCCACCAATAGTGGTGGCACCCTGTCCCTCATATGTAACTTATCTCTCACCTGCATTCAACAAAACGATCACATTATTAAACACTTACCCATACCTAAAATTCTCACCTAATTACCTTTACCTTTAACCCCATTCCACCAAACCTATCTACCCACGCCCCGAACCCTCACCTTTTTACCTTTCCCTTTGACCCCACATTCTGACCTAACATACTTACCCACACCCATACCCCTGCATCGTAGCATTCCCTATCTATCCATACCCTTCCCTATCTACTCTAACCCTTTCCTGTCTCCCCCTACCCACTAAACTTACCTCTTTTTGGCTCGTGTTTATCCCTATGTGGACCGGCATCGGTTATCCTTGACCAACCCCGATCTACCCTTGACTCACCATGGTCTAACTACGATTGGCATCGGCCACCTCCCTTGTGACCGATACCGGTCTGCACCCAACGATGCCGCCCACAGTGGAATTGAGGTTGGTCACTGTCGCGATGACCACCGCAAGCCCAAACCCCCTTTTCTCTCCACTCTCGAAGTTCCGACCACCCACTCCTCCCCTAAACCTCTTAATAATTCCCCACCCCTCCTTTACCTACCTCCTATCCTTCCCCATCCCTGTTTCCCCCCCTTTTATCCCATTTTCACAATTTCATTTCCCCCCCAAAACCCCATTTCCTACCTACCCAAATTCTTCACAAATTAAAAAAACAAACAACCACAAGGCTTAAGAGCCTACCTCATCTCACTGGTGTTGACATGGTGGCACCTCCAGCCACTACACAGGTCCACTCGAGCCCTCTCCTGCCTCCGCCATAACCAAATACTCTCTGAATTTCAAACCAATTAAATCTCACGCCCTGATCTCATGGCCCCACCTATCAATCCACACTCACCACCTATGTGGCTTGCCAACTTAGCTCTCTAATGCAATCAGTTGTTCTTTTCCTCTCCTTTTTCTCTCTTGTTGTTTTATCTCTTTTGCAAATTACAAATGAATTTTAAAACGTAGACTTTTACTTTTTTATACCCTTCTTGACTTGACCGGCGACAATTTCCCCTTGACCGATGACTGTTGTGTGCCCTAGTCGACCATTGTTGGTTCCCCTAGACCAACCTTGGTTAATACCGAATGATGTCAGTTACCTTGCACAATAATTTTTCTTGCCTAATTCCTTTTCTACCTCACCCACACCTAACTTGAACACTTTACTATATCCTCATGTTGTCAATATTTCCCACCTCAGCTCATTATCATCTAGGGTCTCATTATTTTACCATGCCTTGGCCTTACCCATGTTGTGACCTATATACCTAGACCCAAAACACTGCTTGTGACCTTTGAACCAACGTGCTCTCTATACCTTGCAATATCATTACCCGTGTTGCTTGACCTAGTGACCTTACTTTTCCTATTTCCAAGATGAATATCCTAACCCAACCTTGGTGTACCAGAACATACCTAAACATTCCTACACATGCCCTACGTTGTGCTTCCACACCATATCCTATACCCTAGATACCAGAATCACTTCAACCTTGTTTAGATATCCCTATCGACCTTAGACAATGTAGAGTTTGTAAGATCTTTAACATGGTACCGTGTTACAGTTTATACGTGTGTGTGTTTGACTCTCCCTACCTTTGACCCTAGCCCATTTACTTGTTTTCCCAATTTGAACTTTCCCCACTACCCCATTGTTCACCATTCTTCTTTACATTCACTTTTATCAAACCACTCGCTGATTCACCCCGCCACTTCATCAGCTCCTGGTTTGAGGGAGACCACCTTCACTCACACATGGGGCAACCACATCTTATTTTTGTCAGCGTCACTTACCAATACAAGCTACACAACAAAAAGGGGCAAAATGTAGACACCAAAATTAGTTCACACTCCCCTTAGCCCCTAGTTAATTAATCAACTTAAACACACTTATCTAGCCATGGCCCCTTTTTCACCCCACACTAATATTAATTTAATTAATTTAATCCACATTTATCATCATATCTATTATTTAATTAGCCTAATTAAATTAATACCCACCCCTCCACCTCACCTAACACCCTCACCTAGCCACCTCACCCTAAGCCTATTCTTGGTATGTTTCCATAACTACCTAAAACCTAACCAACCCCTTAGAAATCAATGCCTACACCTCATTCCCACAAACACAAACAGTAACCCCCACTCCTGTCTGGAGGAGTAGAGAGATCTGGCAGTTGTTATAGCTAGAAAGAATTATTTCTCACACAAACATCCAACACTCACCCAGCAACCATCCAGCATTCATCCCAACATAGATTTGAGTCAACCAAGAAAGAAGGAGAGCATAGGTAGCCCATGCAAGAGTTCTTTAACATTTGGTGATCCTCCATAGTTTCCAATCTCCTACCAACACCTTCATTCCTTACTCACAGACATCTAGAACTAGATTCCAGGTAAGTATAAAATTTTACTCTGGTTTATTTACTTTGACATTGTATTTTCATCCCTTATGTATGTTATTTTCTCTCATAGTCACCCATTGACCTCCTTTGATACTTACCCCTCCATATCCCTGCTAAACCTTTCCAAATCCCATCCAAACAACCTAATACCTCATTTCAACCTACCCAGCCCCTTGTGCAATCACAAAGGGAAGTCAAAACTTATTTTGTGACATTCTCAATACCCCATAGTAACCGGCATTGGTTCTTCCTAACCGACGTCGGTTAGCCTACAATACATTGAATTCATACCATCCTTTTCCAACTCAACCTATAACTCATCCTAGCTCCATCAAAACCATATTAAACCTATCCACTAGCCTGATATCTCACCTAGACCTCACAAATACCTCACTCAACTCCCTGTCAACTTGAAAAAGTTCCTCCAGACCCCTGTTCTTGACCCTCTATCATCTTGTCAATGACCAGCATCGATCACCCTTAACCGGTATCGGTTACCTCTAGACTGACATTGGTCTCTATATTTAACTATACTTCTCATAACAACAACTTACCTACCTATCCCTGAGTCATCCATAACTGTCTGTGACATTTCTCAGACCTCTGCCAGACATGCAGAAACCCAGAACCATTTACCTGACCCTCGGATCGTATTCTAGCTTAGCCTATTAGATTAGATCTTACTTATTGTATTTTGTATGAGATGCCTAAATCATATTAACTACAGTAGGAGAAAATTTAATTTATTTCTCTAATTAAATTGCTTAAATAGTGGATTGACAGCCGTCTAGGAAGTATCACACTTCCTGAATCTAGCATACGCTAGGCAGTCCACTGCATATATTGTTTAACTCTTTTTTTTGGTCTTGTTTTCTATTTTAGGTAGTTCCTCCCATCCAAAAGGAAGCTATCATGGTCATATATGGATCGAGGGGTCAACTCGTGCACAACAATCTTCAACCATTCTCAACAAGTATTCCTCATATGCCCATTACCTTATATGTTTTGTCATTACTCCTAGAAATGTCTAAGAATCAGGTGAAACAAGCATATCAACGGGATTTTTGAGGGCCGATGGGGAATGGTCACCTAAAGGTAACATGATTTCCAAAGGATCCTTTACGAATAAAGGAGAAGATGGGAGAAATGAGGCAGATGAGGTAGGCTCTTCTTGTAAGGGTGCAGGGGATAAGCATGTGTTTTCCATGGGTAGGACAATTACTATTGGGGGTTTTCTGACAGTTTGAGAGGTAAGTGGTAAAGTAGGTCCGGTGCTCACTATGGGTTCCTCTATGGGTGAAGAGGGAGATGATAGAGAATCCTTTGTAGGTGGAGGAGTAGATGAAAAAGGCTCTTGTGCAGGTTGGGAAGCTCGTGCTAGGATTTCCTCGATGAAATGAATAGGAGATAATTGGGAAACAACTGATATGTCACCGAAAATAGCATGGAATTGATAGACATTACTATTGATGGTCGAGGCTTCACCATCCTGAATGGAAGATGGAGCATGATTAGGGAATGGATTTTTGAATATGTGTAAGTTTTGGTTAGCTGTCACATTTGGGTTGTCCAAGATTAAATCTCCATTGTCTATCATTTCTTAAACTATATTTTTTAAGGTGATGTAGTTTTCATCACTATGTCCTTTTACCCAATGATAGTTGCAATATTCATGTTCTTTAAACCACGCGAGTGTGCGGCATGCAGGGTCAAAGCCAGTGTGTGGTTTCATAGGTGGGATGGAAATAATACGAGCCTTAATAAACATTTCCAAGACAGAAGAATAAGGCTCCCCAATTGGAATATATTTTCGTTGCTCTTGTCTGAATTGAAAAGTTTGGATGGGAGAAATATTAGAAGAAGGTTTGGATTGATTAGATGGGTGAGACAGGCCAGCCTTGAGGACCACCATGTTGGTAGATCCCTTGGATTTTACATAATTGTTCTAGGGTTTCGAAGACGAAGAAGCATCACTGGTTTTGAATGAAGCTTTTTTATTATGTAGCTGAATTTTCTTTTCTTCAATGGCATGAATTTCTAATTTTCGTGCCATGGTAAAGGCCTTGTCAAAGGTGCAGAAAGTCTAAACCTGTAAGGTTAGTGAAATGTGTCTAGCGCAAACCTGAGTGAAAAGTTATATGAGTTCAATTTGTGGTAATTGAAATGTGATTTGGTTAATCAGGATGTGCCAACGAGTGAAAAAGTCAGCAATAAACTCGTCGTCATATTGACATGTAGAGTAGAGATCAGTCATGGTAACATTCTTGACAATATTAATCAAGAAGTGATCTAAGAAGGCTTGGGATACCTAATTAAACAAGTAGATATAATGTCTGGGTAACTCACTATACCAGTCTAATGTAGGTCATGTCAAAGATATGGGAAAGGTTTACAAAATTAAAGCATCATCATGGGCAATCAGGTAACACCCATGCTTGAAAGACCACAAATGCTGTTGTGGGTCTTCTTTACTATTAAAGCGATTGAACTTTGGCATTTCACAATGTATAGGGTATGAGTGAATAGGAATGGATGGATGGATGGGCTCATTAAAAATCTCATTATAGGTGAGGGAATTGCGTGAGCCAGAGAATGATGCTTCTAACATCTACATTTTGTCCATCATTAACTTGATGAGGTCATTAGTAGGTTGTGATGAGTGAACGCCTCTTACGATATAAGAGGGTTGATACTAAAAATGTGATGTGGGTGGTATTTCAATGTATGGTGATACCGAATAAGGAGGCTATGAATAGGGGTTGTCATGGAGGGAACATACTATGAATAAGCCACATATGAGATAGGGGTGGCTCATAATATGTATTTTTTAGGTGGGATAGTCAAGGTAACTCTAGTGGCGATTGGAGGAAAGGTTTTGTGGGATGGAGAGGAAAATATTATGGAATGGGCTAGGGGTCATCGACACTATGGGCGGTTTTGTTGTTATTGGTATATGCAAGACAATGGATGTAGATAGGGCTAGGTTCTGAATGGTTGATGGTGGAACAACTAAGACTATGGGTGCCACTCATGTTATAGATGCTACAGTCATGGTGGGTATGGGGCCTAACTACAAAAATACTGGGGGTAAATCAGGTGAAGGTAACATCGAGCTAGTAGAGGCCATGGTGGAGGTGGGGACATGGTTAGAAGAGATAGACATGGGCATTCCATATATCAACTTCCCTGACGAATCCCGATTGGAGGAGTGGTAAAGATAATACTGCAATGCCGCATGATTCTGATCAAGGAGTCGTGTAAACTCCTTGTCACCTGTAGAAACGGTGATAGACTGATTCGGATCTATAGTTGATAAAATATATGGAGGTGAAGGACTAGGTGGGAGTGGTTGATGGCTGACATGAAATATGAGGGTGTTAGTCATGTTACAAGTTAACACCATGTGAGCAAGTGTTGACTTGGTCAGACTGTATTCTGTGAATGACACAGAAAAAAATAGTAACAGAGAGAAATGAGGATGGGAAGGTGAATCTGATCAAGGTTTAGATTTTCATAAACCAAACACAGACACTGACGTTGGTCAAGTTAATCGATGACAGTTACTAGGTAACCGATGTCAGTCATAGTGACTAATGACAGTTACTGTAGAAAATCACTAGTTTCAGAAAATGACACAAGATGGATAAACAATTCCCAGAAATGGTTTATGTATGATGGTAACACCAACATAACAATATTATAATATCAAGGAAAATATGTTAGTGCTTAGAGGGCCAAAATCATAACAGAATGGTGAACGAAGATTGTCCTAGGCCCAAGTACCAAGAAAGTTAGAAGTCGACATTGGTTAGGTTTAACCGATGACGGTCAGGTGAAAATTGATGACAGTCGCTAGACCGACACCAGTTACTCTGAAATTAAGACAAAAATTAAGAAAATTGGGTCGTGATTTAAATTAAGTGGAGAATCAAACTCAGAAACCTAAGAATGAGAAGATGGGGCCTAGGCACACTCAGAAAAAGTCAGAATACTCCAACTATGAGGGTGGAATGTGAAAGGAGAAAAAAAAAATGGAGAAATGTGTCCTCACACCTTAAACTACAAACCAAGTAGAACATTAAATAAAATATGATCCTAAGAGTGATTTTCTTTATGTTTGTTCATCTTATGCTATTTAGGACTGACTGTGTGTATTCAGAACATAAATTTTTTAGTTGGGAAGGTTTCTTAAGAAAGAGGAAATCTAGAAGGTGAGGTTTCAGGTTGTGTTATGGTGGGGGTGGGCCATCCTCTGAGATATGACTCGACAGAAGTAACTAGCTGGGGAGTACCTGCCAATCCTCTGATCCATATGATCATTGATAGGAGTTCCTAGGTAGGATGTTGTTTTAAGAAATATGTGTATATTTTTAATTTGTGCAATTCAGTAAGACTCAGAGAGAGAGAGAGAGATTTTTCTTGCTATAATTATTTGTGTCAACCATCAGCTGGGCATGACTTCCAACATATAGGTTGGCCTCATTTTTAATGTGAGCTAAATGCAGAAAATCAGAATGTAATTTAAAATTAATTTTAAGCCCAAATCGAAAGATTATGTTTGATGACGCAAATGATGAATAGGAGAAGGTATGCTCTTTCACTAATACAATGGACAAAGAAATAAGAATACTTCTTTTTAAAGCACCAAAAACACGATTGTTTTTAGACAATAAGAAGAAGAAGACAAATTCCAGAGGAGAAGATTAATGTGTAAGATTTTTTAAAGGGAAGCAAACACACAAGTTTCACCTAAGAATGACGAAAAATTCAATAGAACCCTTGATGGGTCCCACCGGGCATGCCAAAATGTTTCACCATTTTCTTTACGTTTCTAGAAGTGATGAAACAGATAAGAAATGGGTGAGGAGGAATACCTGTTTGTGCTGGATGGTTAATGGTTGTTGAACCCGTACTGAATTCGTGCTCCAATGCTGACTGTGAGAGCTTCCTTTTGGATGGGAGGAACTACGTAAAATAGAAAACAAGACCACAAGAATAAATTAAATGATATATGACAGTGGACTACCTAGTAAGTGCTAGATCCAGGAAGTGTTATACTTCCTAGATGGTTATCAATGCACTGTTTAAAAATAATTTCATGCGAAAAATAAGAAAAGTCCTACCGTAGTTGAAATGATTTAAGTATCTCATTCAAATACAATAAATAAATATTAACATAATAGGCTAAGCTATGGTCAGATCTAAGAGGTATGTAGTTATTAGGGGTTGGGACTGGTCAGGGTCTGATTCTGGGTTGTTTAGGTTAATTGATGAGAGGTTGTTGGGTTCTATTCTGGGTCAGGGTAAAAAACACAGAGACCGATGTCGGTTTGGTATGACTGATGATGGTTTATATAGGACCAATGACAGTTATGGGTAACCAACATCGATAAGGTTGGGGTGTAGGAAATTCAAAGAAGACTGATTGCAAGCTTTGATCTGGGGTTTGTTGGAGGTGGTAGGGTGGATAAAAAGGTTTATAGAGGTATGAGGTAAACTCAGGGATGAACATCAGGTGAGAATAAGTGATTTGGAGATGAGGGTAAAGGAAAATGTGAAGTTGTAAGTTGATAAGAGATGAAGGAATGAGCATGCAAAGTATAAGATGATGATAGAAATTATAGGAGATAACTACATTGAAATGGACAATGCTGGTAGAAATATACTTACTGTGATTGCAGACTTGATGGCTGAATGTTAATGGTAGTTGATCAGAGGAATGGCATTGGGTACCATAGCAATGGCTCCTGGAATGATTTCATGAGTACAATGATTTAGAATCTATCCTAGAGATGTTTGTGGGTGTCTGGATGTGTGAAAGGATGTTGGTTTTGCTTGCATGCAGCTCTGATCTCTCTCTCATGATCTCATTGTTGGTGCCCATTTTGATCTTGCACCATTTGCCCTAGTTTTCCCTTTGATCTATGTATTCTAAAACGTATTTTTCCTCTCAAATGGATGAAGTGAAGAATTTATCTCCATTTGTATTCCCTGAATTGTTGGAAAAAAAAATTTCATGCCCCATTTTGAAGAAATCCCCAAGTGTGCCCTGTTTTTGCCCTAAATTTTTCAAATCCACAGGCTCTGTCATTTTTTTCTAGTTTTCCTAATCATGGAAGTTCAAAAATGATAAATTTATACTTGTATGCCTTTGATAATCCTTATCCATTTTCGAAAATCATGTTTGGCCATGAATTATTTGCAAAATCCTTTGTCGTTGTTGAAATTTTTGAGTTTGAGCGAAAATGACAAAGTTCTGTGTATTTTGTTATTTGACGATCATTTTTTCCCATCAATTTCCACCTCAACATTCAACACTTACGTGGCCTCTTTTAATTGGTTGAGGGATGGTGGAAAAATGTGTTGAACTTATCATTTGTGGTTATTTTTGCAAAAATTATGAATTGGTCTCGTGGCCCCATCGTGTTCTAATTGGCTAGACAAAATGTAAATGGACGAGAAAAATTCCTATTTTTTCCCTGAAGGAGGACATGTGGCAACTTCTGGATCAAAGTTGGAGGAGTGGGTTGTTGGTTTCCTTTGAATTTTTTTGAATTTATTTTGTAAAAATATTAAAGTAAAAAAATGGAATGAAACTCCGCAACCAATCAGAGGAGGACAAGTGGAAAAGTTTGAAAAGTCAAAGGTAGAGGAGATGTGGATGGGCAAAGGACTTTGAAGTTTTTAACTTCAAAAGGGATTAAAGTTATATTTTGGGCCAAAAACCCACAGCGAATCAGAGGTGGACATGTAGCTTCTAAAAGCCAAAAAATGGAATGGCGGGCTGATGGAGAACTTTGAAGTTTTTATCTTTATTTTGTAAAGTTAAAAAATAAACTACAACTCTGCTCCAATCAAAAAATGACATGTTGTAGTTTGACAAGTCAAAGTAGGGAGGCAGAAAATGAAGTATAAAAATGGGCATGAAGCTCCACCCTAATCACAAAAAGACATGTTGTTTTGAAAAGTCAAAGCAGGGGGTGAAATTTTGGGTTACTTTGAAGTTTTTCAAACTTCAAAAGAATTAAAGTTAAAATGTGGACCACATATCCGCTCCAATCAGAGATAGAAAAGTGGAAACTTTGAAAAGTCAGAGTGGGAGGACGGATCATTAGGGAAGTTTGAGTTTTTGAGCCCTTATGTGGAAAAAAGGGAATAAAGTTGTAATGTCAAGTGCAGCCCCGCCAAGAGTCAGTTAAGGCCTGCGGAGGTGCGGGCCATCGAAGAAAAGTTGGAAAATTATCTTTTTTTGAAAAAAGAGGTAAAATAGTAGAATCGATCCACAATTCAACTGGGACCCACATTGGGACATGTGTCAAGATTGTTTTCCAAGGGCGGAGAAAAATGTCAATTTTTTACATTTTTCCAAAAGTGATAAAATGTCAAAAAACGATCCCAAACCCGTTTCTAATCACATTTTGCCACATGGAGAGCTCATATTAGAAGATAAAGGACAAGATCAATGGTAATTATGCATTTCATTAATTTGGCCACCATTTGAGCTCTAGGATGTTTGGAGATACAAATTTTGCATCATTCTTCATCGAATTTTTGGAAAATTTGTGTCATTCTAGTCTGCAAAGATTAATTGAATCAATTTAAAAGCTCAATTTGTAAATCTGATGTATTTTGAAGTGGATTTTTCCTCAGGCTCAAGTAAAAATGTGAAGTATCAGATCAAGAATTTGTAGAGGAAAATTTTGAAAGGAAAAATATGAAATGATGAAGGAAGAAAGTTCTTTATGCCCCAAGGATGAAAATCGTGCCCCCTATTGAAGTAATGATGTGGTTTTTTGCAGTGATTCACCTTTTTGAGGCACCTATTGCAATCTTGTATCAAAATCTCTAACAATCACACAAATCTTCATCCTTATGATAGTTTAGTGGCATCTGCAATTTCATTTATTAGAAGAGATTTCATCTAGGAATGAAGTAAATGATTTAAAATCACTTTTCTTTCATTAGTTGACAAAGATTGCTTGTAAGCCTTTGGATGTACCTCAGGTGTGATTGATCTTATATTTTGATGTTTTATTGGGTCTCTTAACTCAATTCTTTGTGTTAAAGTATCAAAGATTGTGTGAAAAAGTGTTGATCTGGGCCTCCATTAAAGCACACCTTCTGGTTGAAGGAACTTTCTAGCTATTTTGAAGCATTATGTCTAGTATTTACTCAAATGTTGTGAAGTTTTCTCAAATATCTGGCTAATTCCAATTTGTCTTATTGATCTCCCACAAAAAAAAAAATCATTCAAAAAACTACTAATCCTACCTTGAACTACCCATGTTTTTCCCTGTATATCCATAAAAGAACAAAGTCCACTTGCTAAAATATGTAGAACAGATCAAGATTCCAAATGTCTTTAGTAACCTTAGCCTTGTGGTGAAAGTATATCCATATTCTGGAAGTGACAACTCATTAGAGTCAAATATGGTGTGTTGATCATATTTTTCCCACGGTTTTTCTCTACAAAATTTATGCAAAAGAAGGATTTACCAGCATTCTTCACTAACAAAGGTTACAAAATAGGTCCTCTTACCTTGGTTGAAAGGCACAAACTAAAATAGTTAGGATAAGATCACCATTGCTGGGGAGTTGTTGAAAATATTTGAAATATTTGGATACATATCAAACCTTAGTAATGTTTCTTACAAATTCTACATGCAAATACATTGTTGAAGCATCATTATGTATTCAGATTTGTAAGATTTGTTTGAAGTTATAGGCTCTGTCTACAATATTCCCATCTTCCAGTAGTTGTTGCACTTTGTTTGCATTATAATTGATAAATTTGGGTAAAAGAAGATCAAATCTACTGAGATTTGTATGAATCTAGTATTAACTGACACTTGATAGGATTTTCATAGTGCATTTGTACAAACTAAGGTGAAAATCCTTAGTGGCGAATCCGTGTTGTTTAAATTCTTAATTGATACCAGTTTCCTAACCTACACCAAGTGAGATTTGTCATTAATTTCTACAAAGCTGGAAGGAAGGAGATCTTTCTTTCTTAAGGACCCTGGTAGGAGGTTGTTATGTAAACTAGGAAAATCAAACTCTGGAGAAAGAAAATTCTAGAAGGCTATTGGAGAGAAGAGCTCAAGAAAACAATTGTCAACTATTGAAAATGATCATCCTGTCATTGAGGTTTGCAATTATTCCTGAAGCTTCTTTGAATCAAGTGATGCTATTGTATATCTACATTCTCCATCTGGTGAGGGGCCCTCTCTTTTGTTCGAAAGGTTTGTTTCTCATTCTGCCCTTATATTTTCAAGGTCTGATAGAATCTTTCAAGAAGTATAACTAGTAGGGGATAACCATTTTGAAAGCTATATTCCTATACCTCGCAGACCCCTGAGTCCTCATCATCTTACATCTCCTACAAATTCACCTCCACAAAAAAATATGGTTTAGACAACACCCATACCTCCATTCACTGTCAATACTTTTGGTCCCATAAACTCTAGAGGTATGGCTAGTTACCCAAATGTTGTGCCTAAAGATTTTAGGAATAGATTGCCAAATTTTCAAGGCAATAATGTTATAACTGGTGATCAGCACCTAAAACTTTTTGTTAATATGATGGAGTATTTTGAAATATATTTTGAGGATGTATATATCAAACCATTCATTCATACTTTAGAAGAAGATGTGAGGGACTGGTATAAGGCATTGCTAGATAACTCTATAGATTCTTGGAATGAAATGAAAAAATCTTTTAGAATGTAGTGTGGAAATAAAACAGACCATAGGTTTCTATTGTCTAAATTTGAAAATATTAAAAATAATCCTAATGAGTATGTTCATGACTTCAATACAAGGTTCAATAAGACTTTGAGAAGGTTTCCAGTAAATTTAAGGCCATGTGATGAATCCTGACTTATAAAATATTAAGATGCATTTGATAAGAAATATTCCTTCTATTTGAGGGATAAAAACCCTAGCACTTTGAGGAAGGCCTTTACCATGGCTATCTAGATTGAGAAAAACATTAAAGCAGTTGGAAAACCTCCTAAGAGGGAGGATATAAAGTTGATAAACCCCAAAAAACCTTAGGCAAGCAAGAGTGTGGACTTGGAGGAGGTAGTAAAGAATTTGGTAGGGGTTGTCAAAGAAATATCATACAAGCTTTCTAGAGCAAAAAAAAGAATTGGGAAAAGTTCCCAAAGTCAGCAAAAGCCACAAAATCATGACAGATTTTCAAACCATCCTAGAAATGAGCATAGGTTTGATGAAAGAGGTAAAGGACCCATGGGGGGAGGAAATAGACAACCCCAAGCTCAGGAAAACAAAATGGTCTTTGATCCTCTGACCTCCAGGGTTGCTGATGTTGATGAGGTACATGATATTGATTGGTGTGACAGATGCTTTCTTCCCCATCCTCCATGTGAAGAAGATCGGTAGGACGAGGAGGTTGGTGATGACACTGATGATAATGTCTGCATGATGGGTTTCTCTATAGGCTCACAACAGGGAGTAACTTCAACCTAACTGATCAGTGCCAGAACTACTGTAAATTTTTGGGATTGCATCCACCGAGTACTATCTCTTCCTCCCTTTCATACTTTATAAGTAGATGTGGTACAAGATTTTGAACTTCCTAATAATGATTTTGAGTACCTAAGAGCTTTAATGATAAAGAAGTATGATGGAGGAATACCTTATGAAGAGGATAGACAGTTGTTAATTAATGTTGTTATTTCCCAAGAAAAGGAGTACAATACAAGAAGGAAAGATGTCAAAGGAGTGGGGCCTCAAGCCAAACCTAAAAATCCATTGCTTACAAGTATTCCTAGAGAGTCTCCTAATAAGGATGCATCTGTCAAAGGCCTTGCTGCCCCAAACAAAAATTACAGTCCTCCTAATGCCAAAACTATCAAAAACCCCATGCCATCTAGTGAGTTTTCTAGTCTCCCTTCTAATTCTTCCCTACCAAAGAATGTTCCATATGACATAACCCAAGTTTTGAGTCAAATCAAGGTCAGTGTTTCGATTTTTGAGTTGTTTAGGATTCTTGAGCACAAGAAGAGAGAATTTGAGTACTTGGGATTGAAAGAAGAGAAGAATACCCCAGGTAGAAATATAAATATTGTAGAAAGTCCTCCTCCAACCATTGCAGAACTTAATTCACCACTAGCATTGGAAGACATTGAAGAAGAACCTGAATTTTACTTGGGAACATCTCTAGTAGAGTCTCAATTGAGTTTTGATCCATTTTTTACAACTTTGATCATTAAAGACATATTTCTACACAATTGTATGTTTGATTCCAGAGCATCATGCAATGTCATGCCTCTTGAGGTCATGAATGAGCTGGATATCAAAGTGATTGCAGCATATGGAAGGTGTACTACCATGGACTCTAGGAAGGTCCTAGTTGTTGGATATGTTAAAGGTTTGGTGGTATAACTTGCACCATACCCAGGTAAGAATTTGAAACTTGATGTTTTCATTTTTGCTTGCCCAGCCAAATGGGGAATGTTTTTATCAAGGAAGTGGGCTACAAGTGTTGGTGGGATTGTTTAGATGGACATGTATTTTTCTTCCATTCCAATTGAGGGAAGACTTTTTAAATTGTATGGAGAAAGGAAGATGTTGCATCTTATTGAGGACCCCAACAATGCTTCTTATGAAGTATTGTATACTAATGTTGATGCTGATAATTTTGTTGGCTTTGCTGATGGGAAGGAGAACAAGATGGATCAATGTAAGTAGCTTGAATAGGTAGGCTCTCCTTAGAACTTGGTATTTGATGGGGCTTGTTCCAAATTTGGAAATGGTGCTGGTGTAGTTTGGATTTCTCCAAGCTTGGAAGAGTTTTTTCTTTCTTTCAAACTTAACTTTGAGTGTACTAACAACATTGTTGAGTATGAAGAATTGTTGTTAGGTTTGAGAATTGCATCGAAGTATTATATTAAAGATATCATTTTCAAATGGGACTAAGAACTGATTGTCAAACAAA
The DNA here is from genome assembly GCA_019776745.2 of Taxus chinensis. Classification (NCBI taxonomy): domain Eukaryota; kingdom Viridiplantae; phylum Streptophyta; class Pinopsida; order Cupressales; family Taxaceae; genus Taxus; species Taxus chinensis. Next base: position 146,912,837 of record CM034154.1, on the reverse strand, counting down.
TTATAAAATTATATGCTACTAAAAATTAGAGGATGAAACAATATAAGCATGCAGTCTAGGATTTGATTGAAATGTTTAATTCATTTAATATCTTGAACCATGATAGGGAGACCAATGTTGTTGTTGACCAGCTTGCAGTTTTGGGATCTCGATTTGATGTTTTTTCAATGTCTCCCAATTGTGAATATAATGTTGAAGTATTGACAAGGCCATCTATCCCTGACAACGTAAAAAATTGGCAAGTGTTTGAGGATGATGCTCAGGTCAAAAGGTTTCTCCGAAAACAAGGAGAGTTTGCTGATCAATGTATTGATTGGGAGACAATGGTGTGTGCAGCAAAAGGGAAAGAGACTTTTTTTGACAAAGATGTCATTCAATTGATAACTAATACCATTCCTAGAGGGTTGGATTCTCTCAAGTCAAACTTTGATAATGCTGATTTCATTTTTAACAAACATATAGAAGCCTCAAGGGATGTTGAAGAGCATGACCTTGGCACAAAGGAGAAACCAAGGAAGATCTAGTTGGGAAGCAATCTAAATAAAGAAGAAAATAGTCCTATGTCTAGTTGTTGAAGAAATATCAGGAATGTTTGGTTTGGTCTTATTCTGAGCTGAAAGCATATAGAGAGGATTTGTTTTAGCATGAAATTCCTTTAGAATCCAATGCAAAACCATTCAGAAAAAAGAAGAGGCCGATTAATCCACTCCTCTCCATGAAGATGCAAGATGAATTGAAGAAGCTAAGGGATGGAGGGATCATTCAACCTACAAGGTATTCTTCTTGGGTTACAAACTTAGTGCCAGCCAGAAAAAATAATGGTGATATTAGTATATGTGTGGATTTTAGAAATTTGAATAGAGCATCAATGAACGATAATTATCCTCTGCCAAACATGCAAAATATACTGTAATTAGTGACTAGATCTAAATTTTTTTCTACCTTGGATGGTTTTTCTGGCTATAACCAAGTTGTTGTGAAGGGATCAGAAAGAATTAAGACTACCTTTACCACTCCTTGGCACACATATGTTTATGTCAGGATGTCATTCAGTTTGATGAATGCTGGAGCTACCTTCCAAAGGGAAATGTATGTTGCTTTTGTTGGTTACATTAATGACTTCATTGTTGTTTATCAAGATGATGTGACTATGTTTTCCAGGAAGAGAAATGACCACTTACAACACTTGGAAAATATATTGATTAGATGCAGAGAATTTGGTATTTCACTCAATCCAAAGAAGTGCTATTTTGGAGTACAAAAGGAAAAATTACTTGGTCACATTGTATCAGAGCATGGTGTTATGATTGATCCCCAGAGGGTAGAGGCCATCAGTAAGGTCTCAATTTCGAGAATAAAGAAGGGAATCTAATACTTCTTTGGGAAGATCAATTTCATTAGAAGGTTTGTATCTAACTTTGATGAGTTAACTCTCCCCAGCACTAGCATGCTAAAGAAAGACCAGATTATCAAGTGGGAAGAGGATGTTATTCAAGATTTTGATGGGATCAAAGAAGCACTAAAGCATGCACCTATTTTGATAGCTTCTAATTACAAGAATCCTTTTCAAATGTTCTCCTTTTCCTTAGAAAACACCATTGCATTTGTTTTTCTACAGAAGGATGATGAAGGTGCTGAGAGACCAATTTCAATTCTTAATAAGGCATTGTAAACAACTGAGTTGAAGTACACCATCATGGAGAAGCAAGCATTCACCTTGGTGAAAGAAATTAAGGTTTTCAAACCTTACATCTTGAGTTCTAAATTTGTTTCTTATGTTCCTCACACCATGGTGAAAGACATCTTATCAGAGATGGAGGTGTTAGGCAAAAGATGTAGATGGGTGATCAATTTGCAAGAATATGAAATGGACATCCAAACCAAAAAGTTGGTAAGAGGTTTGGGCCTAGCTAAGCTTATGGCTGAGAGAAACTTGAAAACCTTTGAAGTGAATAAATTGGAAGAAGAAATGGTGAGTGTCCTTGATAAATTGATGAGTTCTGAATGTTACAAAGATCTAATCTTTTATCTCAGACATCTATACTTCCCTGATCATTTGAGTAAAAATCATAAAAGATATCTTAAGCTAGCCTCTCAAAAATATGTCATTATTGATTTTGGTTTGGCTTGGAAGAACCTAGAGGTAGTGCTCTTGAGATGCATAACTAAAGATGAAGCCCCAAAGATAATTGCTGATATCCATGGAGGATTTTGTGGGGGACATTTTGCTGGAAGAGTTAAAACACACAAGATCTTGAGGGTTGGTTATTGGTAATTATTTTCAAAGATACAACTCTATTAGTAAGAAGATGTGAAAGCTACCAACATTTTTCTGGAAGAATGAAAGCTTCAAGCTCCCTTCCTTTGCAATGTGTATCAATTGAAGCTCCTTTCAAGCAATGGGGAATGGAATTCATTGGTGAGATTTTAGACCCTTCTAGTGCTGGCCATAAGTGGATTCTTGTAGCCACATAATACTTCACTAAGTGGGTGGAAGCAATCCCCACCAAGAAAGCAACACACCAAGTTGTCATGGACTTCATTCTGAATCATATCATCTACATATTTGGAGTGCTAGTCAATATTGTTACTGATAATGCCATGTGTTTCAGAGATAAACCTTTGGCTGCAATGTGCAAAGAGTATGGGATCAATCTGACATATGCTTCTAACTATAATCCCCAAGGCAATGCACAAACTGAGTCCAACAATAAGAACTTGTTGAAGATCATTAGGATAACCTTGGAGATGAATAAAAGGAAGTGGCGTGAACAATTGAAATATGTTGTTTGGGCTGATAGGATCAATACCAAAAGAGCTACTAGTAAAAGCTCATTTGAGTTAGTATATGGAACTCAAGTTATTTTGCCCCTTAATTTGTAATTATCATCATTTCAGTTTGTTCAACAACTTGAAGATCAAGATGTTAGTCCATATGAAGCTCAAATTAATCAGATTGTTGAGCTAGATGAAGAAATAAGGACATCCCACCAAAGGCATGTAAAGTTCAAAGAAAAGTTGAAGAAGTTATTTGAAAAGAAGGTAACTCCAAGAGCTTTCAGTTTTGGAGATCTTGTAATTTTATGGGATAGCAGACATGAAGATAAGGGAAAGCATGGTAATTTTGATGCATTGTGGATGGGCCATTACTCTATTAACATTCGAATTGGAGAACATACCTTCTTCTTGAAAGACCTAGATGGGGAATTCTCTAATTACTTGTTAATGGTAGACATCTGAAACATTTCCTTGATTTATTTCTTAGAATCGAGGTATGCACCATTGTATAGTGTATAGTTCTCTAGTTTCTTTCTATTTTTGTGCTTTTTTTTTTGTTCGTTTTGGTCCTTGGTGACATGGTTTTACTTGTTTCTCGGTTCGTTTTTGGAGTTTGGTTATGGTTTTTTGATCTGTAAGCTGACTTCATTGCCCAATGAATGTTTTTGGTACTTGGTCTTCTCTATTGTTCTTATGGCACTAGTAATGAGTACCCATCTTCGATCTGGAGCCAGTGTTGGTGCCCATTTTGATCTTACACCATTTTCCCTAGTTTTCCCCTTTGATTTACGTATTCTGAAACGTACTTATCCTCTCAAATAGATGAATTGAATCATTTATCTCCATTTGCATGCCCTAAATTTTGGGAAAACTATTTTTCATGCCCATTTTGAAGAAATCCCCAAGTGTGCCATGTTTTGCCCTAAAGTTTTCAAATCCATGGGCTCTACCATGTTTTTTCCATTTTTCCCAATCATGGAAGTTCAAAAATGATAAATTTATACTTGTATGCCTTTGATAATCCTTCTCCATGGTTGAAAATCATGCTTGTCCATGAATTATTTGCAAAATCATTTGTTCTTGGTGAAAATTTTGAGTTTAAGTGAAAATGATGAAGTTCTATGTTTTTTGCTATTTGACAGTCATTGTTTCCCACCAATTTCCACCTCAGCATTCAACACTTACGTGGCCTCTTTTAGTTGGTTGAGGGATGGTGGAAAAAATGTGATGAACTTATCATTTTTGGCTGTTTTTGCAAAAAGTCTGATTTGGTCCCGTGGCCTCATCGTGTTCTGATTGGCTACACAAAATCTAAGTGGTGGAGCAAAATTCCTATTTTTCCCTGAAGGAGGACATGTGGCAGCTTCTGGATCAAATTTGGAGGGGTGGATTGTCAGTTTCCTTTGAATTTTTTTGAATTTATTTTGTAAAAGTATTAAAGTCACAAAATGGAATGACAAGTGGAAAAGTTCGAAAATTCAAAGGTAGAGGAGATAAATATCGGTGAAGGAATTTGAAGTGTTTAACTTCAAAAGGGATTAAATTTATATTTTGGGCTGAAACACCACAACGAATTAGAGGTGGACACGTAGTTTCTAAAAGCCAAAAAATGGAATGGTGGGCTGATGGAGAACTTTGAAGTTTTTAGCTTTATTTTGTAAAGTTAAAAAATAAACTACAGCTCCGCTCCAATCAGAAAATGACACTTTGCAGTTTGACAAGTCAAAGCAGGGAGGTAGAAAATGAAGTATAAAAATGGGCTTGAAGCTCCACTCCAATCACAGAAGGACACGTTGTTTTGAAAAGTTAAAGTAGGGGGTGAAATTTTGGGTTACTTTGAATATTTTCAAACTTCAAAAGAATTAAAGTTAAAATGTGGACCGCATATCTACTCCAATCACAGATAGATAAGTGGCAACTTTGAAAAGTCAGAACGGGAGGACGAAGCATCAGGAAAGTTTGATTTTTTTATCCCTTTTGTGGAAAAAAGGGAATAAAGTTGTAAATTCAAGCGTAGCCCCGCCAAGAGTTAGTTAAGGCCTGCGGAGGTGCAGGCCATTGGAGCATAGTTAGAAAATTATCCTTTTTGAAAAAAGAGGTAAAATAGTAGATCTGAGCTGTGATTCCGCTGGGACCCAAATTGGGACATGTGTCAAGCTTTTTTTGCAAGGGCGGAGGAGCGGAGAAAAATGTCAATTTTTTACATTTTTTCAAAAGTGATAAAATGTCAAAAAATGCTCCCAAGCTCGTTTCAAATCACATTTTGCCACATGGAGGGCTCAGATTAGAAGGTAAAGGACAAGATCAATGATAACTGTGCATTTCATCAATTTGGCCACCATTTGAGCTCTAGGATGTTTGGAGATACAAATTTTTCATCATTCTTCATCAAATTTTTTGGCAAATTTGTGTCGTTCTAGTATGTAAAGATCAATTGAATCAATTTAAACGATCAATTTATAAATTTGATGTATTTTGAAGTGGATTTTTCCTCGAGCTTGAGTAAAAATGTGAAGTATCAGATCTAGAAGTTGAAGAGGAAAATTTCAAAAGGAAAAAGATGAAATGATGAAGGAAGAAAGTTCTCCATGCCCCAAGGATGAAAATCATGCCCCCTATTGAAGTAATGATGTGGTTTTTTGCAATGATTCACCTTTTTGAGCCCCTTGGCATCTTTTGAAAAAAAAATTTGTTAAACATCCTTTTATGTGATTCATGATGAAATTTTATAAAAAACTTGATGTTTAGGATATCCTTTTCTTAGTAGAGAAGGCTTGGATGTAAACAAATGATATATAATGCATGTTTTGAGACTTGCAAGAGGTCGGGAGTTCATTTTCATGAGAAACCTTTTCTGAGAAGCTTGGTCAATTCCTCCTGTGATATATTTTCATTCCTGTTGAGTTGGTTACAAGTGTATAGCCATCAAAAAACTCTGAGATTGTTCCTTAAACATTCCCGTGTGGGTGAATCTATCAATTTTGAATTAATTTGTGTTGAATCTCTTGCAATTTTGTGTTTATTTCATTTTAAAATGTGTGCAAGTAGTTTTACTTGTTCCTATTGCAATATTGTATCAAAATGTTTGACAATCACACAAATTTTCATCCTTATGATAGTTTTAGTGGCATCTGTAATTTTATTTATCAGAAGAGCTTTCATCTGGGAATGAAGAAAACGATTTAAAATACTTTTCTTTCATTAGTTGATAGAGATTTCTTGTAAGCCTTTGGGTGTACCTCAGGTGTGATTGATCTTAGATTTTGATGTTTTATTGAGTCTCTTAACTCAATCCTTTGTGTTAAAGTATCAAAGATTGTGTGAAAAAGTGCTGATCTGGGCCTCCATTGAAGCACACCTTCTAGTTGAAGGAAATTTCTGGCTACTTTGAAGCATTATGTCTGGTATTTACTCAAATGTTGTGAAGTTTTCTAAAAGATCTGGCTAAGTCCAATTTATCTTGTTGATGTCCCACCCAAAAAAAAATCATTTAAAAAATTACTAGTCCTACCTTGAACTACCCCTGTTTTGCCCTTTATATCCACAAAAGAACAAAGTCCACTAGCTAAAATATGCAGAACAAATCAGGATTCTAAATGTCTTTCGTAACCTTAGCCTTGTGAAAATATCTCCATTATTTTGGAAGTGACAACTCATGAGAGTCAGCTATGGTGTGTTGATCATATTTTTTCCAAGGTTTTTCTCTACAAAATTTATGCAAAAGAACGATTTACCAACATTCTTCACTAACAAAGGTTACAAAATAGGTCCTCTTTCCTTGGTTGAAAGGCACAACCTAAAACAATTAGGATAAGATCACATCCTTTTAAAGGTGTTACCCACTTCTCCAAAGCCTAAGTGATAAAAGGTCAGATAAATTGCTTCCTCAGCTACAAAAAATGACATACACTCATTTATCTGTCTCTAAGTGTCTCATTCAATCTTTGATGTTGCTTGGCCTTTGAAGGAGGTTAAATCTAGGTAACAACACTCATAATGTGCCAACCTGTGAAACCAGGTTACCAAAGAGAATAAATGGTAACCGACGACGATTCCTGGTTGACCGGCGTCAATTTCAGGATAATCGGCATCGGTTAAGGAGGGATTCCCTAGGTTTACTAAAAATGGTAGATCTTTCCACTCTCTTCGGGAAAGTTGGTTTTATCTTCACTAATTAAAACGGAAGCTTCTTTCCAATGGGAGAGAATAAGGTTAGAGGGATAGTAGGCATTGATTTTTAGGGTTGAGCTCAGTCTTAGTTAGTTATGGCAACTTGCTAAGAATAGATGTAGGGTGAGGTGGCTAGGTGAGGTGGCTAGGTGAGGTGTCTAGGTGAGGTGGTGGGGTAGAAATTAGTTTAATAAATAGAATTAGATGATAAATATTTTGAGGGTAGGGATTAATTTAATTTAATTAATATTAATGTAGGGTGGAAGGGGCCATTGTTAGGTGAGTATGTTCGAGTTGTCTATTTGGCGAGGGAGCAAGGGGAATGTGACCTAATTTTGATTTCTACAATATGCTCTAAGGGATACTTTTTCATGTAAATGAGACCCCCAAAGTGAAAAACAAACCGTTCCAATTTATAATTTTATCCCAATTTCAAGCGTTATGAATAGAGGCACACAAAGAGAAGTGGTCCCACACCTCTTAAAACAATCTTATCATCTTATCAACTTAAAAAATCATTAACAGAATTAGAGACCATTAGGCCCTTAAAACAACTCTAAAAAAAAGGTTAGATAAATTAATCCTAAAATGAGTCAAGAAGAAACAACTAGAGATCCCAAAATTATTCACAACACATACATAAGGAAAGTGATTCATCCAAAACCAATAAAAGTGAGTATGACAAGGATAAATGATTAACAAGGGATGACAACTTGTGAAAACTTGGAGGTACAACCTCTAAGTCCCACATTCTCCTGTATGAACATGTACCCTGTACATTTCATTCACACATCATCATACCCAATCACTAAAATAAAATAAGTGAAAAGATACCACATATATCAATAATTAGATCACTTATGGTTAACAAATCTAAATTAAGAAACAACTAGTATCTAAATGAGATAAATATCCATTATGGCATACATCGATAGTATATCAAAATAATGAATCCATCTAAGTTATTGCATAATAACATCTAAATCATCATCACCGTAGCTAGTAATGAAAATATATGTAGTCATTTTTATACCCTTAGAACAATTGTATAATCCCATGTGAGTCGGCCTATCACCTAGCGGGTGCTAGCCCCTCACCCGAGGCATGCATGGGCGTCGATCCCCTCCTTTATGTGAGTTTTGTGAGAATAAATTTCCTATTGAAAGAAACTTAGATGAAAGAAGGAAAAAAAACATGGATTCATTCCGAGAGCTTTGGGATGAGTTACTATATCAATGCATCCATTTAGATAACAAGAGAAATATCAAACAAATAATAGATCTGATTCATAATAGAAATAAAATGCACTAGGGTTTACACCCATAAAAAAATTATATTTCGAATAGAACCATATATTCCATATTGATCTTAGTTCAGTAACCGCATCACATTCTTTAAGGTCATAAAAAACCAGTGTGTCCATGTAGATAAGACTCATGCATCAGAAGTTCTAACTAAGCTTCCCATATTATAAGAATATTTTTACAACCCCATCCCTCGAGAGAATATAACATTCCTAATGTCCTCCTAATGATAATCCAAACCCATAGAACCCTCTATTATTTCTAAAGAGCTTCACCTCTTCAATCTCTACTATTGAATCTCTTTTCTTCTACCTGAGCATCTCTATATATAGCTTTAGTATTCACAATCATGCCTTCCTAAAGTAACAGATCAGTTTCTAAGTGTCCAAGTGGTCCTCCAGTGGACCATGATTTCTCTGACCCGAGATCTCCACCTTCTGTAATGATTTCTTTCTGGATCCTTCTATCACATGGAATATTCCTTTCTTAGCCACCAAGTTTCCAAGATGGCACCTTATCCACTCCATATGCTTAGTCGGGCCACACTTTTTTCGTATGCTTCTTGGAATGCTGAATATGGATAAGTCCCAAACGCCTTTGCTTTGCCTTGCACACAGGCCATGGGCTCAAATAAACCCTACTAAAACCCCTCTCCTCCATTCCTTCACCCTACACGCCCTTCTTCATAATGGTCACGTGCGCCAATGCACCTTATTCCTTAGTCAATATTCTGAGGCCCAACAATATACAAAATAATAGACATATATCAAGCATAAATCAACTAAGATCTAACTGAATCACATCCTACTAATATCCATAACCACATAAGTACAACAAAACTAGTAATATAAATCACAACACTAGACTAGAAATGTGTGCCTCAGACCCCATGTGTATCACAAAATTAATCCATGAAAAAATCACTTAATATCCAAATATTACACTATCAATGTATATAATCTAGTAAATGAGATGATTCAAAAATAAAATGATGCATGAAGATTGTGGGGACTATATCCCCCTATTCTAAAATTATAATTCCTCCTAAAAGTCAATGTAATAGATAGGGATATCGAGCCCTCAATGGTGTCGCATCCTCCCATGTAGCAATTTTCTCATAATATTTTATCCCACTGCACTCTAAATTGGTCCAAGTATCACCCCTAAAGGGCTAATATTCGGTGCTCTAAAATACGCATGGGATTTAGGTTCCATTACCCTTAGGCCTCCACCTGCAAGGCCAAACAATCCAAAACATGAGAAATATATGGCATATACTTCCTCAAAACTAATACATGACAAACATCATTGGCATAGGATAGGCATGGTGGAAATGTTATCTGGTAAGAAACTGGTCCAATGACCTCCAAGATATCAAATTTTCCCAAGGAATGAGGGGATAATTTAGATCCCTTTTGAATGGATCATACTCTTGTGTAGAAACATTCTCAAGAGTACCTTGTCACTTACAGAGAAGTGATGATCAACCCTCTTAGTATATACATATGTGTTTATAAACTCTTGGTAATTCTCAAGATGTTGTCTAATGGTGATAAGATGTTGCTCTATGTCCTAAAAAAAGGGTATGCCAAGAACTATCCTATCATATATTCAGTCACAACTTAAAGATGTCTTGTACAACCTCCTATAAAATGCATGATAAGGGGCCATGCCAATCAAACTATGATAGTTTTTACTGTAAAAAAATCAACAAGGTATATGTAATCTTCCTACTTCCTTTGTTTTTCCATGATGTACATCCTCAACATATCCCCAAACACCTTATTCACCCTCTCATTCTGTCCATATGTCTTAGAGTGATAACCTGAATTGAACTTCATATGCATTCCCAAATATGAATAGAAGGATGTAAAAAGTCTATAGTATAAACAGAATCCTGATCACAAAAATATATATTCAGAATCCCATGCAATATGAAAATATCATCCATAAATACTCTAGCGATTACGACTATGTCATATGTGACATTGGTATGTGAGAATTGGGAAACCTTGGTCAAATTTTCCATCCTCACCATGATGGCATCATGGTGATATGATGAAGTGGGGAGACCAATAAAAAAATACATAGAAATCACATCCTAATTCCACTCCAAAAATATCATGTGGGTAAAGAATACTTGTCGGGTGGGAGTGTTCGACATTAACTCTTTGGCACACGAGGTAACAAGATACAAAATATATAATGTAATGACGCATCCCTAGCTAATAATATAACTACCTCAAGACTACATGAATCTTCTTCACTCCTGGATGAGCTACATATGGGGCTTGATGAGCCTGAAAATGAATAAACTTATGCAAATATCCCACCTTGGGAACATAGATGTGCCTCTGAAATTGAAGAATACCATCTTCCTATAAGATGTAAAATGTGTAATTAACCACTAAGGGCCTCTATGACTCAACCTCCTACCTAGAAACCTCATTAAATATTTCATTTGGACGGTGTTGAATTATTCTACCTCATAGGCTTGAATGAAGAGTCAATGTGGAAAGCTCACGTTGTCATCTACTAAAGGCATCAAACAAAAGATTTTCCTTTCCCTTAATCTATTGAATATCCATATCATACTCACATAAGATCTCCATCCAATGCCATTGATGGGTTTTAATATTAGGATTTGAGAAGATGAGTTGTAGGATTAAATGATTTGTTTGTAAAATAAATAGTCTACCCAAAATAAAGTGCCTACAATATACTAAATCATGACCAATTGTTACAAGCTCAAGGTCATGGGTAGGATAGTTAAGATCATAATCCTTGAGCTTAATCGACTCAAATGAAATAACTTGTCACTCTGGAATAAGAACTTACCAAATTCCCTTTAAGGAATCATCTGTATAAACCAAAAACTCCCCTAAAGGATATGGTACTGCAAGAAGAGGTGCCAAATTCAAATGATCCTTGAGAAGATAAAATTTATGCTTGTAATTTTTTCACCAGATGAATGTCTTCACTTTATATTGAATGGAAGTTACGATATGTTAAATCCTAGAGAATTCTTGCAAAAAAATGTTATAATACCTTTTGAACTGTTGATGCAAAATCACAACACCCCTGAATGTCTGCAACTCGATGGGTTGATACTCTCAGTCTGATTGAATAACATGGAGCTTCTCTCAAAGTGTGGGAATTTGAAATCAAGAGAGCTCTCCAGATGAAGTATGGTTCCTACTCCTCTATTCAGGTGCACACATACAATTTGCAAAGGATCAATCTTAAAACCTACTCTAAATTTCCAAGGAGACAAGGTTGAGAAGATGTAAGAAAATAAACCTAATATAAATAAGGTGATGCACCAAAGGAATCTTGAACACCTGTTCTACTATTGAACACAAACCATAAAAATGTAATACAACCACCATGCACAAGTGACCAAAACTGCAATGCAAGATCAAGATAGAAGTAATGAACAAAAGAGAGGGTTGAAATCATCCATAGACTTAAATTTATTTATCCACAAATTTTATAACATACATTACAATGGCCAAGAGGCACAAAATGGCATTACAGATTGAATGGGAGGTCTTAACTCCACAAATTCACTTCCAGACAAGGGAAGAAGGGAGGGTGCAAAGCCAAATTTTCCAACCTCTTGAATGCCATATCCATTGCCCTTTGGAAAGTGGCTCCAGCATTTGATAGCCCAAATAGCATCTTCCTATAGGCATAGGTGCCCCACTTAGTGGTGAAAGCCATTTTGAACTGGTCATCTTCTTTTACCACTATTTGATTATACCCTGAGTAGCCATCTAGGAGAGAGAATCTTTCTGATCTAGCTACCACTTGTAATATTTGTTCCATTAAAGGAAGTGGGTAATGGTCTTTGAGAGATGCCCTATCCAAGTCTCAAAATTCCACGCACAGTCTGATTTCTCCATTCTTCTTCCTAACTGGTACCAAGTTGGAAACCCAGCTTGAGTTCTTGATTAGAAATATAATGATTTCCTCTATTAGTTTTTTTAGCTCTTTCTTTATAAGAGGCTCAATGTGTGGATTGACTGGTCTTCACGTCTGCCTAATGGGCTTAGCATCTAGATCCAGTTCTATTGTATGTTGTGCCAGCTTTGGATTGAATCCTCGAAGTTCTTCATAGCTCCAAGAGAAGACATCTGGAAATTATTGGCAAAGCTGTATGAATTCTTATTTCTCCTGTTTAATGGCCACTTTACCAATTTGAAGTGTTTTTCCTTCGCCAACTGAAATTGGCTCTGAATCTTCTCCTTTGACCTGTATGTTCGCCTTCTCTTTACGAAATTGGTCATTAGGATTGAAGATAGACTCCAATGTTACAAAACCCTTTGGAAGGTTTTTTGTCCGCAGCTGTACTACTTGATCCCCATACTGCTACTCCAATTTATTTTGATTCCTAGATGAGAATTCAACCTCTTCTTTCAAGAGATTAATGATTTGTTGATTGTTCTCAAACACCTTCCATCTTGTATTGTTGTCTGGAAATACTGGCCTTATAATCACATGGGTATGTGGTTGTTTTTTGTCTCTTTTGATACTATCAACCACATCAAAAGTTCCTCCAACTGCTGTGAGCCTATCTGTAGATTCATTTTTATTCCTGGGTATGGACTCAATGTTGAATGCTTGAAAGTCGTCAATGAGGTCCCATATCCTATTTTTATAGCTCTTGAGTAGGTCATTCATTACAGCATGTTTACCTCTAACTTGGTTAACTATTAGCTCGCTATCCCCAAATACTTTCAAGTTCTTTATGCCTCTTTTCCTAGCCCAATGAAGTCCATGGATCAAAGCCTCATATTCAGCCATGTTGTTTGAAAATGCAAACTGAAATCTGAAAGATGAATATTACTTGATGTTTTGTGGTGAAACCAACATTGCACCTCCTCCACTACCTTGTCTACTTCTTGAACCATCAAAAAATAGTTTCCAGAATTTGTTGTCATCCTTATTTTCGGGCTTAGTGATCTCTAGAATGGGTGAATTTTCTTCGTGTACACAATACACACCCAATTTAGATTCTTCAATTTCCTTGTATGGATCAAATGCATGCCTTTTTTTTTTCCACTCATCCGGAGTCAAATATGGAATACCCTCAACTTTGGTGCCTGTTTCTAGATCATTCAAACACTCTTCTTGATCAAAGGCTAAAAAAATTGCATTGATAGGACTTGGTACATGAGGCTCAATGTGAAATTTTACAATTGGTTCTGACCTGATGGTCACCTTTGATCCATACATCATCCTAAAAATCATGTGTGAAAAATCTATAGATAGATACCCACCAATTATTTCTATGAAGTCCCTTGATAGACACAACACAAAGAGTGGTGGAAAGTCAATTACAGAAACATCCTTCAAGACTGTGACATTTGGGCAAGCATGAAGTGTTAAAATTAAACCTTTGATTATCCCAACTATTCTCATTGTTGTCATGTCTAGTTGCACCACTCCTTTCAACACTGGCTCATACTTTAGACCCAGTTGATCTGGTATTTACTTTGACATCATTGAACTACTTGCCCCTGAATTGATCATGCAGTTGTGTACCAAGTGGTTTCCAACAATCAATGACACATAGAATGATGGAGGCTTCAAATTTCTTCTTAGTTGACCCCCACCTTGTTGCACTACGTTAGTGAGAACTTTCTCTTTTCCTTTGCTTGACCCATTCGAGACAGACCAATTGGCCATTGTAACTTGAAACAAATCTCGTTATCCTGGAATTACTAGTGACACCCACATGGAAATGTTTACATGTGTTTTCTTCATCTGATCGATGATGTTAAAAGGGGATGAATTATCATTTTTTTGCCCCTTGTTTGGCACAACATTTTCTGGAGTCTGAATAGGCACATGTGTTGTTGCAATGGGTGCCTTAGGATAATTTTGTAGGTTTAGGTCTGCACTCGGTCTACCAACTCCGTGGTGTGTAGGATTGGTTTGAGAAACAACTAGATTAGATGGTTATCCCTCTTCAATGTTCCTCTTCTTTGACTGTGTGTTGGAAGCTACACCTTGTAAAGGTGGTTGGTTAACTCTGCAGAAATATTCTATTTTCCAATTAACCAATGTTGCTTCTGATGGAGGTGTCTCTTCCTGAGTTTCTTGGTGTTGATTTCCCTCTTGATTTGGTTCTTAGGACACACCAATGGTCTGTACCATCAAGGCCTAGTTTAGTGCACCATTGAAACACGTTGATTAACTGTGAGGTAGATTACAGGGGTAACACCATTCGTACTCTTGTGCCATGTTGTTTTGTGTTGGAACCAAGGATTTAGATGTTGAAGTTGCATTCGGGTCATATGGTTGGAATGGCTTGACAACTTGAGGTTTTCCTTTGTTCAAATTTTGATTTTCAGCCTAATGTTTTGGTCTATTTTTCTAGTATGGGGACCTATTTTGATACTAAGTTTGAGGTTGATATGGCCTAGAATTCTGAGCTTGTTGTCTCTTGATAGTAACTAGCTCATTTCCTAGATTTTGTCACTGCTTAATAACCTCCTACAATTCTTTTGAAGTGCTTGAATAAGTCGATGCCTCATTTTTTATTTGATTTCTAGGGGTGGAACTGGATTCAATTCTGGCATTTGACTAGTTGTAGGGGTTCCCATGTCTAGATAGAGAGGCATTGGTGGCCTTGGTTCTAGCTTACCATCTTGAATCAAGCAATTTTCTGCTCTGATAGCTATGTCATAGGCCCTTGACAATGTTATTCCTCCCACAGATTGGATCATCATGGTTATTTATGAATTTATAGCCTTCAATAAGTAGAGGAATGCTCCTTGGGCAATTGGTCTAATAGCTATTGGAATCTTGTCCCATGTCTATTGGAAATGGAAATTAAAATATGTCATTTGCTTGTTCAGAGCCCTTTTGATTGTTGTCAATTGTTCCAATAAAGACAGATTGTCCTCCCTCTCTCCAAACTGGTTCTAATTTTGAATAGACCCTGCCACTAGGCTCCTGAACCATTGCAAAGCGTTGCCTTTGAAAGACGAAGCTAAAAACTTGACCGTAATATCCATTTCTTTGATTTTGTGAATTACAAAGACATTGGCAATGTCTTGGATGTGGTCAATAGGAGTAGTATGATTTTCTCCTGTGAATAATGGAATATTCTTTAATGCCGTAACTAGAATTTGATTTTGGGCATTTAGGGCAAGTGGATTGTTTCCCGTTAAATTTAAAAAGGGATTTGGTGTTGTTTGTTGTTGATGTGCCATTATGATTAGCCTAAGAACCCTGGTTAATTGGAGAAAAGGTCTACTGGGTGGAGGTGTAGACAAAGTCCTGTTAGGTGGAGATGGTGATCTTTGTGGTCTTCTACCTCTCCTACCTCTGCCTGGTTACAATTGCAAGTAGAAAAATAGTCACTCTTCTCTAGTATCATACCTAGTTTGAATTCTCCTCATGTACTTGGGAAACCTGTGCTGCTAAGCTGAATTCTATTCCTTCAGAGTCGCCATATGTGTTGGGAAATGAGCCTCAAAAGGCTGGATCTTGCCAAGTTACACACAAAAATTGACAAAAATAAAAATTTAATTTTGAAGGACCTATTTTTTTGATGTTCTGGAGTTTGAAATTTATTTTGGAATGATAGTCCTAAAAACCAGAAAATGCCAGACTTCAAAATTCTCTTAAATTTGAATTCCCAAAATTCTGAAATTCAAAATTTTTCAAAATACCAAAACCCAAAATCCCAAAATTTGAAAAACTCTAAAATTTTGAAAATCAAAATTTGAAACAAATAAGAATAGATTATCTCCCGATCTATCAACTGGTGAAATTTGGACCTATTTTGAGCAAGTTAAGCCCCTAAAAATCGATTTAAGAGTTCAACTTGGGAGGTGAAAAGTCTCAAATTTGAAATTTATAGTTTTCTAAGTCCAAATTTCTTGAAAATTCCTTCAAATCTTGTGGATTGACCTCTCGTCCCACCGGGCATGCGAAAAATGTTGGTGTAAAATCACAACACCCTTGAATGTCTATAACTCGATGGGTTGAGACTCTCAGTATTATTTCATAACATGGAACTTCTCTCAAAGTGTGGGACTTTGCAATCGAGAGAGTTCTCCAGATGAAGGCCGGTTCCTACTCCTTTGTTCAGGTGCAGACATATAATTTGCAGAGGATCAATCTTAAAACCTACTCTAACTTTCCAAGGAGATAAGTTTGAGAAGATGTAATAAAACAAACCTAATCTAACTAAGGTGATGCAGCAAAGGAATTTTGAACACCTGTTCTTCTATTAAATACAAACCATAAAAATGCAATACAATCACCATGCACAAGTGACCAAAACTGCAATGAAAGATCAAGATAGAGGTAATGAACAAAAGAGAGGGTTGAAATCATCCACATAATTAATTTTATTACCCCACCAATTTGATACAATACATTACAATGTTCAAGAGGCACAAACTGACATTACAGATTGAATGGGAGGTCTTAACTCATAAAATTCACTTGCAGGCAATGGAAGAAGGGAGGTTGCATAGCTAAATTGTCCAACCTCTTGAATGTCATATCCATTTCCCTTTACAAAGTGGCTCTAACATTTGATAGCCAAAATGGCATCTTCCTGTAGGCATAGGTGTCCCACTTAGTGGTGAAATCCATTTTGAACTGGTCATCATCTTTTACCACTATTTGATTATACCCCGAGTAACCATCTAGGAGAGAGAATATTTCTGATCCAGCTACCACCTGTAAGATTTGTTCCATTGAAGGAAGTGGGTCATGGTCTTTGAGATATGCCCTATTCAAGTCTCGAAAGTCCATGCATAACCTAATTTATCCATTCTTCTTCTTAACTGGTACCAAGCTGGCAACCTAGCTTGAGTGCTTGATTAGAAATATAATGCTTGCCTCTATTGGCTTGTTTAGCTCTTTCTTCATAAGAGGCTCAATGTGTGGGTTGACTGGTCTTTGCTTCTGCTTGATGGGCTTAGCATCTAGATCTAGTTTTATTGTATGTTTTTCCATCTTTGGATTGAATCCTTACAGGTCTTCATAGCTCCAAGCGAAGACATATGGAAATTCTTGGCAAAGCTATATGAAGTTTGATTTTTCCTGTTTAGTGGCCACTTTGCCAATTTGAAGTGTTTTGCCTTCCCCAACCGGAATTGGCTCTGAATATTCTCCTTTGACCTGTATGTTAGCCTTATCTTTACGAAACTGGTCATTAGGATTGAAGATAGACTCAAATGTTACTAAACCCTTTAGAAGCTTGTTTGTTCGCAGTTGTACTATTTAATCCCCGTACTGCTGCTCCAATTTATCTTGATTCCTAGCTGAGAATTAAGCCTCTTCTTACAAGAATTTAACGATATGTTGATCGTTCTCAAACACCTTCCATCTCGTATTGTTGTCAGTAAATTATTGCCTTATAATCACATGGATATGTGGTTTTTTTTTGTCTCTTTAGATATTATAACCCACATCAAAAGTTGCTCCAACTATTGTGAGCCTATCTGCAACTTCATTTTTCTTCCTGGGTGTGGACTTAATGTTGAATGCTTCAAATTCATCAATGAGGTCCCATAACCTATTTTTATAGCTCTTGATTAGGTCGTTCTTTGTAGCATGTTATCCTCTGACTTGGTTAACGATTAGCTCACTATCCCCAAATACTTGCAAGTTCTTTATGCCTCTTTTCCTGGCCTAATGAAATCCATGGATTAAATCCTCATATCCAGCCATGTTATTTGAACATACAAACTGTACTTCCCACTTTCCTTTGACACCTTTAGATACTAATCATGACACTATTGATTACATTATGGACATTGTTATTACTTTGATTAGTATGATGTAAGATGTTAGATCATGGATTATTGTTGATCTTGATTCAGTTATGATGCATGATGATTATTGGAGACATTTTTACATATTGATGATGATATTCTAGTTGACATGGTTATTTTGTGAATGTTGTTTGGACATGGGATATTTGGATATTTGAGTAGACCTAGAAATGGAAATTATTTGATGATGATATAGTTGTTGATAAATTTGTAAATGATGTTGTTGATTTCTATGATGTTGTTGTGATATATATATATATATATATATATATATATATATATATATATATATATATATGATTTTGGAATTATATTGATATTTATATTGGATGTTCTAATATGGCCACGAGGCCAAAGGAGGTATTTGTGTTCTGCAGGTTAAAATATATCACAACAAACACTGGGGGACTGAAGACCAACCACTTTAGAATTCTAGATGAATTCAACAAGGTCACCATGGCAACTTGTATTGTTTGTGTGTGTTTAATTATTGTTAGGGATTCCCATGGGGAGGTATCACCTTTAAATGTGACCAAGGGGTTTTATGTATTATTTTATTTGGTCCCTTTGTTTAATGTTGGCATGTGTTTATTTTGTGGTGCATTTACCCCATTCATTATTTATTAAATGTTGTGTTAATATTATGAGTAATCATGTTGTTAAGTTAATTAATTAAAATATGTCATAAGAATGTAATCAATAGAGTTGTTGGCTCTTGGTTTAAGTGTTGTAAGAATGTGTAAGTAGTGTGTAAGTGATGTGTAAGTTAAATTTTGAGTGTGAAACACTCCACTTTCTTGGAAATTCGAATTTTTCCTTGGAGGATGATTTTGGAGGCTTGTGTGACAAGTTAAACTTGTCCCATACCTCTTAAATTCATTTACCAACCATACCTATGGTTTGGGGTTTAAAATTAGACTTTTATAATGCATTTTGGGAAGACAAATTGTAAGTTTTAATTACACTTTTTTACATGGTTTAATTTCAGTCCTTTGGGGTGTGGTTTGGATTTGAGTGTGTAAGTAAAACTATCATACTATTCACCCACCTATTTATTATTCATTTGAGAATGAAGTTGACTTTTAGGTTGGGGTTGAGGATGTGTGATGTGGCATCCCACATGGATCCATCTCATCCTCTTCTCTTGCCTCTTCTATAAAATTTGAATTGCTTGCCTTGTTTTGGGGTTCCTTCACCTTTTGATACTTCATCTTGGGCAAATTATTTGCTGTCTTGGAGCTCTTGCTTTGGAGAAGTTTTTGAATATTGTGGATGCTTGTTGCTTGGTTGATTTTTGGATTGCTTACATTGGATTAAAGCTTGCTTTTTTGTAACTTGTAACAAACTCCATCATGGAGAGGTAGGAGCTTGGCTCTTGAAATGCTTCTTTTTCGTTTATGTAAATATTTTGTTGTGAATGTTTGGCATGTTTGTGGCTTTTTTGTTAGATGGCCTAGGAATGGTGTAAGAGAAGACTATGGGGTTTAATTTTTAGGAGGCATAAGTTTTTATTGGGAAGGTATAAGTGTGGAAGGAGTTGGGATTTGAGTTCCACCTTATAATGAAATAGCTTTCATTTATTTACTCGTTATCGGGTGTCATAAGAGGTTGGGGAGGCATAAGGGAATGTTAGGGCTTTGATATACTATATTTTTTACGATTTGTAATCAGGTGGTGATACCCATTTCCCCCTTGGGAGGCATAAGAAGCATCCCCCATATTTTTTTGCTCCTTTGGCTTTCTTGATGAAGCCTTAGTTTTTTTTTCATGATTTTAATGTGGTTGTAAACTAAATTCTGTTTTGGACTATGTTTAAATGTGGAATTTACATGTGTGTTGTGGAAGCCTGCTATTTCCATGAGTTGAATCACATCTTCTTTTTCTTCATGGTTGGGGCTCGAGGGCCAATGAAGAAGGATGGCTTTCCATTTTTACTGGATGTCTTGGTTGGGTGGAGAGTGTTACCTTTCCCATGTACTTGTTCGGATCAAAATTAAAAGAATGAGAAATCTGCATGTTGTCATTTTAGAGCAAGGAAAAAGGCAGTTTTGATAGTCATTGTTGAGATAAATCTTATTGTAACATTTCCCACTTGAAGTTGATGAACTTGTATATGTTTTTTAATGGAAAAATGTTGTATTGATTATAAAAGTGTAATTCGGAATGTGAAAGAGATAAACTCTATTTTCAGCCTTTGAAATAATTTGAAAGAAATTGTATTCGAGGAATGAAAGAAAAAAGTTGTAAGTTGTCTTTTCGTAGTGCCCACATTTTTATAGCTCAGTTACTTGTTGTTCCTTTACTCATAGACATGTTTCGGCAGGGATTTATTATATTTTGGACATTACATTAGCATATTTGATCTGATTAGACATGTATGGACATTTAGGCACATAGCGTCAATTTTATCTTGATTACTATGTTATCGCACTATCTTATGATGTCATGGATACTAATTGATATGATGTTGTTTTGGACCATAATTATATTGATGGATACTCAGTTAGTTGCATGTTGGGATTCTATGGATACATGTCACTTTATCATTATGTCTAACTAAAGGTGAATTATGTATAATTGTGCTCGATGTCACATTTTTAATTCCAGAAAGATGATATGTTAATTTAGAATTCATTGATATCTTATTAAGTAGTTGATTCATATTTTATCAAATATGTGTGTTTAATGTGTGCAATGAGTGTGCAGGTGACAAGTCACAGGAGAACGTGGGATTCAAGCCAGCTACACAATTTTGCATAAGTAGCCCATGGGCTAAGTTCCTATCCATGTTTATTGTGTGAGGCCTTAGTATTAGAAATATTATTTTGGGCACAATGAGTGACCCCCCCTTTTTGTAATGTAATATGTCTTGTATTATTAATCTTGCTTAGGGTAATTAGTTTGTGTTGTAAACTTGTTGTGGAGAATTAATGACCCCACTTACATTAGGTTTTGAATTTGTTTAATGATGTAATTCATCAAAAGGATTTAGGGTCACATGTGAACCCTTGGGTGGTCCCCACACCATCTACCATTGTGCCAAATATGCCAAACCCGAAATTGGGTTATTTTAGGCATTTTTAGGGACCTCTTTTTAGTTTGGGGGTTCCCTTATCATGAAAATGGGCCCTTGGACCCTACCTAATAGGTAGGGGGGCTTAATTCCAAGGCATAGAGGGAGTTTCCCTCCCTTTTTTCCTCCCCCTTGGTCACATCCATATAAGGGGTATGGATAAGTGTGTTTTGTTAAAAGTTGCACAAGTTTTGTTTTGCTATCATTTTGGGTAATTTGAGAGAAGAGAGCTAAAAGTCATTTTATCATTTCTCTCTTTTATCTTTGGCATCTTTGACCTTGAAGGAAGAGAGGGTGACACATGTCACCCCCTCATTTGTGAGGATTTTTTCTTTCTCCTCTTCAAATTCTCCCTCATGGGGAAAGAACAAAACTTTTTTTTGGAGCTTTTGCTTGGAGACTTGTGGATTTTGGAGCTAGAGTTGCTTGGGGCAAGAGGTGGAAAAGATTGAAATTGGGAAGCATTTTGGAGGTAGGATTCTTAAGCTTTATTATATGTGTTATGTCATTCTAGATATTAGTTTGTTTACTGGGAAATGTTGGTTGTTGCATGTAGATTTTGTTTGTTGTTGTTTTTGTTTTTGCTCCATCCATCATATGACATGATGAAGCTTTGGAGTTTTTAGGGGAAGAGAGAGGGATTTTTCCCTCTCAATCCTTATGGCTTGATGGGAAAGCCTTGTAGGATTTTAGTGACTCCCCTCAAATGGTTTGAGGTGGGGAAGGTGGTTCATTTGAATTGAACCTCCTTCCCCATTCTTGGTAAGGAAACACCTTTGGGGTTTGAAAATCCTTCCAAGAAGGATTTGGTGAAAGGGTGGAAAAATAAGGAGGGTATGGAGATCTTGGTTTTATGCAACTATTGTTGGTTACAACTTTTGGAGAACTCCTTTCTTCTCTTCCCCATTTTAGAGGTAGAACTTGGTTTCTCCTCCTTTTCATTATTGCAAACTTGGAGTATTGTTTTAATATTTGTCTTGTTTTTATGTGGATGTAATGTGGTTTGTTCACCCTCACTCTTTTGCATAGTTGTGGATAGTAGTCCTCTTTCCCATGGGCTTGGGGAAGGCTAGCATGCATACCAACCTTGAGAAGGCATGTAATGATGCCTAAGGTTGGGTGGTAAAACAAGTTTTTTCTCCTTGTGTGGATTCCTCGAAGGCATTTAAAGTTGGATCTCAAGTTGGATGTTGGTTTGGAGTTGGTGGCATCTTGGTCTCTCATTTTTCTCTCTTTCCTTTGTGAAACATTACTTACATTGTAAATTCTAGAGTATGGCTATGTGGGAAGATTCTTGGGCATGTAAAAACAAAGGGGTTTTCATCTTGTGAATTGAAACCCACTTGTAAGATTTGTATTCCATTTGTATTTGAGGGCCTTCTTTCAACCTTGGGAAGGAGTTTGTTAAGTTGTCTTCTTATGTATTTTAGTATGTTTGAAAAATGATGTATTGAGAAATTGTGTAACATAAGTTTTGTATACATATTTATATTCCTTAAAAATGAACTTAGTAGGATACATTTATATTCCTTTAACATGCATTGATTTGAATATTTTTTTTATAAAGAAATATTATTAAATGGAAAAGTGTTTTTACAAAAGAAATAATATCACTTTGTTGAAATATTACTTGTTTAAAAATCTGAATTAATCACTTAGAATTACTTGGGAAAAGGAAGCATATCCTCTTGTTTTTTTTTTTTTTTAAATATTAATGATTGGAATAAGACTAGTCTTGATTTCTTTCCATGAGAAGTTTTAATGTTTTTTTCTTTTTAAACAATCATATTTGAATAAGTAATCTTCTTTGAAAATGTTCTTTTAGAAACAAGTCTCTTATCTTATTGGACAATACTTGGTTACATTCCTTTTAACACAAAATAGGTGAAATATTTAATCTAAATAGTTATTCAAAAACCTTGAAAATACTTACTTCACTAAGTTAACAAATTTAGATCTGTTATTTTAATAGCTCAAATAGTCTTTTTTTTTACATTGTGCCCAAAATGATCATATTCATAATTTATCTAATATAGTGTTATTTTAAAATGTAACTGCATTATTTTTAACGATGGTCATAGTTAAATTGTTATATTAACATAGGTATTTATTTGTAGATTTATATATATTGAAATATATATGTTATGGAATATAAACTATATATATATATATATATATATATATTTCTATATATATATATATATAACTATTTATATTTAATCCCGTTTTAAATAATAAACAAAAAATTTAGAAAAAAGAATTAAACACAGTTCAGGGGAGGGCTGAACCCCTCCCTCTCTCCAATGGCAACCACGCCACCTGCTGCCCATGCTAGTCCCCTAACCCACCGCAGCCACCGCTGCACTTGCCACCACCACGCAGCATCCACCCCAACACCCGCCACTGCCAACGTCACTGCCCCCCTTCACAGCACTCCTCTGCTAGTTCCCATGTCCCTCACTTCGCTACTCCACGCCCTTCCTCCCTGCGGCTCCCTTCCACACTGCCACCACCCCATCCATTTGTGACCATCCTCCAACCCTGCCGCCATTGCTGCCCCCCCTATATAATAGCCCCACTGCTCTCTCCCCACGTGGATTCCCCTCTCCCCTTCACACAGGCCTCTCCTGTAAAACCACGCCCCATAAAAAAATCTATATATGATTATGCAAAGTTTCTTTCTCAACAAATCAGAGAAAATAATTGTTCACAAATCAAACCAGAGGGTACATATGATAGGAATACCCAAGAAAACAAATAATAAGAAGAAGAAACTCAGATAATATCCTTATACTCCATGCGATCAAGCTTCACTTCTCTCCAAACAACCTATACATAACAAAGCAAAACAAAATGAGGAAGGAAGATTAGAGAAAGAGAAGAGCATAAGGATGTTTAGAGTATTCTTAAGGTAAAATTTGATCAAGGGCTGAGATAGCTTCTATCCTGTGGCTCACAATTTACCCTACATATTTTTAAGCCATGTGTATTTTTAAATATAAATGGGAAATAAAGTTTAGTGGGTGTGTATGAAAATAAAATAAAATAGAAAGGGGAAAATCTTTTTAAATTTAAAAGAGGGGTAGTCTTTTCCTAAGTTGTCTCTAGTAAATTAATAGAAGCTAAATAAATAAAATTAATTAGTTTTAATGTTTTAGAAATTGGGTAAATTAGATTAATATAAATTAATTATTTAATGGGAAACGGTTAGGCGAAACATTAGTCTCACTTTCAAAAAAAATAAAATTTTACCGACTTATTGGTCTCTGATTTCCAGTGTCCCGAGGTGGGGCATTACACTTTTGAAATCAATAAATGATGGTAATACCTTTCTCAAATTGCATTGTTGTATTGAATCTGAGAATTTAAATGTATTTGAAACCTCTGTTTGAAAGAAAGAAATGTGTATGAAGGAAATGTAATACTCTGTCTTTTGAAATACGTAAAATTGGAAATCAAATTTGTATTTTGGCTTTTGAATACTTTTATTTGAATCAACATGATGTATTAGATTTAAAATGGAATGAATTCTAATACTTAGAAGATGAAAAATGGAAAATAGCTCTATTCAAATTGATCTTTATTTTATGTTTTCAAACTGAAAAACATTTTATCTAAAATGAACAGATCAAACCTACAACAAAGAAATGACAAATGAAATATTAAATTGAAAATCACATGATATAAATGAATTAATTTAGAAAAAAACACTTAAGGAATTTCTTATAAAACTTAGCAAAATCAGGCTCAAATCTGTCACAGTCCATCTTACTGTGAAAGATGTAAAAAAATCGATTTGCAACTTAATCAAACCAATTAAACCTTAAAACCATCCTAAATCCTCCTAAGAACAATCCTCCATGTCTAATTGACATGTTGAGAGAGGAAGAAGATCAAATTGTGTAAAATTTTATAATTCAAAATTTGCCAGTTTTCCTTTAAAATCCTGCAGATAGTTTTCATTAAAATATTCCCTTTAAATTTATCAAATTTAAAATTTTATGATTCCTTTGCAAACAAAACGTCGAGATATTTCCAAACATTCCTCGCTTTCCCAAAACCGAGTTCTCTATCAAAAGTTATGGCCTTCTGAAGTTTTACTTCATTTTGGTGTTAAAAAAATAAGTCTAACTGTCAAAAAAATAATTTGGGAAAAATTTCCTTGGTGGACCAGCGGGCTTGAATTTTCCTTTAGCACCTTTTTTTCTAAAATACCAAAGGAAAAAATTACCCCATCACTCCGCTAACCTGCAAGACTTTCTTTTTGTCAAAAATCGTCTACGTTCGAAAAAGAAATTTTGGAAAAATTCCCCCACGGACCCGCCGCCTTGCTTTTTCCCTTTTGGTTGTCTTCCACGGCTACGCGGGCCCACAACATTTAACTTAACCTTTAAATTTTTTTGGGAAAATTTTCCTAATTTTCCCCACCACTCCACTAGCCCACAGCCAATCAAATGCTACCAAGTTGCCTCACAAGGCAACGATCGAGGAGCGGAACCCCTTTTATCCTTAGTGTTTTCAAAAATTTTGGGAAAATTTTCTAAGTTTCCTCAACGTTCCCACTAGCTCGCAACCAATCAAGTGCTGCCATGTGGCATAATGAGGCATCGGTGGAGTAGTGGATCTCATTTTAAACTTAGCGCTATGGAAATTTTTGGGAATTTTTTCTAAGTTTCCTCCACGTTCCTGGCCCACAGCCAATCAAGTGCTGCCACGTGGCGTCATGAGGTGTCGATGGAGGAGCGGATCTCCTTCTAAACTTAGCGCATCAAAAAAATTTGGGAAAAATTTCCTAAGTTCTCCTGCTTGCCAGATAGGCCGTAGCCAATTAGATCTTAACATGTGGCACCTTGGGTGCCAGCAGAGGCACGGATCATTTTGATCCCTTAGCGCTTTGTGACCAAAAAGACTTATTGTCTTAAAAATCTGCGACGGCCTGACTTCCAGCCAGAGTTTTGAAATGCTGACACGTGTCCTCTTCGGGCTTGCGAGTGCACGAAGAAAAATAATTCTTTTTCCCCAAAGGGTAAAATGTGCCAAATTTCTTCTCCACTCTGCCGGCACGCGAATGGGAAAATTTTCTTCCTTAGGCCCGCAGGCTCGCTCTTGGGTAAATTTTCCTCCCAAGGTCCACCGGCCTATAACTTGAGAAATATGAGGAGTTAGGAGGACTTCTTTATATCACTGGAAAGGTGAGGAAATTTTCTATCTAATGGGAATGTTTTTGGGAAGTTTTGAGTGAGTTAATTTTGAGAAAGAAATCAAGTTGAATATTTTAAGCCAGTTAGCGAGTGGTATAGTGAGATATTACCCTCCTAACCTAAGTGGTTATTCTAACCCTATGCTTTGACCTTGAGAATTTTAATAATTGTTGTAATGGAAATTCTATAAGCTATTAATTATAATTGGCCTTAAAACTTGTTTGTGACAATTGTTGTTTTGTAACCTGGTTGCAGACACCTTTTAAAAAAAAATAATTATTCCATAATTTTCCTAACTAATCGTAGGTTGTTTTTGGGTCTCAAGTGGGTTGTTTACATAGGCATTACACTTGGTATTAGAGCAGTGGTTAAAAATCTTGGACCATTGGGAACACTAGAAAACTTTAAAAAAAACTTTAA
This sequence comes from Taxus chinensis, assembly GCA_019776745.2. Lineage (NCBI taxonomy): Eukaryota > Viridiplantae > Streptophyta > Pinopsida > Cupressales > Taxaceae > Taxus > Taxus chinensis. The sequence goes on along the minus strand of CM034154.1, from coordinate 146,886,085 downwards.
ACTTAGTGTAATGTTAAACCTAACACACTTTTAAATCTAGAAAATAGTTTGGTTCGAAAATTACACATTTTAGTAAACATGGAAATTGAGTAAGACATAGAATAATGAACTAAATCTCACCTTGGTCTATGCAGGAGGCATAGAAAAGATGAGGAGCCATTTCACATAGATCTAGACATACCACCTCCGGAGCATGCTGTAGCAGCCATCCTACCACAAATTTTACATACCCTTTAGGAGGTTAATACTGCGTTACGGGGAGGATCACTAGGAGGGAATGCAACAAAACATGATAGAGTCACGTCCATTGAGGTCATGTATCTCCTTGACCCAGGGAGGAGCATGGAGGAGATAACTTCCATGCAGAGTCAACTAGAGTAGAGTCACCACAGAAGGGACAGTGTGACCAAGTTTCAGGACACAGAGAGAGGTCTCGGAGCCCTAGGCTTAGGGATGATCATCCAGAGAGCGTAGGGGTCATCTGACTACAGTTGTAGATCACATTAGGGAGATATTGAAGCTACAACCATCACATTATTCTGGTGACACTGGTAAATTTTAGGTAGAGGCCTAGTTACTGAGCTTGAGCAGTTACTTCGAGATCTGTCCTTGTTCTAACAACATGAAATCTCGTGTTGCGATCCATCTACTAAGGGATGGAGTAGGTGTCAGGTGGAGGACAGAGGTGTAGAAGCTCCATGTTTATTCTAAGATAGTTACCTAGGAGCTCTTTGAGGGGTGATTCATGAGCAGATATTTGTCATGGAGATTTATCCAACAAAGTATTGATGAGTTTCATGACCTTCGACAGGCATCTCTTATAGTGGCTGAGTACGAGATTAATTTTTTTTATCTACTCCAGTATGTTTATTACATGCATGAAGAGTAGGTGTGGATCCATAGGTTCATTTAAGGCCTGAATCTAGACATTAGACGTGTAGTTTGAATCCACTGTCCACAGACTTTAGCAGAGGTCATTGAGAAGGCCTACATAGTAGAGGAGACTTGGGGAAAGACCCAGTAGGCCAAAGACCAAGTCCGGAGCCGCATACAGTAGGTTCAAGATAGTACATTGAGGGGGTTAGTTCCTCCTCCTCATGATGGACAGGGTTCAACACTGTCCTCTTTCAAACCATAGCAGTAGCAGAAGACCCGCCCACCTTATAGACTTCCACAGAGGTTTGATGTATAGATGGGTCGGAGTATAGAGCTTCCTCTTAGGGGTCCCATCAGGACAATGGGTGCCCAGAGAGCTCACTCAATAGGAGCTCACTAGTAGAGACTGCAGAAGACCACAACTGGATCATCAGGATCCACCGCACAGACTTCAATAATACCAGCCGGACCTACTACACAAGGGAGAGGATCAGGCGGTTGTTTTGGTTATGGAGTTACTAGAAACTTTTGGAGAGACTGCCCACAGAACCCTAATAACAAGCGTAAGACACAAATATCTGAGCCTACTTTCAGTGACATGGGATGTAACCACAAGATTTATGCAGCGGTTGAGAACTGCCAGGCCAAGCATCAGAGCACAGTTATTTAGACTACATGTAGCATTGATGGTGTTTGTACCTCCATCTTATTTGATTCTGGTTCTTCTGATTCTTTTATTGCACCATCTTTAGTAGAGTGATGTAGGCTTGTGGCAATTAGGCAGGGTCATAGTTGGGACATTGAGACAGCTTTGGGAGCCAAGATCTCTGTAGACTCCTTAGTTAAGGAGTGTGTAGTGGATTTGGGACCTTTTACCACTACCTTAGATATCCGTATCCTTCCTATGGGATCGTATGGAGTCATCTTGGGTATGGATTGGTTGTATGCTCACAGTGCTAGGATGGATTGTTACCATAAGACTATATCTTGTGCAGATGATCTAGGAGTTGAGTCGGTGATTTCAAGTATCAAGAGACCTGTTTCTATTTTCACCATCTCTACTATACACCTTAAGCGGTGTGTGCAATGGGGTTGTCAGATGTATATTGTTATAGTTAGTGACAGATCCAAGGATGGGTCTAGTGGACCATCGCTAGATGATCATCCCATTTTGAGAGAGTTTACAGATGTCTTTCTAGGGGAGCTATTGGGGTTGCCACCCCCATGTGAGATTTATTTTCATATAGATTTGGTTCTAGGAGTAGATCCTATCTCACGAGCACCTTATTGGATGACCACTTGAGAGATCTGTGAGCTCAAGTTGTAATTGGAGGGCCTTCTGGAGAAAGGCCTTATCTTTCCTAGTGTATCCCCTTGTGGTGCACCGGTGATTTTTGTGAAGAATAAGGATGGATCCTTGTGGTTTTGTATTGATTACCGCCAACTTAATAAGGTAATGATTAAGAATCGTTATCCCCTTTCACGTATTGATGACTTGTTTGATCAGATGAAGGGAGCCATAGTTTTCTATAAGATTGATCTTAAGTTAGGCTATCATCAGTTGAAGATTACGGAGGTGGATATTCATAATACCACCTTTCATATGAGATATGGGCACTATGAGTTCACAGTGGTGCCTTTTGGTTTGACAAATGCCCCCGCAATGTTTATGAGTTTGATGAATGGGGTATTCAGGACCTTCTTAGATTTCTTAGTGCTCATCGTCCTTGATGACATTTTGATTTAATCATGTACGCGTGAGGAGCATGAGGGGCACCTTCATTAGGTTCTTTGGTTTCTTCGTGAGCAACAGCTTTACTGGAACTTGGAGAAGCGTGCTTTCCTTTAGTTAGAGGTACAATACTTGGGTCATATCATTTCTAGGGAAGATATCACAGTCAATCCTTCCAATATTAGAACCATTATGGATTGGATGGTACCCACTATTGTGGTAGAGGTGCAAAACTTCATGGGATTAGCAAGTTACTACATTATATTTGTTCAGGACTTCTCTCGGATTTCGCACCCCATCACTTCCCTTCAGTAGAAAGGGAAGAAGTTTGTTTGGTCAGACAGATGTGAGCATGCCTTCAAGAAACTGAAGGAATGTATCACTATAACACCTATTCTTGCAGTGTTGGATCCACATGGTGAGTTCTGTGTATGCACGAATGCTTCTTTGGTAGGCCTTAGAGGTGTGTTACTACAGGAGGGAAGAGTAGTGGCTTTTGAGTCTCGCAAACTCAAAGATTATGAGCTTAATTATCCGACTCATGATCTTGAGCTTACGACATTTGTGCATGCCTTGGTTCGATGGAGGCACTTTCTTCTTGGCAAGAGATAGATCATGTGAAGGGGAAGGATAATGTGGTTTTTGACACTCTCAGCAGATGGAGACATGTGATTATGGCCACTTCATTGGGCACAAATTTGTAGAGTAGGATTCTTCAACAGCTTCCTCTTGACAACTTCTACATTGCAGTTCAAGCAGAGATCGAGTCCCAGAGACCCCTTGAGGGGAAGTTTGATGGTTTCTCACTAGATTCAGATGGCCTTCTCTGGTACAGAGGTCAGATTTATGTTCCCAAAGATGGAGGCTTGAGGCAGGACATCTTGACAGAGGCACATCGTGCACCCTATTCAGCCCATCCTAGGGTGAAGAAGATTCATGCTACCTTGAGACAGTTGTATCACTAGAGAGGACTTTGAAGAGATGTGGCTCAATTTGTGTCACACTATTTAGAGTGCTATAAACTGAAGGCCGAGCATCAACATCTAGCTGGCCTTCTCTTTCCTCATGTTATACTAGAGTAGAAGTGGGACACTATTTCTATGGACTTTATTGTTGGGCTACTGATGTTGAGATATCACCACGACACCATCATGGTCATGGTTGATAAATTGACAAAAGTGGCTCACTTTTCTCTAGTGAAGACCACTTATATAGCTAGTGTAGTGGCACGGGTATATTTGGATGAGATTTTCAGGTTGCATGGGATTCCATAGAATATTATTTTTGACTGCGATCCTTTGTATACTTCCCATTTCTGGACTACCATGCAGTGTGTCCTCGGGACTAGGATTAACTTCAGCCCAACATATCACCCCAAGACATATGGATAAACTGAGAGGGTGAATAAGATTTTAGAGGACATGCTCAGGATGTATGGGATGGATCGTCAGTCTAGATGGGAGGAGTACTTGTACTTGGTGGATTTTTCCTACAATGATAGTTTTCAGAGTTCTATAGGCATGGCTCCTTTCCATGATTTGTATGGTAGAGAGTGCATGACACCTATTAGTTTGGACATGTTAGAGGACAAGGTTTCTCTTGGACCAACTTTATTAGAGGACATGGAGTAGTAGGTGGTTATGATCAGACATAGACTACAGGAGGCACATGATAGGCTGAAGAAGTACGTAGATCAGTATAGGACTAACCATAGCTTTGACGTGGGTATGAAGGTGTTCCTTCATGTCAGGACACATAAGAGCCCTATCTTATATGGAAAAGGCTCTAAGTTTGCTCCTAGATTCATTGGCCCTTTTGAGATCTTAGAGCGTATCGGCCCTTTGGCCTACCATCTAGCGTTGCCACCTAGCTTGTCTTGCATATATGATGTGTTTCACATTTCAGTTCTTAGGAGATATATTACAGATCCTTCTCATGTGTTGGATTAGACCTCATTGTAGGTGTAAGATCAAGGGCAGGTGATGGTGGAGCTTGTTCACATTATAGATTGTAGGACTCTGGGCCTTCGAGGCAGAGATATTGACCAGGTCTGGGTGAAGTGGGACAGATATGAAGAGACTGCGGCTACATGGGAGGATGCTATATTATTATGAGTACAATTTCCACATTTTTTCCAGTGACTTCCAGGAGGAAGTTGAGTCTAACGGGAGGGGGATGTAGTGCCCACTTTCATTTAACACCTTTAGATACTGATCATAACACTATTGATTACATTATGGACATTATTATTATTTTGATTAGTATGATGTAAGATGTTAGATCATGTATTATTGTTGATCTTGATTCAGTTATGATGCATGATTATTATTGGAGACATTTTTACATATTGATGATGATATACTGGTTAACATGGTTATTTTATGAATGATGTTATGACATGGGATATTTGGATATTTGAGTAGACCTAGAAATGGAAATTATTTAATGATGATATAGTTGTTGATAAAATTGTAAATGATGTTGTTGATTGCTATGATGTTGTTGTTATATATATATATATATATATATATATATATATATGATGTTGGAATTATATTGATATTTATATTGGATGTTCTGATGTGACCACGAGGCTGAAGGAGGTATTTGTGTTTTGCAGGTTAAAATATATCACAACAAACACCGGGGGATTGGAGACCAACCACTTTGGAATTCTAGATGAGTTCAACAAGGTCACTATGGCAACTTGTATTGTTTGTGTGTGTTTGATTATATATGTGACCAAGGGGTTTTATGTATTATTTTATTTGGTCCCTTTGTTTAATGTTGGCATGTGTTTATTTTGTGGTGCATTTACTCCATTCATTATTTATTAGATGTTGTGTTAATATTGTGAGTAATCATATTGTTAAGTTAATTAATTAAAAGATGTCATAAGAATGTAATTAATAGAGTTGTTGGCTCTTGGTTTAAGTGTTGTAAGAATGTGTAAGTAATGTGTAAGTGACTTTGTAAGTGATGTGTAAGTTAACTTTTGAGTGTGAAACACTCCACTTTCTTGGAAATCTGAATTTGTCCTTAGAGGCTGATTTTGGAGGCTTGTGGGACAAGTTAAACTTGTCACATACCTCTTAAATTCATTTACCAACCATACTTATGGTTTGGGAGTCAAAATTAAAATTTTATAATGCATTTTGGGAAGACAAACTATAATTTTTAATTACCCTTTTTTACATGGTTTAATTTCAGTCCTTTGGGGTGTGGGTTGGATTTGAGTGTGTAAGTAAAACTGTCATATTATTCACCCACCTATTTATTATGCATTGGAGAATGAAGTTGAATTTTGGATCGGGGTTGAAGATGTGTGATGTGGCATCCTACTTGGATCCACCTCATCCTCTTCTCTTCCCTCTTCTATAAAATTTGAATTTCTTGCCTTGTTTTGGGGTTGCTTCACCTTTTGATACTTCATCTTGGGAGAATTATTTGTTGTCTTAGAGCTCTTGCTTTGGAGAAGTTTTTCAAGATTGTGGATGCTTGTTGCTTGGTTGATTTTTGGATTCCTTTCATTGGATTAAAGCTTGATGTTTTGGAACTTGGAACAACTCCATCATGGAGAGGTAGGATCTTGGCTCTTGACATGCTTCTTTTTCATTTATGTAAATGTTTTGTTGTGAATGTTTGGCATGTTTGTGGGCTATTGGGTAGATGGCCTAGGATGGTGTAGGAGAAGACTATGGGGTTTAATTTTTAGGAGGCATAATTGTTTATTGGGGAGGTATAAATGTGGAGGGATTTAGGATTTGGGTTCCACATTACAAATAAATAGCTTGTATTTCTTTATTCATTATGGGGTGCCATAAGAGGTTAGGGAGATATAAGGAAATGTGAGGAATAAGGGGTACTTGGGGGAGGCATAAGGGCATGTCAAGGCTTTGATATACTATATTTTGGTGGTTTGTAATCAGGTTGTGATACCCATTTCCCCCTTGGGAGGCATAATAAGCATCCCCCATAGTTTTTTACACCTTTGGCTTGCTTGATGAAGCCTTAGTTTTGTTTGTCATGATTTTAATGTGGTTGTAAACTACATTCTGTTTTGGACTGTGTTTAAATGTGGAATTTGCATCTGTGTTGTGAAGCCAATTATTGCCATGAGTTAAATCACATCTTCTCTTGCTTCGTGATTGGGGCTCTGGGGCCAATGAAGAAGGGTGGCTTCCCCTTTTTATTGGATTTCTTGGTTGGGTGGAGAGCGTTGCCTTTCCCCTGTACTTTTTGTGATCAAAATTTGAAGAATTAGAAATCTACATGTTGTTATTTTGGAGTAAGGAAAGAGGTAGTTTTGACAATCATTATTGACATAAATCTTATTGTAATCATTCCCACTTGAAGTGGATGAACTTGTATATGTTTTGTAATGGAAAGATGTTGTATTGATTATGAAAGTGTAATTCGAAATGTGAAAGAGATAAACTCTATTTTTCAGCCTTTGAAATAATGTGAAAGAAATTGTAAGTTGTCTTTTGAAATCAATAAATGATGGTAATACCTTTCTCAAATTGCATTGTTGTATTGAATCTGAGCATTTTAATGTATTTGAATCCTCTGTTTGAAAGAAAGAAATGCGTATGAAGGAAATGTAATACTCTGTCTTTTGAAATACATGAAATTGGAAATCAGAGTTGTATTTTGGATTTTGAATAATTTGATTTGAGTCAAATTGATGTATTAGATTTGAAATGGAATGAATTCTAATATTTAGAATATGAAAAATGGAAAATAGATCTATTCAAATTGATATCTTTTTTATGTTTTCAAACTGGCAAACATTTTATCCAAAATGCATAGATCAAACCTGCAACAAATAAATGAAAAATGAAACATTAAATTGAACATCACATGATATAAATGAATTCATTTAGACAAAAACACTTAAGGAGTTTCTTAGAAAACTTAGAAAAATCAGGCTCAAATCTTTCATAGTCGTTCTTGTTGTCAAAGATGTAAAAAAAATCGATTTGCAACTCAATCAAACCAATTAAACCTTGAAACCATCCTAAATACTCCTAAGAATAATCCTCCATGTCTAATTGACATGTTGAGAGAGGAAGAAGATGAAATTGCGTAAACTTTTATAAGTCAAAATTTTCCAGTTTTCTTTAAAAGACTACATATCGTTTACATGAAATTGTTCCCTTTAACTTTATCAAATTAAAAAAATTATGATTTATTTGAAAATAGGACGTCGAGAGCTTTCCAAAAGATCCTCATTTTCTCAAACCTGAGTTTTCTATCAAAAGTTATGGCCTTCTGAAGTTTTACTTCATTTTGGCGTCAAAAAAATAATTCTAACTGTCAAAAAAAAATTGGGAAAATTTTCCTTAGCGGACCCGTGGGCCTGAATTTTCCTTTCGCGCATTTTTTTCTAAAAATCTAATGGAACGAATTACCTTGCTACTATACTAACCCATAAGCCTTTCTATTTGTCAAAAATCGTCTAAGTTTGAAAAAGAAATTTTGGAAAAATTTCCCCCGTGGACCCGCCGCCCTGCTTTTGCCCTTTTGGTTGTCTTTCGTGGTTGCGCAGGCCCGTAACATTTAATTTAACCTTTAAAATTTTATGGGAAATTTTTCCTAATTTTCCTCACCACTCTTCCGGCCCATAGTGAATCAGATGCTACCACGTGGTCTCACGAGGCAATGATGGAGGCGTGGAACCCCTTTTATCGTTTGTGTTTTCAAAAATTTTGGGAAAATTTTCTTTGTTTCCTCCATGTTCCTACCAGCCCACATCCAATCAGGTGTTGCCATGTGATATCACAAGGTGTTAGAAGAAGAGCGGATCTCCTTTTAAACGTAGCGCTTTAGAAAAATTTGGGAAAATTTTCTAAGTTTCCTCCCCATTCCTGCCGGCCCGCAGCCAATCATGTGCTACCACATGGCATCATGAGGCATCGGTGGAGGAGTGGATCTCCTTTTAAACTTAATGCTTCAGAAATTTTTGGTAAAAATTTCCTAAGTTCTCCCACTAGCTTGATGGACCATAGCCATTCAGAGCTTAAAACTTTTGGTCGTCGAAAAGGAACTTTAAGAAGAGCAGCAGTCAGGGGACAAGAATTCCCTCCTCTTTAATGGGAGAGGTTCCCTTATTCAGAAACGAACCTATTTACACATGTAAAAAGCATGGTTTCACTATGGAACTTGGATATCGTAAATTTTTTTCCTAAATAGATCATCAATTAAAAAAGGAAAGAGGAATGAAAATGCGGAAATGAGCAGAAAGGCACCATTCAAAATTATAGATGAAAGAATAATTCCTTATGCGTGCAAGGATACAGTGAATTGGAATAAGATCATTTGTACTCACATTAATAAGATGAAATTTGAAAAGACACACAGTTCTATGAATAACATCTACAAGAATACAAAGCTTCTCAGCATAATGTAGACAAATGATGTAACAATATTTAATGGATAGCTTGCGAATAAAAAGAATCAGATAGACAAAGAATGAAAATCCTTATATATTGATTTATTTATGATTTCTTTACACTTTCAAAAATAAGCCAAGTTACTCCCCCCAAAAATGGCGAGGAGAGGCCATTATATAGTTTACAAATTAGTCACGCTTGGTAACTACTTCTTTTAACTAATGTTTTAGTTAAAGGGCTGCTAATCACGATACCCCAACTAATTACAATAAATCCAAGATGAGGGAAGGAAAAAGGAGAAGAATCAGGAGAAGAAGACATACGTTCATGATTGGGAGGGGCCCACTGACTTCAAGATCCGCTATCTGAATCTTTTCAATGCCTCTGCTATGTCTCTACCTCGTGGGAATGATGTGTTGGCAGTGGAATGGGTCCAAAATCTGAGGCACTTCCCCATTTCTTTGTCGAATTTGATGTGAGTATGATAATCTTTATTCGCTTCCTCAATAACAAAATAGAGAGAGAAGATCTCCTTCATATTTTCTTTGGAAATAGACTCCTCCCTGAACAAATTCTCTTTGACAAAAGCTCTGAATTGAGCTTTGATTTCTCGTAAAGAGAGGGGCACACCAGAAGTCTCATCATGGAGATGGCAATGTATATCCTTGAAGGTAGATATTACCAAAGTTTTGAAGGCTTCACCCTTCTGCCAGCTATTCTTCAATTCTCCCAAAGCATCTTCCAACACCTTGATTTTCCATTCCACGTTGTACACCCATGATTTTGACAAATTATCCTTTGCATCATCGAAGACCTTGCTTTCCATTCAGAGATTTTCATCAGCTTTCCCCATAAGGCGAAGGTCTACTATACAACTGCTTCAAAGTTTAAGTTCTTTATCTATGCTCCCAATAGTGGAGGAGAGTTTTTGTTACAAATTGTTCACCTTCTTGTGGAGTTTGAAGGCTTCATCAATGAAATTCAATCCTGCAACAAGCATATCATCCACCATGGCCTCCATAGCCCTTCCATAGAAGGAATACTTGTGTATATCTTTGATACTTTGCACTTCATCTTGGCTGAGAATTATAGGTGGTGGAAGAGTAGCCAATGGGGTAGGATCTAGAACTTTATCCTTGGATAACAGTGACTTGATGAAACCTGTAAGAATCTGGGCTTTCTCCTCTAGCTATTATATGGTTTGTTGCCCTTTCTCCACCCTCCCAATGACCCTGGTGAATGTTTCCTAGAGATTGTGGATCTCACCTTCAGGGGTGGACTCTCCCATGGGAATTCTCGAGAGCTCCAGATCAGATGCTTGTAAATCATGCTCTGGTTTGTCCACTTTGGGATTGGCTATCTCCAAGAATTTCTGGCCCTGAGCATCAGATACTATTCTAGAGGTAGTCATGGCTTTCTTAGTGGGAGTATGAGGAGAAGTGCCTAATAGGGCCGCCACAGCATCAAAATTGGGTCTTGAGGTCCAGGAGGAAGACTTCCTCTTTCTACTATCAACAAAAGGTTGTACCCATGCAAAAGAGGAGGAAGAAGAGGAAGGTGGGGCAAGAGGGCCGAGAGAAAGGGAACTCATGGCACTCAAAGTTTGCACTGCTATCATCTCTAGTTGGGATATGAGTGGAGTGCTCGGGGCTTCTGGTACAGAGGAGTCACTAGCACCCGGAAGCTCAGTGCTTTGGACCTCTTTTTCTTTATCCATGGGGGCTTCTGGAGCACTTGTAGAGACTGGCACTTCACTCTCCTCACTTTCACTGAGAACAATGATGTTCTCTAGGCCTGAGGGCAACTTCGTATGCTTCCTTAGGGGATCTTCCTCCACAGGCTCCTTCTTGACTTCTCTGACTTTCTTTTGATATACCTGGGTGGATGAGGAAGGAGTGGACACTATGAGACCTTCAGTTGACAAGGCAGGAGGGGTCTACAAAGGTGCTTCTGAACTAGGTGTCAATGCATCCCTTCTTGGTGTTGGAGTATCCTTGGAGGAGGATTCCCCTAAGTGCCTTCTAAGCTCATGGAATTTCCTATCAAACCAGATTTTGGTTCTTACCAAGACGGGATCTAGGATTTCTGCCAGATCTTCCTTCTCCTTTTTGAACCTATCCAAATCCTCCAAGGGAGTGTGTTTGACCATGTTGTCATATTCATATGATTACAAGTCGGAATTATCATCCTGGAGCCCTTCAGGAACTTGGTATAGGTTAAGCTCTTGAATTAATTGAAGAGAAAATCTGCCATAGTGTCTCCTCCTTGCCTCAAAATTATCAACACAGTCAACCCAATAGTCCTCTGTGTCTGCCCTATGATGATAATCGATTTTGATGTTCTGCTCAATAAATTTCTTCAAGTCAAAGACAGTTTTTGGCCTGAAGAAATGGATAGTGATGGTAGCTAGGGATCTTTCTATGTTTTGTGCATCTAAAGCCATTTTGTAGGTGTAGTTTCCCAAAGATATGGGGAAGTGCAGGCCAATGATTTTCTTATCCCTGTAGGTTCTGTGCAACTTGTCTAGCTGCCTGCATACCTCTATCAAGGCCATTTTATCATTGCAGAACATAGGAAGCTTGAGAGGAGTGATCTCATAACCTACAAGTCTTATATAGGAAAATTTTCTAAATTGGATGAAGTAGGCACCGTAGTGTGATATCAGATTCATAGCTTCATCAGAAAATCTCCTCGCCGTATCGCTCTCCAGAAGCCTAAAAATGTACATGGTGAAAGCATCATTCACCCTCCTGAAGTTACGATTGCTAGTTTCCAAGGTGAGCTGAGGGCAGTAGGCATATACGGGGTCACCCTTATGAGCATCAATGTATGAGAAGCCAAACCATTGCCTCGATGCTACCAGAGTATACATCAAGTATGAAGTCATGTAAAATTTCCTTGTTTTCTGTACATTAGACAGATGCTCTGCTAGGTTCATACTGATGATCTCTGCCCAATTGATATTCTGAGTTTCTTCGCACACCATATTGATAAGTAGGCACATCCAGAAATGGAACTCATTGGTAGAGGGCAGGCCCATGACCTGAGCCAGTAAGATTATAAAATATGATAGTTCCTCATTGAAATCAGCATGGAACAGAACCTTGGATAAACAAGACACCCTCTTTTTAGGGTTTTTAAGCCAGGACTTCACCATCCGCACCTTGTATTGCTCATTGTCTTGGTCGAAGAGGGCCCGTGCCTAGTTAAGAGAAATTACTATAGCATTGTCCATCTAAGGAATCCTTAGGGTAGCGCTAATGGCGGCAGCGTCAAGTTTGGCGATGAGTTCCCCATGCACATTCATCAGCTCACTCGAGTCAGGATTGAAATGAGCACCGCAGGAGAGCACTATATATGTGCATTAAACCGAGATAGGGAAACCACCGGTGAATGCCAAACCACTGTCATGAATCATCTGTGCCATAGGAGAGGGGTTTGAGTCTATCATTCTTGCCCAGAAATCTCCAAAGTCAAGGTGGAAAACTTCACTGTCTGAGCTGATATCAGGAACAACAGACTCGAGCGGTGAGACTTGCTCCTGGCCTTGGAATTTAATCTTCATATTGATAGTAATTTGAAAAGCAAGGTTGCAGTATGGACTCAAGGTGAAATTGTAGGGGAAATGGATACGCATGCAGGAATTTGATAGCAAGGGTATGGGCAATAGATAGCAAGAAAGCAATGTGCAAAAGCGCATAGGGGGCAGTTCATTATATAGCCATTTGGGAGAGAGAAAGACAATTAATGCGCATTAAATACACATCTACCAACTTGAAAAACAAGATATTTGTGAAGAGCGGGAAAAATTAGCTCGGATGGCCTTTGGTTCATTTGGGACACGTGGGACGTGAAAGCGCGATTCGGTCGATATGTGAGATGCAGGAAAAGTATGCATAAATTCTTCTGGGACATGAGGGACGAAAGTACATGGAGTACGCGATTCAGCCGAATCGGACGAAAAGGGAACAATGAGCCTGGGCGGACTTGGGACACTTGGGATAAAAGTGTCCGATGGGCCTGAAAGAAATGGATTTTAGGTAAAGTGGACGGTCAAGGAATAGAGAGCCCAAACAAACTTGGGACACACGGGACAAAAATGTCCGACGGGCCCGAAAATCACACAAAATGACCCAAAAACGTAGATTCTTTCCAATTTTTTGACTTTTCATATTACCAAGACAATAGAGAAGGCATTTAACTTAAAAATTTTCAATTTTCAACTTCTCAAAAGCAGGAAATTTTTGAGTGGAAAATAGACACGTGGCACCTTGGGTGCATGCGGAGGTGCAGATCATTTTGATCCGTTAGCACTTTGCAACCAAAAAGACTTAATGTCTTAAAACTCTCCGATGGCATGACTTCCCGCCAGAGTTTTGAAATGCTGACACGTGTCCTCTTCGGCCTCGCAGGCACATGGAGACAAATCATGCTTTTTACCCAAAGGGGAAAATGTGCCAAATTTCTTCTCCACTCCGCTAGCCCACACATGGGAAAATTTTCTTTCCTAGGCCCGCAGGCCCGCTCTTGGGAAAATTTTCCTCCCAAGGTCCACCAGCCCATAACTTGAGAAATATGAGGAGTTAGGAGGACTTATTTATATCATTGGAAATGTGAGGAAATTTCCTATCTAATGGAAATGTTTTTGGGAAGCTTTGAGTGTGTTAATTTTGAGAAAAATCAATTTGAATCTTTCAAGCCAGTTAGCGAGTGGTATAGTGAGAGATTACCCTCCTAACCTAAGTGGTTATTCTAACCCTATGTTTTTACCTTGAGAATTTTAATAATTGTTGTAATGGGAATTCTATAAGCTATTAATTATAATTGGCCTTGAAACTTGTTTGTGACAAGTGTTGTTTTGTAACCTGGTTGTAAACACCTTTTTTTAAAAAAAATTATTCCATGATTTTCCTAACTAATTGTAGGTTGTTCTTGGGTCACAAGTGGGTTGTTTTAAATGGGCATTAAACAAAATGAAATATGAAATCTGAATAGTACTGGATGTTTTGTGGTGAAACCAGCATTGCACCCCCTTCTTCCCTTGTCTGTAAGTGAATTTTTGTAGTTAAGACCTCCCATTCAATATATAATGTCAGTCTATGCCTCTTGGCCATTGTAATGTATTGTATCAAATTGGTGGAGCAATAAAATTAAGTCTGTGGATGATTTCAACCCTCTCGTTTGTTCATTGCTGCTATCCTGATCTTTCATAGCACTTTTGGTCACTTTTGCATGGTGATTGTATTGAATTTTTATGGTTTGTCTTTAATAGAAGAGTAGGTGTTCAACATTCCTTTGTTGCATCACCTTAGTTAGATTAGGTTTATTTTCTTACATCTTCTCAACCCTGTCTCCTTGGAAAGTTAGAGTAGGTTTTAAGATTTATCCTCTGCAAATTATATGTGTGCACCTGAACAGAGGAGTAGGAACTAGAATTCATTAGGAGAGATCTCTCGATTACAAATTCCCACACTTTGAGAGAAGATCCATGTTATACAATCACACTGAAATTCTCGACCCATAAAGTTGCAGACATGCAGGGGTGTTGTGATTTTGCATCAACACCAACCCCATGAAGTTGCACAAATTTTTCACTATGGTGGGTGTAGGCTAATATAAGATGGCATGAATCTTCAAAGGATGTACTAACATACCCTATCCTAAAATGTTGTGTCCTAAATACTGAATCTTTGATTATAAGAAATAACACTTATTTAAATTCCCAACAAGATTTTTCTCCATTAGAACATGTAAAACCTTCCTTAACTACTCCGCATTATCCTCCTCTTAGCAAGAGTATACAATAATATCATCAATAAACACCCCATTCATGATGTTAATAAATATTGTAGGTGAATTGGTTAGTATTAAGGGAACCATTGTGAACTCATAGCGTCAATAATGAGTCCATAATGTTTTCATGTGGATATCTTCCTTTCCAATTCATAATTGGTGGTACCGGAACTTAAGACCAATCTTAGAGAACAATCCATCTCCCCGCATTTGATCAAATAAATCATATATCATTAGAAGAGGATAATGGCTCTTCACTATCACATTTTTCAACTACGTGAAATCTACGCACAAGAAAAGGGAGCCATCATTCTTCACAAAAATCACAAGTATGCCCCATGGAGAAAAACTACGGAAAATAAGACCCTTCTCCAACAACTCCTCTAACTAAATCTTGACATCATGAATCTTAGGATTCATCATACTATACAGTTCTTGAGAAACTAGAGCTGGACCTGGTACCAAATCAGTCATGAAATCCACCTCTTTGCATTGTGGCAAACCAAGAAGTTCATTAGGAAATACATGTGTGAACTCTCTAAAAATATTGTGCTCATCAAGTAGAGAACTAGTTGGAACATCCTTAGACCGATCAATGATTGTTCTAGCATATCTATGACATCCTTTACATATACTCTAGTTGAGTTGCATTGCAAAAATAATGTGTAACGAAACTAGTCTCTGAACTCCAGTGATCATTACTGAACTACCCAAATCACCATAACACTCAATGATATTATTTCTATAATATATGTTACCTTGATGAGAATCAATTCAATCCATAACCAAAACTACCTCATATGGCCCCAATGGTAAGATGCAGAGGTCTAAAGTGGTGGAAAACACACCAAGATAAAGTATCTAGCTCTGCATATATGCGTCCATGATGATTTTTGCTTTAGTAGAAAACTCTACCTTCCATCTATATTACTTCCTAGAATCTACCAACTCACACTAGTTCACTATAGATGGTGAAATAAAAGAATTATAAGCACCACAATCAAATAATAATGAAATAGAAATACCCCTGATGATATATCTAGTCTAGATATTTTTGGCTTGATGTTCAGTCTTTCGGTTCTCTACCATGGTGTAGACATGATGAGTTTTTACGATGTCGCCTAAAGTCTTCTTTGATACAGGTACCTTTTACCTATTAGAAAATAGGGTCTCTGAGGTCATAGGTGGGCGTAATGACCCAAATATTTTCAGATAAAACACTGAAGACTTAACTCTCAATTAATACTATATAAGATGAGGATGATCATGTTGTCTACCCTAACTCCAATCCCTACATAAAACATTGTCTCCTTGGCCCTTCCCTCTATGGATATCATGAATTGAGTATGATCATTTTTGTTAATGGGCATGATGCTATGAATGTTATTGGGGGTGTATTGGAGGCATCAAAGTTGTTTGAGCGGGCCTATGGCCTCCTCTTGAGGGTGGTGTAGCACCTCGTGATCTCATATCCTGAATTGTGTTAATCCATTCTTGGAACGTGTTTTTGTTCCTATTTCAAAACTCTTATGCCTTTCCCTTGTTCTCCTCGGCTAAGTAGGCCTTCTCCAAAGTCATAGGAGATAAAATTCTAACTACTCCAGTTAAGTCTACATTTAAGCCTCGACTAAACTGTTGATTTGAAATTTTTCGTCGTTAAAATATTCAAAAGACTACGATAAATAAAAAAAATGGCTCTCATACTATGCCACCGTGCCTGAACCCTGTTGGAGGTCATGAAACTCATATATCAATCACTGAATAAAGGTCTCTAACATGTAGCAAGTCTAGAATCTCCTCAAATAACTCCCATGTAACTGTGTCGCATGTCAAATGGAGTTTCGTCTCCTCATTCCTCCACCAAACACATGTTGCATCACGAAGAAGGTAGATGACTACTTTAGCCATGACATTTCTTTCATATCGGTGTAACCCAAATAAGTTATCAAGAATAAGGAGCTATGAATGAACTCCAAATCCATTTGTTGTACCTCCATAATTAAGTGGTTGTATTCAAAGTAGATCCCTAATCACACTGCTTTCACCCTAACCCTATGAACGTGGCTCTAAAGTCCCCTCTCCATGAGGTGATGGAATTCTCTCCAGTGTTGGTGGCCCACAACACTCATAAAACAAATACATCATTGCGAAGTAACTCTATCCACATTTACTGATAGGATACAATATCTCTAACATCAATATGAACCATGATGTTGTAGTGTAGAATGTGATACCTCCTCTGCAAGAGCATCATCATCATTCTATTTGATATCCTTAAGTATATTTTACCACTATGGAAAGTGGTCATGTAGGAAACCCATAACCTGTTGCAATGCCTCCAATATTTGTGGCCCATTTTCCATAGCATGCGGCTAAAAAGTCGGTAGACCCTTTCATTTTTTCTCCATCGCATGATGATCAGTTGTACACCTCGGCATCGTAAGTGCATGAAATGAACAAAAAATTAGTTTCGGTGAAAAGGTGTTGTTGTTAGTTTAATTATATAGTTTACATTTGATATTGAAAAAATTTCCCAGAGTGCTCGATGCAGAAATGAAGATCTGATACTAAGATGCAATGCCCATAATTTTTGACCCAAAATATCCCATCAAATAAATCCGTTATCTTGTAAAAATTTGAGGAAATTTTATTTACCAGTTTAAAAGCGTAGAAATAAAGATTTGTTGAATAATCACTTATCAAGAATTTAGAACTTGTTTACAATATGAGATTAGAAATATAACTTATGGTGAATAAAGGATTAGTGTCATCTTCATTCATAATCCATGATCATTTAACAGTAACACCAAGTCGATCTAGATTGTCAGTCATAATTTTCTTTTATAGTTGGGGGCCTATTTACAAAAAGATCCTTAGTTGTTAATATGGGGAAAATGTCATATCTAAGTATATCCCATGGGATTTTTGTAAGTTCAAAACGACAAGGTTTAGAAGGTTTATCCACCTAGGAGTTATTGTAGTTAAATAAGATAGTAACGTTAACTTACTAAGAGTCTAAAAATCCCACCAAACTATTATTTTAACTACTGAGGCTAGAGAAACTATTATTGGCCACCATCTTATTAGTCGAGCCTTGACACCAAAATGATACTATCCATTCCATTATAATCAAACAAACTCATCCAAATTATTAGGGGACCTATTTTATTTTCTAAGGGTTCCGTGTTATACCCTAGGCTCAAATTATCACAAGGGCCAACTATATATATAAGATCCTACTTTACGATAAGATATAATTTTCAAATAAAGTTATTATATATCCACCTAGGTAAGAGGAAAGGGGATATTAAGTGGATAATAATCCACTTGTTATATTAAACATATAATTCAACAAGATGTCTCAACTACAAGTGGAGGGTCCAGGTTAAAGTAGGGCCCTAGGATCAAATGGTCATATACCCTTGATCTTTGGTAGGAGTAGAAACCATGAATATCCTCATTTTTTTATATTATCATTTAAATTTTATATTTCTCCCCAAATTCATATCTTTTGCTAGTTTTGTAGGTTAAAGAGAACTCTCCCATGGAGGCAAAAGGATACTTGTAACAATACATTTTTTGTTTGGCTTAGTTTTCCCTTATCTGGATTTGTAATAAAGAGTTACAAAACCATGTATATATATATATAGATTATAAATTTGGTGAATAAATCCCATACGTGTGTACACACACACACAGACATTCAACTGAACAAGGATTTTCAAGTTTTTAGCCCAATAGTGGAGCGACTACAGTCTTCAAAGGGTTGATTATATAGTGAAGGCATATATTTATACGAAAAGTGGCAATACCAAACCACGTCGCGGCCCCTCTAGTCTTATGTATTTATTAAATTATTTTATACAATAAATTCTTAATGTGAATAAGTTACTAAAGGTTTCAAGATCCTAAGCCCTCTTTTCCAATAAAGTAAGAAGTAGTACACACACACATCTTTGTGTGTGTGTGTATAAAAATAAAAGTGAATAGGTAAGGGAACAGTTTGGGAGTGTCCTGATTTTTTTTTTAAACTAAATGTTGATGTCAAGGATAAGTATATCTATATTCCATTATTTTAAAATAATATAAATAAACAAATAAATATAAAAAAAGGATTTACTTATATTTATTTCTATTTTTTATTTGTAAAATAAGCAAAATTTATCCCAGGTTTCTAGGAATGAAGCTTGAAATACCAAGAGCTATCATCATTCTAAATGTATATAACTATTTATCTTTACCAATAAAGGTTTGTATCATATTACTATGGAATTTATTTTCATTTCCCAATCATTTAAACATAGAAACATGAAAATTAATATAATAATGGTGAGATAAATAGATTTCTTGTAGAAGTTAATAAGAGGCCATAAATGTTTTACTCCTTACAAAGATAGAGAAAAATACCAAATGATAATTTTCAAAAGTATTTTCCTGTATGGATTTTAAAAAACAACTAATTATTCATTTCTCCTCATAACCATGACTATAACCAAAAACTAAATTTGTTAAATATCTAACTAACTAGGAATCCAATAGACTAATATGAGACTTGAAAGGATAATTTATTCAAGTAAGTTTATAAAGGAACTAATAACAACTCCTTTATTTGTCATTTCTCTTTTAAACCCAAGATTTAAAATGATAAAAAAAATACATCCTTTCCCAAAAAAAGGGGAGGATACATAAGCTTCTTTGTAAACCTATAGTCAATAAAAAAAATTCTCATGAAAGGTTTACATAAGACATTACAAGGGGTAATTCAACTCCCATCTAGCCTTTTTACAATCTTTACTTAATTACCAAATTTCAAGAATAATAAATTTAAATGTAAGTATATAATCCTCCCAAATAAGGGAAAAAACATGTCAAATTTTAAATAAAAACTCTTTGTATCCATAAAGGGAACAATTCCTATAATATTCCAAGATCAAGCTCCTCCTTTGAATAATATTGCTTCGAAACAAGAGAATAAAAAGGCTCGGTTGTCCACTAGACTTATTGGCATCATTACATGCCATCTCCAAGAATTGAGGACATTATAGCCTCCCTCAAAGCCCATGGGAGAGATAGGTTTCATTCCTCCAAGTTTCATAACAAGGGGATAAATACAAGGTTCAAACACACATATTCACAAATCAATACATCCACCTAAATCTAAATACAATGAACAACCTTAAGTTTCTTCATGGAGGGGAATAGGGAAAAGGATGCCCATTGCCAAAAATTTAAAATACCATATCATATATTTATCCCAAAATAATCACCATACTCCAAAAAATTCACATAACCTCCAAATCCTAACTCTAAGCCTCCTCCTTGACAAGGATTTTCAAACCTTAGATGGTTACCTTGGAAAGGAAGGGAGATGAGTTTTCAACACATGAAAACCCATCTCCCTCATCATACATATGAGAGAGAAATAAAAATAAAATACAAATACCATCATGGCATTCCCATCATGTCATGTGTGTGCTAGATGGGTTTGACACTCTCTTCCCCAACTTTCCATGTCCATCTCAAGTGAGATGGATAGAAACCAACTCAAAACACTACATGCAATACAACATTCACTAAACACAATTATACAAAGACACAAAAATACCATTCTTCATTTTTACATATTTTCAAAAACACAAAGCAAGAGGATGAGAGACATACCTCTCAACCAATAAATCTAAATCCCAAGATCTCTAAGCTTCAACTCTCCCTTCAAGCTCTCCTTCAAACTCCTAAGTGCAAAAAATGAATCCAAAAGATACTTTACCCCCTCCCAAGTGGAGGAATAAAAAAGAGGGATCTCTGTGATCCTCAACCTAATGAGAGGATGATATGTGTGCCCTCTCTTCATCTACAGTTCAAGATTCCGTAAAGTCTCCATAAAAATATCAACATTATCAAAAATCAAAATCCTCTTCAAATTCCTAAGAATGCTCACAAAACAAGTTAGCTAAGAGATGTGGATGATTGAGGCTCAAGTGGGGGGGAAAACCCCATTTGAACCTAGAAATAAGTTACCCTGCCCATAGGTATGGTCAAAGGGGTCCTTTTCCATGTAAATGATACCCATAAAGGGAAAAATAACCCATTCAATTTCCACATTCATTCTAATTTCGATTTTGGGAAACATGGAACACAAAGAAAGGTGGTGGGGCCCACCTAAATCATGTTTAAGTAGGCCCACGCCTATTAAAACAAGATTATAAATTTAATACATAACTAACACAAATAGGGACCATTATTTCCCTAAAACAACTCTAAACAAAGTTTTGATAAGTTAATCCGAAAATGAGTCAAGAAGGAACAACTAGATGTTCCCAAATTATTCACCACACATACACAAGGAGATTGATTCATCCAAAACCACTCGAATAAACCATAACAAGGAAATTTGAGGTTCTAGCCTAGATGACCACTTGTGATAACTTGGAGGTGAAAACTTCGAGTCCTATGTTCTCCTATGTGAACCTATAACCTCCACACTCAATTCAAACACAATCATACCCATTGAATACAATAAAATAAGTGAAATGATACCACATAAATCAATAATTAGATCACTTACAATTAAAAAATATAAATTAAGAAATAATTAGTATCTCAATGAGATAACTCTCCATAGTGACCTACATCTATAGTAGATCAAAATATAAAATTCATCTAAGTTATTACATTATAATATCCAAATCATCACCCCATAGATATTAATCAAAATATGCATAAGAATGGACATACATCCATCATATATCAAGAAAGAACTAACTGAATCACATCTTGCTAGTATCCATAACCACATAAGTATAAGAAAACTAGTAATATAAATCAAAATGCTAGATTGGAAATGTGTTACTCAAACACCACATGTATCACAAAAGTAATCCATGACAAAACCACATAATATCCAAATAGTATTATATCAATGTCTATAATCTAGTAAATGACATGAGTCGAAAATAAAATGATGCATGAATCTGGTGGGCACTACAATATTGCAATTCAACCCAAAATATATGTGCATTATCCTTCTCCTTGTCTATCTCACTCTAGAAACATGTCGTCTTTGTACTCATTTATCTCTTTTTGTTTATCTATGTTTTCTTTACATTTATCCATCTCATCTGCTATCTCTTAAAGACAAATGCACCTAGTGTTCGGTATCTACTACACTCCTCATTTTTTGATAGAGGGTAAAATGTGGTTTTTTGACTGGGGCCATACCTAGGTACATATAAGTTCTAAAATCCCAAATATAACCATAATCACAACAAGATAAAAAATGAAACACCTACCCAATAGTGAAAGAGACAACTAGGTAGGAGAAATAATTTTCTTATGTATGTATGTTTTCTTGCTATGCACCATTTTCCACCCTTCTGAAACCTCATCAATAGGAAGAATAACTTCAATATATTCAATCAGATGATATGTACTATTTTTAAAGGAAAAAGAGGAGGAAAATTTTCCTTAGCTACTTTACTGGAATTTGGTTCAACACATTTTCTCGTCTGAATTTCATCATTTAAGTTTCCCTTTTTTCCTTCAGCAAAAATTTCTCTAAGTGCAGTTTTTGGGATTGATTCGAAAACTTCCACAAAATATGTATTTGAATCTAAATATTCATTAGTATCAAAAATAAAATGTTCTGGGAAGGCATTTTTCCACCAATTGACTCTCTCATTTTTATGCTTTACTATCCCATAATCAGTAGCAGTATGTCCTAAAGTGAAACATCTTATGTATCTGAAAGGTAAACCTTCATAATCTAGAGGCTCTGTCCATGTTCTTTTTGAACTTTAATTTAAATATTAGCAGGAACATTCTTTGAGGTTTCAAGATAAACTAGAATTCTAGCATAGGTTGTGTGTGTAAAATTAGTGGTTTGGGAGTCAATGTTTAACATGTTATCCAAAACATTGCCAATGGAAATCAGATAGGAAGGGTACCAAAATTGCAAAGGTAAATGAGGAAGTCTAATCTAAACCATTTTGCAAGAAAAATAATCAGTGGTTGGGTTGAAAGAAGGGAACCAAGGTTTCATTACAAGGTAACGTGAATGACATGTCCTGAGATTACCAGCTATGGTTTCCTTATAAACTATTGAAGACAAAAATACAATAAATGTTTCCTTTGTACAAGGATAAAGATCTAACCTTCCATCTGGAAGAGGGATCCAGTGTTTTGTAATCCAATCATGAAGTGATGGGACCTAGATCTACACTCCTCATTTTGACCATATCTACTCAGTAATATTTGAACTCCCTCTCTTGTATATATTTTAATCGAGTATGTGGCTTTTGTGACCTAGAGATATAGATTCCTTCTCTTGTCATTGATCTCATTGTATTATGTCCCTTGTCTATATTCACAGGATTTGACCTTACAGATTTCACATACATCCATATTTTGTATCTATCTCTTACATACCTACCCCATCTCCTACCCCCATTGTTCCTTATGCACCTCCATATCCCCCCACTCCTTTCATTCATATCTAAATTAATTTTTTGGGATCTATAAGAATCATTTTACAACTTGGAATGCCTTTCAAATATACTTTTCACCTCTCTAGAATAATTATTTGCGCATGCCTAGTGATTTACCACCATGAAACATATACATCCTCTACTGCAACATCTACGATATCCTTACACCTATCCCAATCCATCTCTTGAATTGATTCCCAACTAGAAAAAAATACCATCTTATATGTAGGTGATCCTCACTTTGGTCTCTCATACTACAATCTAGCAAATTTACATGTGGATTTAAAGATATGCCTTGCATATAACGAAATTTATTTTCTAACCTTTTTGGTATGCATTGTTTAGTGCTGAAATCCCATCTAACCACTATATAGTTTATGATTATTTCATATCCAAAATGATAATTGTCCTCCAACCCTCTCTACATCCCTATGTAGGGCCACCAAGTGATGTCAACCGGAACAAAATATTCGACAACCCTCATGTAGAATCTGAAATATCCTCAATTACATTTCTCTCCCCTTTTAATCTCCACCCATCCACATAATCACAACTCTTCATCCTCTCTCACATTTACTTCCCTTAATAGCCATCCAACAAGTATGTGATCTTAGGCTCAAATCTATAATAATGTGGCAATATCCACACTACATCCACTTATGTAAACAATCAAGTGTAGATTCTTATAAAGTTGAGATAATGAACAAGGTGTCAATTAAAATTCCTAAGGCTCCTCATTTATATTCACTACCATATTTGAAAATGTTATATAGAGAAAAATATTTTTGTCTTGTTAGGAAGAAGTATGTTGTTGATGAGAGCCATCTGAACTAGGGAAGATTTTCCTACCAAGTAATCTCTCAAACATGTAGTTATATAGAAAAACCACCCCCTCTTTGGTAGATCATCTTAGCAGACCACCCTCATCATCAATTCCTAGGGTGTCATGCCTTGCTAATAAACCACTACCCACCATGTCAATAAATTTATAATCTGATATATGTCCTCTAAAGTCACTGATATCTCCCCTATCAAGAGATGGAATGTGTTGATGTTGAAGTACCACTACTTTTCAAATGTTTTGAGTAATCCCTTGTCCTCTTGAATCTATAACATCTAATATATGTAATTTAATACCACAATTTATTGTGCTCCCCAATCCTCATTTGTAAAATCTATGTTCAAGCTCATTACGATTGTACACCTCTCATAGGAAACCACAGAAAGAAGACACTCCTACACTCAAAAATAAAAATGTACACTTAATCATATTTCATCCCAAAAAAATTCCCACTACCATGATCAAAGGCATTAAAACTAGATAAAATATGTTATTATGATTATTATATATATTACACAAAAGTCAAATGAGATACTCAATAATAAAAATAACACTTCAAAAAACCTTGCTCAAATATGACACAAGTAATGACGCATACACCATTTACATTATCAAATACACCATGAGATATTTTTGGTAGTGATGTCTCCATCGTACATGATATTACACCATTAATATTCCTAATAAATGAAAAAAAAAAATTACATATTGATGGTGCACCCCTGTCTAATTGTTGATACTACCTCACTCAATTGCTATGATGTTTTTGTGTTGGTATGTGATCCATTTTCTATCTGCACCTCTCACAACTCTAGAGTTCAAAAACTATTACAAGATATGGTAATAATGAATTTGATTTCATCCTCTCCTCCTATATATAACCCCCACCCTTCCATTTAGAAATCTCTTCTTTCACCATGTTCCTTTTGAGGGAGAATCACCCTATCAATAATATTACTTTCTCCCAAATCTTATGTATTTTTACTATGTTATTTAGAAGTGGGGAAATGAACCATGATATCCTCCTAAAGAGGTAAAATTGTAGACACCCCAAATTTGCCACTTACAAATAATGCATAAACAAAAAAATCCCATTAATACCCCCTCATAAATTTATTAAATCACCTTCGTCACGTCCCCCAACATCCCATGAATAAATAATCAAAACTAATCCATGTTAATCAATATTATCTAACATTTAATCCTACATTACAATTATCCTGCATATGTGAAAATCAACCTACCTTATTGAGATAAAAGTTATATAAAGGACCTTCCAAAGCAACATTGCATACCATAATCCCATACAAGATTTCAATTTCTAGATCATTACTATATTGAGAAGCCAACTTAAGTAAGAGCCTTGCAAAATTTAGAAATCCTTCTATTTTGGGAAATTTCCTTACCTCATCCTTCTTCTTACAAGCACATTTCCTTAATTATTTCACAAATTAGTTTGAGCATCCACATCCATTTAGAAAATCAATGTAACAAGGAGAGGTTTTGCATTAAATTGTGTTTATACGTTTGATTTCTCTTCTTATTTTAATCTCAAGGTGTTATGTTAGGTTTTAGATTATGTTTTTCTTGGGGTTTATTCATTTTTTTATGTATTTAAATTTACATGCACACTGTATGAAAATTAGGACGCATAGGGGCAAGTGTAAGTCCACTATATTCCATGGCAGGAAATCCTCTTTTTCAAATGTAATTTATTGCTCAATATATTTTTGGGGTATCTCCAATGCATCCAAATTATGTGGGATTTTTATTATTTTATAGAGTTGCAATTCACAAAGATTGATATAAAATATCCTTCTATATTACTAATCATTTACAAAACTCTAATATTGAGCTGTTAGCTAAAGTATTTTTGACTTGTTCTAATAATTCATACCCATTGGTCATGGTGCGATGACTCTAGGTGGTGAAGGTAGAATAAGATTAGTACTTAAGTTTTTCCCAACACAATGTTATTAGATGAAGGTCTACCATATTAGATTCTAACAACAAAGACATGTCCTGCTATTATCGATTTGAAGTATCAGCTTAGGGCCAAATTTGTTATTAGTCTTGATTTTAGGTGAAAGGTAGGGAAGATGATTTATGGATTTATAAGAGCTTGTTTCCTTTAGATATTCATAAAGAGAATTTCAGATGTCATGTGTGCATTGTGAATCACTCATTGTATATCAATAGAGGTAACAAAATTTAGGAAACACTGTTGTACAAATCATATGTACTTGATAACTAAATTTCTCCTAACAATGAATTATAATGCTTTTACATGGGGGATACATATGTCTAGTTTTAAACTACAATAGAAAGGAAAAGGTGTTGTGGAGAGGTTGTAATGTATCCCAAAGGTCTCCCATTAGAAGTTAGAAAATTCAAACCTAAAATAAAAAACAATAAGGGTGAAGAACAATTTCCTAGGTTCTACAATTTGAATAAAAGGAACGAGCTCACAAAAATAATATATGAAACTAGGGTTTAGGTATAATATAATATAGCAATAAATATACATAATATAGAACTATAAAGGGAAGCTTTATATAGCTTTATATTACTGTAATATGAATATTAACCTTTATAATAACTAGAATATGGTAGTAAAATCAGGGATAGTGAAAGCAACAAGACCATGCAAATAGGATATGCGATTAAGCAATCAAACTATGTGTAAAAATAGAATAGAGTATTGTAAATATACTCGATAAATTAAACAAACTGAAAATATATATAGGATGGGTTCATGGATGATTGGAAAACATTGTCAGCAAACATGTTTGAAGGGCTACAAACCTATTCTCATGATGTTTGTATTTGTTAAATTTTTTTGGGTTTTTCTTGATTGTGTATGTGTGCCTTATTTTGATATGTAACTTTATTATGAATGTGTCTATGTAATGCCCACATTTTTTGCAACCCAAAACCCAACGAAAAACTACTCACAAAAATTGGGATAATTTTTTTTCTTTACTTTTATTTTATTGATTGATTGATTTATTTATTATTTACTTGAATAAAACTTAAATGTGACTAGGTTAATTAAGCCTAAAAGATGAGATTACTAAATGGTGTGCCAAAACAAATGAAAATTCACTAGGTCCACGTCCTTGTTATTAGACGATAATGTCAAATAAAGTTGGTTATGAGCCCTGCCTCCAAGGGGTAACCAATTCAAGGATGACCAAAATGTATGACCTAAGAGATTCCATTTCATTGTAATATTAGGCCCAAAATTTGCATTTCCCGTTTGAAACGTAAAAACATAATAGACGCAACTACAATATCTTATCCTCGTCGTCAAAGATTATTCATATATATATTTAATTTTTTCAATTTAAAATCCATAAATAAAGGTGAGAATAATAATAATTATTATTATTTAATTACTCACTAAAATAATATAATAATCACATTTAGAGAAGAAAAAAAAATGTTGAAGCTCACCTTACTTTAAAAAAAAAACATCTCCATGCCTTCATTTATCCATATAGTTATTTAATGGTATTTTATTTACTCAAAATTACAAAATTCATAAAAGCTAAAAAGAAATTCATACATGGATCTAACTTTTTCCCTTTTTTATTTTGTTTGATAAAAATACTTTAATAATCTTCCTTTTTATGACTTTTTCAAAAAGAAGATCCACCGTTGGATTAAATCCATCCCAGCCACCTATCTCCCCTTACCCTAATTTCTTTCTTTTGAGATCTATATGGTTTTCAAACTCCTTTTATTTTTTAGCCGCATTCTTCAATTCTCATTTCTTTTTGTTTTGTTTTGTGTGGCAAGGTAGGATGGATAGAGGCCAGGGTCTAAATTTAGAATTTCTCCTCCCATTGCCGCATGTATATTCATCACAGTTTTGATTTTTTTTTTGAAAATATGTTTTCAGTTCAAAGTTGCATTTTTTTGTATGCAATTTTAAATCTGAAAAAGATTTATTTTGGGCTCAAATTCGGGTGGCTACACATGGGTATTTTTTTTTTGTTTTTTAATAAAAAAATTTGATGCATCTTACAGATGGAGGCGGACATGGCTGAGGCGTCAGGAAATGGGGTGTAACTGGTTATTTTATTTAATTGATAAATTTGTATAATTAACTTCAGGTTCTCAATGGCAGTTGTGACCTTACTGTAAATGTCTAGTTTCTTTTTCTCTTTTTGATTTTAATATTGTGCAATAAAATAACAAGGCTAGAAATCCATTTAGGCTGTGCCATTATCCATGTTCCACTTTAGGTTTTACACAGTTATGAGTTTTTGATAGGGGTCTTATTATTATTATTATTATTTTCTCTCATTTTTTATTTTGCTGGTAAATACATGGAGTAACCAGCAACAAATATGATGCATTTTAAAGCTATACATGGTGAATGCCCTTAAAACAAACCTACAATATGCCCTGTATTAAATTTGTGTATTTAAGAAAATATTGATAATAGCATTTTCAAGATGAGGGTGAAGTGAAACAAAATTAAAGTTTGTATGAGGATAAATCAACACAAGGAAGTCTCCATGAGGTGTATTTTAGAGTAGACTACGTAAAGGGAAACATGGTTTTTTTTTCTCGTAAAGAAAAATGATAAACCTTATTTTATAATGACAAAAATTCTATTCTTCGAGAAGCAAGGGTAGAACTAGAAGTCAAGATTTGGTGACTAAGCTAACCAGTGGGAATATTATAAATAATAAGAATAAGAAAATTTACACTACATATATATTTATATATACATAACACTGATATAATTTAATTCCATTCACACTAACAAAGAATGTGTACTCTTCTTCATTTCATCCCAAAAGATACAAGTGTAACCGAATCTTTCATTTGCCAAAAGTCACACTACACTTTCAAATGTATAAGTGTTTGTCACACAACTTGTATACATATCCATGCTTCCTTTAAAATGAGATTTATAAACATTTACAAACCAAACAGAGAGAGAGTTATACACAATAAAAGGGAGACAAAGTTCCAACACATTGAAATTTCTTTTCATGGGGAGTTGTATGTTTCCATCCCATTATTTACAACCAACAAGTTACATTCAAAGAAATGGATAATACCACTTTGAAGCAACACACGCTTGCACAAGATATACAGACATCTCAAAATGTACCGAGAATGTACAACGTAGCCGAGAATGTGACGACGTCAAGAATGTACCGAATGATGTGAGTGCTCATGATGGCGCCCACTACCTGTAGCCTCACTCTAGGAGTGACTCCACCTCATCAAACGATCAACAGTCTCGTACCCAGCAACCTTAGTACGCAGAGAAGTCACTATCTCCACCACCTTCCAGATAGGGGCGAAGACATCTATATGTCAGCCAGTGGCTAAGGGCTGTCCCAAATCAGTGATAAGCTCAGCCCAATCCTTCCCCGAAGGGATCAACAAGGTGTCCACGCACACCCAACGAATGAGCTCGCACCACTCGTGTACAGATGCTATAAAAGATAACAACAAAGGAATATGCAACAAGTTAGAAAATCACAAAGAAAATATAAATCAAAAGAGGAGTCCTAAAATAGTATATAAAATCAGAAAAATAGGGTCAAGAGAGTGTCAAACTTACTCGGGTCACCGAGCATCCATGTAGGATCGGAGGCTACTACTGCAAGTGTTGTTGGCTACTGGGGGGCCTCTCCAAAGTGGACGTGATGATGTCCCATCACAGACTCATCATTCTCCTCTATGAATTGAGGAAGCGTAGTCTCTGAGACTAATGTCTCTCGCTCTGCACTCGCCTCCTTCCAGAAGGCTCTAAGAATCTCTTGAGTGTCATGCCACTCAGGTTCGCTCTCCTCTCCCTTCGAAGGGACTACCTCCTCATCATCCTCCCCAGTATCCTCTCCGGTAGACTCCCCCTTCGTGTCACCCCCTACATACTCCTCAAAATCAAAGTCTACGTTGATCGACTCACTGTCCTCCCCGCTGTGAGTGGGAATGGCTGCAATCTTGAGTAAGGATGCCCGAGGAGCACCAACTACTCTCTGAGCTCAGACCACACGTTTGGCTGTGATAGGCACACTAGGAGTGACAATTGTCCATCCAGGGTCCCCTCTATGACCCCTCTGAGCCTCGTGAATAGTCTGGTAAACCAGTATGACAGGAGGAAGCATATCAACATAGTCTAGGCCAAACTTTTGAGGCACTCGGTCAAATGGGTGGGTCTCCAGCCGCCCGGCCTTGTCAACTAGTTGGCTCATAGAAGAGCAGGCCACTACTATTGTGACCTCCTCTCCCCACAACCTTGTCATGTCCAAGTAGGGAGTAGAAATCATATACGCAGTAATACGGGATGTCACTGGCTGATGTGGCATCCGTAGAATCGACATCCCTTTCCACCTAGCTGCCCAAAAATCCCTTGGGTTTAGCACCGGAATATCTCTACTGTAGGGGGTAATGTGCTCATACACCCAACTCATGACAAGAGTAGGGTGGCTCAATGACTGCCCCTATAATCTGACCACCCTGTATAAATTGTGGTACGTGGTCCCCAAGTTATCAACACCCTAGGCATACTTTCGAACATGCCCCTCAATCTGTGTGACAATAGGGGCCATCAGTATAACATTGTGTCTCCTCCCTTGTCCCCGATCAGCCTCGAGGACAAGATACCCATAATCACCCTCCGAAGGATGGGGATGGGAGCGGTAGCAATAGATTGGACCTTGATTCCCTTCTTTGATCTAGAAGAGACTACATCATCCTCAAAATAGGTGGCCCATTGTGTCATCTTTGTAGAGGAACCAACTATCCTCAAAGTCAACCGTCTTCTAAGAACTGGGAGCCCAAGGATGTGGAACACATCTTCCAATGTAATAGTCCACTCACCTTTGCAACCTAGAAACTGGAAGGTGTTTTGGTCTACATCCCGGTATGAAAACAAGTCACACAGAATGTGATTGACAGGAGTAACATGGGGTACCTGGGCTATCAGCTAGATACATTCCTACTATAGTAAATCCATGTCAGCTTGTGTGAGCTAATCCAAAATCCCAGGGATCCAATCACACTCCCGCTCGCGACTCCATCTAATATATTCCTCCTTCATCCGCGTTCACCAAAATATGAGAAAAGAGAAAGTTAGTAAGGTACATCACATAATAAGCTCATCAAAAACATGGTAAAACATCAAAAACACAAAAAGGTCAAATTTCAAGCAAGTTTTGACATTTTTTCTAGAACCACCGATCAGTGTAGGGTGGCGGTTCCAGGATTGCCGCCCTACCTTGAGCGGTGGTCCCGTGACTGCCACCTTGCTTTGGTTGGCAGTCCTAGGCCGATTTTCAAACTACACCCTTAACCCTAAAAAATGGCCAGAAATGCTAAATTTTACCATTTTCGTCAAAATAAAAACATGCCCTATGGGCGCCCCCACTAGAGACTCATTCTAGACAAGAAATTTCGAAAATGTCCCCCTAGGTCACGTGTTGATTTTTTGTCGTACAGTCACCATGGCAACATGTTTTGTTATTTGTGTATATTTTTATTGTTGTTAGGGATCCCCATAGGGGGGGTCACCTTCGAATGTGACCAAGGGGTTATGTGTATTTTGTTATTTAGTCCCTTTGTTTAATTGTATTTTGTGTTTGTTTAGTGATGTATTTCCCATTTATTATTTATTAAATTGTGTCTAGATTTTGTGAGTAATCATGTTGTTAAATTAATTAAAATGGATCAAAATAATGTATTTATTAGAGTTGATGGCTCTTGGATTAAGTTTTTTAAGTAATGTGTAAGTAACTTTAAGTGTGAAACACTCCACCTTCCTTTTGAAATTTAGATTTTTCCTTAGGTGTTGATTTTGGAGGCTTGTGGGACAATTTAAATTGTTACACCAACCTTACGCATGGGTTGGGGAGTCAAATTTAGACTACATGATGTATTTTTTGAAGACAAGTTGTAAACTTTTATTTCACTTTCTTACATGTATTTCATTTTGGTCCTTAAGGGGTGTGGGCTTAGATTGTGTGTGTAAGTAAAATTGTCATTTATCCACCCACTTATTTATTTTTCTTTGGATTTTGAAGGTTGACTTGTGAGGTGGAGTTGAGGATGTGTGATATGGCATCCTACATGGAACCACCTCATCCTCCTCTCTTCTTTTTCTATTTATTTGAATTCTTTGGTTGGTTTGGGGATTACTTCATTTTGATTTTGTGCTCTTGTAATTACAAAGAGCTGGAGATTTTTGAATGCTTGTGGATTGTTGAAGTTTTTGGACTATTTGGATTGGGAAAATCTTTTTTTTGAACTTTTGAACCGAGCTCTATCATGGAGAGGTAGGAGCTTGACTCTTGTAAAAATATTTCTTTTCTATATCATGCATATGTGAATGTTTTTAATGTATTGATATGTTTGTTGGTTGGTTGGGTAGACTGCCTAGGTGTGGTGTAGGAGAATACTATGAGGATCTTTGTGGGGAGGCATAAGAGTTTTGGGGAGGCATAAGATTTATTTGTGGAGGGAGTTTGGGTTGGGTGTTCCACCTTGGAAAATAAACAGGTTGTATTTCTTACTTTTGGGGGAGCCATAAGAGGAGGGAGGCATAAGATAATGGGGAGGCATAAGAGTTTTTAGGGTTTTTTGAGATGAATATATATTGGAAAGTTTTTTTTAAGGTGGACACCCATTATCCATTGGGAGGTATAAGCAGCTTCCCATATAGATCTTGATCTTTTGGCATTTGTATGATGAGGACTTGTCTATTTTATTGTTGTCCTTCTTGGGACTAAAAATTCATTATTTTGGACTATGTTATGTTTGTGAAATCTAGTTTGTGATTGTGGAAACCTGTTTTGTTGCCATGACTTGAATCCATCCTTCATTGTAATGTGGTTGGGGCTCGGAGGCCAATGAGGAGGACGGCTTCTCGTCTTCATTCGAATTATTGGTTGGGTGGAGAGCGTTGCCTCTCCACTTATTTTTTGTTGTGATCAAATTGGACGTAAGGTGGATCTCTCTGGTAGCTATTTTTGGAGTTGTGCTGAAGACCAAGTTCAAAGTTCTCTATAGTTCTTCCTTATTGTAAAAAATTCCCACTTTAAGTGGATGACATTGTAATATTATTTTTGGTGAAGAGCTTCTCTATTTTGGATATGAAAGTTACATTTAAATGAAACAAAGAGAACAAAGATCTATTATGTAATTTGTATTTTTTTTTTGGTGAACAGAAAGGAAGTTGTAAAAATGAATTATTTCAGTTTAATAGAAGTTGTTTCAGTTTCTACAATATGGTGTTGCTCTTGTTTGAAATCCGTTGTTTAAAATATTTTTGCAAACTCTCTGTTGAAGGCTGGAATTGTCTATGTTAAAACATTTTACATTCCTTTGATTTAATTGGAAAACATGTTTTGAAAAATCAGACTACCTTCATGCTTCCCTCGCATTGTTGTAGGAATATGAAATAGATTAAAATTGGAATGGAATTAACTTAAATATTTAAGTATGGTAAATGAAGTAGATCAATTTTAGTTTTAAATTCGTAGAATTTCATTCAGATTTATGTAACCTACAATAAACTTTAAAAAAATGCTCAGAATTCCCCTGCAACAATGGAAGACAAAAAAAAAGGAGAAACGTTAATATAAGCTAAGGATGATAAAAACACATCCCAAAATAGTTTGTATTGCCCTAGAAATTTCTACAGAACTCCATTAATCAGGCAAGAGGAAAAATGATGCAATTATAGAAAAAGGAGAGTTAAATTTTGAATTGAAATCTCAACCTTTAACAATTAGCCATTGCACTCCGTTTAAAACCTCTCAAATACATTTCTCCATGCCTGCTAGATGTTTTGAAGAAGAAAGAATGGCAGGGTTGATAAATTCAATTAATTGAAAATGTTTAGACCATTTTAAATGGCAGAAAAGACGTTTTCTTAAAATTCACCCAACTAAGTTTGTTAAAACTAAAATTTTATGCTTTTTGTGCAAAGAGGAGCTCGTGCCATTTCCAAAAGGTCCTCATTTCCTCAAATTCAAGATTCTAGTCAAAATTTATGGCCAAATGAACTTTTTCTTCGTTTCTAGGTTCAAAATTTACTTTTGCTAAGTTTCCTCCGTGGCTCCGCAGCCCGGCAGACTTCACTTATTGCAAAAAAAATACTTCTGCAGGTTTGCGGGCCTGCACCTTCAAAATTTCACCTTTCTTTTTTAAATTGGCTATAATTCCTAATTCTCCCCGATGGCCCACCTTCCCACAAGTTACTGTTGGTCTGGCATGTGGCTTATTTAGGCATCAATGGAGGTGCGAGTTGTTTTTAACCCTTTATGCTTTCTTTTCAAAAAAGTAAAAATTTCTAAGTTTCCCCTGATGGTCCACTTCCCCACTTGTAACTTTGGGCTTGACAAGTGACTTCTTTGGTGTTTCGGCGGAGGTGTGGCCCATTTTGAAACTCTTCACATTTTTTTCTTTCACCACGAAGTCCCGCCATAGGCTCATGGGCGCGCAGGTGTAAATTGCACTTTTTGCACCAAAAAAATGGTAAAAGTGCTAAGTTTTCTCCCCAGGCCCGCTGGTCCGCGATCTTCCTCGGGTGAAATTTCTTCCCCAAGCCCATAGGCCTGCCTTTGGGAAAAATTTCTTCCCCAGGCCCACGTTCCGCCTTTGGGAAATATTTCATCCTAAGGCCTGTTGACCCATAGCTTGAAAAATATGAGGAGTTAGGAGGAATTTTTTATATCATTGGAAAGGGGAAATAACTTTCTATCTAATGGCAATGTTTTCAGGAACTTTTAAGTACGTTAATTATGGGAAAAATTAGGTTAAAGTTCAAAGAGGAGTTTGAGAGTGGGTAAGTGAGAGATTACCATTTTTAATTTAAATGTTTGTTCTACCCCATGTAATTAGACCTTGTGGAATTAAATATCTTGGGTATTTAATTGTTTTGGCCCTTTGACCCTCTAAAAATTAAGTAATGTTTAATTGATGTTAATTCTTTTTTTTTTAATTTAACACCTAAGCGAAATTTAACTATGCTTGGATTAATTTCACTCAGTAATTTCTAATATGGATTTAATAATTATATTAATAGGAAAATTGATTTATTGATTATGTTTTCCTTTGAAACCTTATTGTGACAACTGTAGTTTTGAATCCTATCTGTGGACACTTTGCAAAAAAAATTATTCCATAATTTTCCTAAACTAAACCTAGGTTGTTCTTGGGTCTTAGGTGGGAGTTTTAAGTGGGTGTTACACTTGGTATCAGAGCCATGGGTTCAAATCTTGGACCATTCGGCACACTAGAAAAATTTAGACATAAACATTAAATCTAGTGCAATAGTGAACCTAGCACACTTTTAAAACTTTGTTTGAAAATTACATATTTTAGTAAACATGGAAAACTAAATAAAAACTAGAATAATGAACTAACTCTCGCCTTGGTCTATGCAGGAAGCGCGGATCAGACGAGGGGTCCTTTCACATAGACTTAGATTTGTCACCTCCAGATCATGTCATTGTAGCCATGATACCTTAAATTTTATAGATGCTTCATGACATCAATATCGCTTTACGTAGAGGGCCCGTAGGAGGATGTTCAACCAGACATGGTAGGGAGCCATTCGTTGATGCTCGTGCATCTCCTTAACACAGCGAGGAGCATAGATCAAAGAGATCTCGTGTGGATTTAGCTAGATAAGAGTCACCATAGAGGGGACAAAGAGACTAGATTCCATGACACATGGATAGGTCTTGAATCCCTAGGCTTAGGGATGGGCATGCAGAGAGGCATAGGGGTCACCAGACTACAGTTGCAAACCATATCAGGGAGATCCTAAAGCTACAAACCTATCACTATTTTGGAGGTATAGGTGGATTTTAGGTAGAGGCCTGGTTGGTGAGCTTGTGCGGGTGCTTCCAACTCTACTCTTGTACTAGAAACAAGATAGCTCGTGTTGCGATCCATCTTTAGAAGGATAGAGCAAGTGTCTGGTAGAGGACTGAGGAGCAAAAACTCCACATTGATTCAAAGATAGTTATGTGGGAGCTCTTTAAGGAGTGTTTCAGGAGTACGTACTTACATCATAGGTTCATTCAGTAGAGGATAGATGAGTTTCATGACCTCTAACAGGCATCTTTTATAGTATCTTAGTATTAGAGTCAATTTTTGGATCTACTCCAGTATGTCGATTACATGAAGGATGAGTAGGTACGGATCAACAGGTTCATCCTAGGCCTGAATCTAGACATTGGAGGTATGGTGTGTATCCATTGTCCACAGACATTAGTTAAGGTGATTGAGAAGGCCTATATATCAGAGGAGACTCGAGGAAAGACACAACAGGATAGAGACAGAGTTCGGAGTCACATCCAGTAGATGGAGGACAATAGATCGAAGGGGTTAGCTCCTCCTCCTCGTGATGGACAGGTTTCACTAAATTCATCTTGTAGACCACAGGAGAAGTAGCAGACCCACCCACCTTAAAGACCTCCACAAAGATTCAATGCACCAAGGGTGTAAAGTATGGGGCCTCCTCCTAGGGGTCCCATTAGGACACAGGGTGCACCGAGAGCTTAGTCAGTAGGAGCTCACTAGCAAATACCTCAACAGTCCACTACCAAATCATCAGGATCCACAACACAAACCTCCAGAGTACCAGCTAGAGCTACTACCCATCAGAGAGGACCAGGAAGTTGTTTTGGTTGCAGTGTTGCTAGAAATTTTAGGAGAAACTGGCCACAAAACCCTAGTAACAAGGGTAATACATAGATTTCAGAGCCTACTGTTGGTGAAATGGGTCATAGTCATCAGGTCTATGTAGCGGTTGAGAACCGTTAGGCTGAGCATCCGATAACTATGATTGAGACATCGTGTAGCATTAGTGGTATTCCTACCTCTATTTAGTGTTATTCTAGTTCTTCTGATTATTTTATTATACCATATTTAGTAGAGTGATGCAGGCTGGTGGCAGTTAGCCAAGGTCTTAGTTGGGAAGTAGAGATGACTTATGGAGAAAATATCTCTTAGACTCCTTAGTTAAGGAGTGTGTAGTGGATTTGGAACCTTTCACCACTACCTCGGATCTTCGTATCCTTCCATTGGGTTCCTATGGAGTCATCTTGGGCATTGACTAGTTGTCCACACACAAAGCCATGATGGATTTTTACCATAAGACTATATCTTGTGCAGATGATCTAGGTGTTGAGTCAATGATTTCAAGGGTCAGGATATATGTTTCCATTCACACCATCTCCGCTATGCAGCTTAAGCAGTGTGTGAGACGGGGTTTTCAGATGTATGTTGTTACGGTTAGTGACTAATCAGAGGGTGAGTCTAGTAGACCATCGCTTGATGACTATCTCATTTTAAGATATTTTTCAGATGTCTTTCTAGGGGAGATACTGAGGTTACCACCCCCACATGAGATATATTTTCACATAGATCTTGTTCCGGGAGCAGAGCCTATCTCATGAGCACCTTATCAGATGACCACCCCGGAGCTCTGCGAGCTCAAGTTGCAGATAGAGGGCCTTTTGGAGAAAGACCTAATCAATCCTAGTGTATCCCCTTGGGGTACACTGGTAATTTTTGTAAAGAAGAAGGACATATCTTTGCGGTTGTGTATTTATTACTGCTAGCTGAACAAAGTAACGATCAAGAATCGTTATCCCCTTCCGTGCATTGATGATTTATTTGATCAGATGAAGGCGGCCACAATTTTCTCTAAGATATATCTTAAGTTAGGATACCACTAGATGAGGATTACAGAGGAGGATATTCATAAGACCACCTTTCGTATGAGATATGGACACTACGAGTTCACCGTGGTGCTTTTTGGTTTGATGAATGCCCCCACATTGTTTATGAGTTTGATGAATGGGGTGTTCAGGACTTTCTTGGATCACTTCATGCTCATCTTCCTTGATGAAATTTTGATTTAATCACGTATGCATTAGGAGCACAAGGGGCACCTTCGATAGGTTCTTCAGTGTCTTCGTGAGTAACAAATTTATGGGAACCTAGAGAAGTGTGCATTATTTCAAACGGAGGTGCAGTATTTGGGCCACATCATTTCTGGGGAAGGTATCGCAGTTGATCCCTCCAAGATTCGAGCTATTATGGATTGGCCAGCACCCACTAGTGTGATAGAGGTGCGCAGCTTCACGGGATTAGCATGATATTACAGGATATTTGTTCATGACTTCTCTCAGGTTGCGCACCCCATCATTTCCCTTCAGCCAAAAGGGAAGAATTTTGTTTGGTAAGACAGATTTGAGTAGACCTTCAGGACATTGAAGGAATGTCTCACACTAACAAAGAATGTGCACTCTTCTTAATTTCATCCTAAAAGATAAAAGTGTAACCCAATATTTCATTTGCCAAAAGTCACACTGCACTCTCAAATGTATGAGTGTTTTTCACACAGCTTGTATACATATCCATGCTTCCTTTAAAATGATATTTATAAACATTTACAAACAAAACAGAGAGAGTTAAACAAAATACAAGGGAGACAAAGTTCCAACACATTAACATTTCCTATCATGGAGAGTTGTAGGTTTCCATCCCACTATTTACAACCATCAAGTTACATTCAAAGAAATGGATAATACCACTTTGAAGCAACACATGCTTACACAAGATATATATACATCCCAGAATGGGAGGGTTACAAAGGAAAAAAGAATACTTGACATAACACAAAGCACATGATATAAAGAAGTAGAAGTCTCCCAAAATTGGGGAGCCAATTGCCATAATCACCAAAAATGCTTGAACCATCTTCAAGCTTTAGACTCTAACTTATCTTCCACATATTTTCCCACACAAAGAGAACAAGGCTTGTTTTACCTCCCAACCTATACGCATCATTACATGTCTTTCTAAAGGTTAGAAGACATGATAGCCTCCCCAAAGCCCATGGGAGCGAGAGATAGCTTCCACAAATGTGCACAAGATTTAGGGAGACATAATATAGACCACATTCACATGCAAGACATAACCATACATTAAATAACACAACATTTTCCAAACAAAAGAAAGTAGGAGAAAACCACATTCATCCTTACAGTGGGGAAGAGTAGATGAGATACCCGAAAGTTCCAAAAGTTGTGGTCCAACCACAGGATGCACACTAACAATATTCTTCACAAAGCCTCCTTATTTCTCTGAAAATAAAAATCCCTCCTTATTATTCCGCCCATTTTCCTAAATCCTTCTTGGGAGGATTTTCAAACCCATTGGGTTTCCTCTCCAAGAATGGGGAAGGGGGTTCAAACTATATAAACCACCTTCCCCACCTCAAACCACATGAGCAGAATAAAAGGAACCTACATGGCTTGTCTGTCAAGCCATAATGTTAAAGAGGGAAAATCCCTCCCTCTTCCCCCATACAACTCCAAAATCCATGAAGCCATATGATGGATGGAGAAAAATAATACAAAAAAGATACTTAAGAAATAAACAATACAGGTAACAAACACAAAATACAACCATTTAAAACTCTAAGATCTAACATGCAAAATAACATATAGATGTAATTTAAGATCCTACCTCCAAAATCTCTCAAACACTCTAAGGTTTTCCACTTCCTTATCCAAGTAGACTCTAGATCCAAAAAGTCTCCAAGCACCAAGCCAAAGCTAAAAAAGAGGAAGAATAAGTTCTCTTTCTCCCCCATGAGGGAGCATTTGAAGAAAACAAAATAAATTCTCTCACAAATGAGGGGGTGACATGTGTCACCCCTCTCTTCCCTCCTAAAAGATTCCCAAAATAAAAAGGAGAAAAGATGAACTCACTTCTAAACACCCTTCTCCCAAATTGCCCCAAAGAAAAAGAGACAAGTTTGAGCAACATTTTAAAACACACACATTCCAATCTATCTTACATGGATGGTGACAAAAGAGAGGCTAAATAGGAGGGAAACTCCCTCCATGTCTTTGAATTAAGTCCCCTACCTAATAGGTAGGGTCCAAGGGCCTATTTTCATGCAAAGTGAACTCCCAAAACTAAAAAAGGGTCACTTAAAGTTCCATAAATAACCCAATTTCGGGTTTGGAACATTTGGGCACAAGTGTAGAGGATGTGGGGCCCAATCAAGGGTTCAAATGTGACCCTAATCCTCTCTAATTAATGCACACTTACCCAAATACAAATCTTAATGTAAGTGGAGACCATTAAGTCCCCAAACCTAATTCACTTAACAAATTAAACAACCTAAACATAATTAATTTTACCTGATATACAACATTACAAATGAGGGTCACTCATGGTGCCCAAATAATAAAACTATACACTAAGGCCTCATACAGTTAACATTGTTAGGAATTAGCCCTGTGGGCCACTTGTGCATAATTTACGTAGCCGCCCTGAAACCCACGTTCTCCCATGACTTGTCACCTGCACACTCAATACACACATTAAATGCATCTGTCCAATACAAGTGTAAACCAGCTACTCAATAAACAATCAAGTCTAAAAATTCAAATTTATCATATATCAAGATCACATGGAATCGTAAATGTGAAGCATGCACAATATCACACAATTCGTCATATGTTAATCATCGTAATACATATAAATGTCATATAACCATGTCATTATGTGTCCTCATCAATAAGCCAATATTCTATAGCATCAAGACATGCGACTAAACTATGTATCCATCATATATCAATTAAGCCCAAATATCATAGTAATAATTTTGTATCCCCAACATCTAATAAAATGTGCCAACATACAAATCAAAGCTAAATTGGCACTACGCGCTTGAATAACCACACATGTCCATTAAGGTCAAATAACATAACATAATGTCCAAAATATATCAAAACTCATGTCAAATCATAACTATGAGTAAGGACATCCAAAAATAAATGAGGCTGGAAAATGCGGTCACTACATCCTCTTCTCTTAAAATTATACTTCCTCTTGGAAGTCACTAGGTGGGATAGGGATATGACCTCATGAGGTATCGCCTCGTATCATACAATTGTTGATAAAAATAAGTATGTCCCACCAATTAAAACTTGGTCAAGTACTAAGTGTTTCTCTTACTTAGATCAATTTAATTAAAGGAATTTATATCTTCTAAGGAAGCTATTATCAACATCATTGTTTAAAACCTCTTAATGATCACACATAGTGTATGTCCAACATTAAGGTCAATTTAAAAGAACTACATTATTTTATTTTAATTTGTCTTCACAAACATGTCTCATAAAAAAAAACATGGTTAAAGGTCGAGTGTATTTTTTAATTAGGAGAATTTTAATCAAAGTGTAGTGCCCACTTCCCTTCAACACCTTTAATTATTAATCATGACACTATTGCCTAGATTCATGGATATTATTATAACTTTTGATTTAGCATGATGTTAGATGTTAGAGCATGGATTGTTGTTGACTTTGATTCATATATGATGCATGTGGATTATTAGAGACTTTTCATATTTGTAGTTCCCACATTTTGATAGCTCCAGTTATCTGTTGGTTCCTTTATACCTAGACATGTTGTGATTGAGACTCTGATAGACTTTGGACATTTTACTATGATATTTTATCCTCATGGACATTATGGCATTTTGGGAGTGTAGTGCCAATTGGATTAGATTCATATACTGATATATTTATTATGATGTTGATGACACTAACAGGGTTATATGATAGAATTATTGGTTAGATGTTAGTCTCTTGTGGTTGATTTGATTAATGATATAGTGTTTTGGACTTAATGATGGTGATTTTCATGCTAACCTAAGTGTATGTCGTTGCAATTTTATTTATGGATGATTCATGGCAAACCATGTGGATAATTGTATGCATTGCACTATCAATTGTAAATTATGTTCAGACATTATAAGTTTGATTGATATTGTGATGTATAGATGATGTTTATTATATTAGACAGATGCGGTTAATGTGTGCAATGAGTGTGCAGGTGACAGGTATAGGAGAGCATGGGTTTCAGGGTAGCTACGCAATTGTGCACAAGCGGCCCACGGGCTGAGTCCTAACTATACTAAATGCTTGAGGCCTTAGATTAGATGTATTTAATTGGGCACCATGGGTGAACCCTCAATTTGTAATGTAATTATGTCTTGTAAAATTAATTATGTTTAGGGTGTGTTTTATTAAGTAAACTAGCTTAGGGGT
Organism: Taxus chinensis; assembly: GCA_019776745.2. Lineage (NCBI taxonomy): Eukaryota > Viridiplantae > Streptophyta > Pinopsida > Cupressales > Taxaceae > Taxus > Taxus chinensis. The sequence continues at coordinate 146,843,846 of CM034154.1, read as the reverse complement.
TTAATGATCTTATCTTAAGCTAAGTGTTGGTTTTGGGAAAGTGTGTGTGTATTGGGAGAAGGGATTGGGGACCACATGTGAACCTTGGGTGGACCCCACACCCTCTACCCATGTGCCCAAGCATGCCAAACCCGAAATTGGGTTATTTTGGGTAACTTTTGGGACCCCTTTTGAGTTTGGGGGTTCCCTTCGCATGAAAATGGGCCCTTGGACCCTACCTAATAGGTAGGGGGGCCTATTTCCAAGGTTTGGAGGGAGTTTCCCTCCCATTTATCCCTCTTTAGTCACCATCCATGTAAGATGGTTGGGTTGTGTGAAAGTGTTAAAAGTTGCTCCACTTTGTTTTTTTTTAGTTTTTAGTATTTTGGGTGAAAAGGGATAAAAGGTGAGTTTACTCTTACTTATTTGGTTTTTGGAATCTTTGACTCTTGAGAGGAGAGGGGGTGACACTTGTCACTTTCTCATTAGTGAGGAAACTTCTGGGCTCCTCTTTTTATTCTTCCTCATGTGGAAGGAATGGGTCTTCTTGGTTCATTCTTTTTTTTGGAGCACTTTGAGAATTTTTGGAGCTTGGAGGGGAGCTTGGACAAAGGGGAAAAGCTTAGAGTCTTGGAAAGCATTATAGAGGTAGGGTTCTTAACCTTTTTCTTCTTAGTTTTGTTTATCTTGTAAACTATGCTTGATCAATAAAAATAGTGTGTGAAATGATGTGATGTGAAGTTGTATGGTGAATGTGGTTGTTTGCTTGTTCTTGTTATTTTTCTTTGTTTTCTCTCCACCATCATTTGGAATGATGGTTTTTGGAGAATGTAGGGGAAGAGAGAGGGATTTCCCTCTCAAACCTCATGGTTGTTGGTCAAGCCATGAAGGTCCCTTCTCATCCCCTCATATGGTTTGAGGTGGGAGAAAGGTTCATATGGCTTGAACATTTCCCCATTCTTGGAGAGGAAACCCTCTTGGGTTTGAAAATCCTCCCAATAAGGATTTCCATAGCACAAAGGAGGAATAAGGAGGATGAATGATTAGGAGGTATAAGGAGTATTGTATATATGTATTTGTTGGTTCTCCTATGGTTGGACACCTTGATTTGGGCATCCTACTTCCTCTCTTCCCCTTTGTGAGGTTGACATTGTTCTCCTCATGTTGTTGTTTTCATTGTATAGTAGGTCTAAGTGGTTGAATGGTCTTATGTTTTTCTTGTTGTGAGTTCAATCCCCATTATACTTGTGCACATTGTGGAAGCTAGTTCCTCTCTCCCATGGGCTTGGGGGAGGCTAGCATGACTTCCAACCATGGAAAGGCATGTGATGATGCCTATTGGTTGGGTGGTAAACAAGCCATGTTCTCTTGGAGTTTAGAGCTCAAGTTGGAGATATTTGGGGTTCCCTATTCATCTTGGTTCTTATTGTATAGTTATAAATGTGATTATGTGAAGCTTTTCTTTTTCTTGTAAAAAATCCACTTTGTATGTGATGTTACTTGTAAACTTAAGCCATATTGCTTTAGAAAGTTTCCTTCAATAGTGCAAGGATCTTGTAAAAAAAGGTTGTCTTGAATAAGCTATGTAGTTGAGCATATTTTTACAAATGTGAACCCTTGCCTTGGAAAATTAAGCTTGTAAAATAGATATGAAAGATCTTTTCATAAAGAAATTGTTGTAACTCTATTTTGGAATAAAATATTGTCTATTGAAAACATTGTGTTACAAAAGAAATAATGTTTGTTGGAATAACTCTCTTGTAGAAATCTGTAATAGTTATCTAGTTATGCATTACATGTTAAAACTGAAAATTTAATGTGTTTGCTTAAAAAAAAAAGGAAAAAAAAATTGATGGCACTACAATATTGATGTTGATATGCTATTGACATGGTTAATTTATATATGTTGTTCAGACATGTGACCTTTTTTCATATTGAGTAGACCTAGAAAATTGAACTAATCTTGTGATCATATGGTTATTGATGAAATTGTAATGATATCATTACTTGCTTAGATAATGTTTTGATTCATATATAGATGATTTTGGAAGTTATATTTTATATTAGTTTGGATGTTTTGATGTGGCCACGAGGCTGAAGGAGGTGTTATGTGTTTTTCTGGTAAACATGTCACAACAAACATCGAGGGATTAGAGACCAACCATATTGGAATCCTAGATGAATCCAAAAAGGGTCAACATGATAACATGTTTTGTTATTTATGTATGTTTGTACTCTTTTCAGGGATCCCCATGGGGGGGTCACCTTCGAATGTGACCAAGGAGTTATGTGTATTTTTTTATTTAGTTTCTTTGTTTAATTTTAGTATGTGTTTGTTTAGTGATGTATTTCCTCTTTATTATATATTAAATTGTGTCTAGATTTTGTGAGTAATCATATTGTTAAATTAATTAAAATGGGTTAAAATAATGTATTTATTAGAGTTTATGGCTCTTGGATTAAGTGTTGTAAGTAATGTGTAAGTAACTTTGAGTGTGAAACACTCCACCTTCCTTTTGAAATTCGGATTTTTCCTTAGGTGCTGATTTTGGAGGCTTGTGGGACAAGTAAAACTTTTCCCACACTTCTTAAATTGTTACACCAACCTTACCTATGGGTTGGGGAGTCAAATTTAGACTACATTATCTATTTTTGGAGGACAAGTTGTAAAATTTTACTGCACTTTCTTACATGTATTTAATTTTTGTTCTTACGGGGTGTGGGCTTGGATTGTGTGTGTAAGTAAAACTGTCATTTATCCACCCACTTATTTATTTTTCTTTGGAGTTTGAAGGTTGAATTGTGAGGTGGAGTTGAGGATGTGTGATGTGATATCCTATATGGAGCCACCTCATTCTCCTCTTCTTTTTCTATTTATTTGAATTCTTTGGCTGGTTTGGGGGTTACTTCATTTTGATTTTGTGCTCTTGTAATTAGAGAGAGCTGGAGATTTTGGAATGCTTGTGGATTGTTGAAGTTTTTGGAATGTTTGGATTGGAAAAATCCTGTTGTTGAAATTTTGGAGCAAAATCTACCATGGAGAGGTAGGATCTTGGCTTTCTAAAATGTTCTTATTTTATTTCATGCATATGTCAATGCTTTGGAATATTTTGGTATGTTTGTTGGCTGGTTGGGTAGATTTCCTAGGTATGGTGTAGGAGAATACTATGGGGATATTATTATGGGGAGACATAAGATTTTTGGGGGAGGTATAAGATGTTATTTGGGGAGGGATTTTGGGATTGGGTTTTCCACCTTGTAAAAGAAATAGCTTACATTTCTTTAATCGTTATGGGTTGCCATAAGAGTGTGGGGAGGCATAAGAGAATGGGGAGGTATAAGGGGTAATTGTAGGGAGGCATGAGGGCACATTTGTAAGGGTTTTTGAAATGATATATTTATATTGGAAGGTTATCTTTAAGGTGAACATACATTTCCCCATTTGGAGGTATAAATAGATTCCCCCATAGGTCTTCCTCTCTTTTGGCCTTGTATATGTTGAAGACTTGAGTATATGTTTGTTGTTGTCCTTCCTGTGGTTGCAAATTACAGTATGTATTTGGACGGTGTTTTGTTTGTGAAAGTCTGATTTGTGTGTTGGGGAAGCTTGTTTTGTTATCCATGAGTTGAATCCATCGTTTCTTATTGCTTTTGTGGTTGGGGCTCGGGGGCCAATGAGGAGGATGGACCTCTCCTACTTCATTATAAATTATTTGTTGGGTGGAGAGCATTGCCTCTCCTTATTTTCTGAGTTTTAATCAAATTCGAAGATATATGTTGTATCTCTCTTGGTTGTTGTTTCTGGAGTTGAGGATGAAGACCAAGGTTGTTGTTCTCCTATAGGTCTTCCTTAATGTAGAAAAAAGATTTTCCCACTTCAAGTGGATGATCAATGTACCCTTACTTTTGGTAAAAAAATGCTCTATTATAGATACGAGAGTTACATGTTGAAAGTGAGAAGGAAAGAGAAGAAAGATGTTATTCTGTAATTTGTATTTTTTTTTGGTGCATAATAAAAAAGAAGTTGTAAAAAGGAATTATTTCAATTTAATTGAATGTTGATTTAACTTCCATCAAGATGATGTTACTCTTGTTTAAAATATGTTGTTGGAATTATGTTGTAAACTCTCTATTGAAGGTTGGAAATGTCCTATGTTGAGATATTACATTCCTTTGTGTTAATTGAAAAACATGTTTTGGAAAATTAGACTACCTTCATGCTTCCCTCACATTGTTGTAGGAATATGAAATAGATTAAAATTGGAATGGAATGAACTTAAATATTTAAGTATGGCAAATGAAGTAGATCAATTCTAGTTTTAAATTTGTAGAGTTTCATTTAGTTTTTTGTAACCTATAATAAACATCAAAAACAAAATGCTCAAAATTACCCCTGCAACAATGGAAGAAAAAAAGAGGGAAATGTTAATATAAGCTAATGATGATCAAAACACATCCCAAAATAGTTTTTATTGCCCTAGACATTTCTACAAAACTCCATTAATCGGGCAAGAGGGAAAATGATGCAATTACAGAAAAAAAAGAGTTAAATTTTGAATCGAAATCTCAACCTTTAACAATTAACCGTTGCACTCCATTTGAAATCTCTCTAATGTGTTTCTTCATGCCTATTAGGTGTGTTGAAGAAGAAAGAATGATAGAGTTCATCAATTTGGGTAATTGAAAATGTTCAGACCATTTTTAATGACAGAACAAATGTTTTTTCTTAAAATTCACCCATCTAAGTTTGTTAAAACTAAAATTTTATGCTGCTTGTGTAAAGAGGAGCTTGGGACATTTCCAAAAGTCCTCATTTGCTCAAATTCAAGGTTCCAGTCAAACGTTATGGCCAACTGAAGGTTTGCTTCATTTTTATGTTCAAAATTTGCTTTTACTAAGTTTCATCCGCGTCCCCATAGCCCCGCACAGACTTCGCTTTTGGCAAAAAAATACTTCTGCGGGTTTGTGGGCTCGCACCTTCAAAATTTTACCTTTTTTTTTAAATTGGCAAGAATTCCTAATTCTCCCCGATGGCCCGCCTTCCCGCAAGTCACTATTGGTCTGACATGTGGCTTCTTTAGGCATCGGTGGAGGCATGAGTTGTTTTTAACCCTTTACGCTTTCTTTTCAAAAAAGTCAAAATTTCTAAGTTTCCCCCGATGGTTGGCTTCCCCACTTGGAACTTTGGGATTGACACGTGGCTTCTTTGGGGTTTCGGTGGAGGTGCAGACCATTTTGAAACTCTCCACTTTTTCTTCTTTCGACTCGAAGTCCCACTGCAGACTCGTGGGTGCGCGGGTGTAAATTGTGTTTTTGCACATAAAAAAATGGTAAAAGCGCTAAGTTTTCTTCCCAGGCCCACCGGTCTGCGATCTTCCTCGGGCGAAAATTCTTCCCCAGGCCTGCCTTTGGGAAAAAAAAATTCTGCAAGCCCACCTTTGGGAAAAATTTATTCCCCAGGCCCGAAGGCCCGCCTTTGTGAAAAATTTCATCCCAACGCCTGTTGGCCTGTAACTTGAAAAATATGAGTTAGGAGGAATTCTTTATATCATTGGAAAGGGGAAAAAATTTCCTATCTAATGAGAATTTTTTCAGGAACTTTTAATTACGTTAATTATAGGAAAAATCTAGTTAAAGTTCAAAGAGGAGTTTGAGAGTGGGCAAGTGAGAGATTACTCTTTTTAATTTAAATGCTTATTCTACCCCATGTAAATAGACCTTGTTAGCTATTTAGACTTTTTGGAATTAAATACCATGGGTATTTAATTGTTTTGGCCTTTTGACCCTCTAAAACTTAATTAAGTAATGTTTAATCGATGTTAATAATTTTTTAATTTAACACCTAAGGGAAATTTAACTATGATTGGATTAATTTCACTTAGTAATTTGTAATGTGGATTTAATAATTATATTAACGGGAAAATTGAATTATTAATTATGTTTTCCTTTGAAACCTTACTATGAAAACTGTAGTTTCGAAGCCTGTCTGTGGACACTTTGCAAAAAAAATTATTCCATAATTTTCCTAAACTAAACCTAGGTTGTTCTTGGGTCTCAGATGGGAGTTTTAAGTGGGCGTTACACTTGGTATCAGAGTCGTGGGGTCAAATCTTGGACCCTTGGAAACACTAGAAAAATTTAGACATGAACATTAAATTTAGTGCAATATTGAACCTAAAACACTTTTAATATAGAAAACAATTTTGTTTGAAAATTACATATTTTAGTAGACATGGAAAACCAAATAAAACCCAAAATAATGAACTAACTCTCATCTTGGTCTGTGTAGGAGGTGCGTATCAGACGAGGGGTCCTTTCACATAGAATTAGACTTGTCACCTCCATATCATGTCATTGTATCCATCCTACCTCAAATTTTACAGACACTCCAGGACATCAATATCACTTTACACGGAGGGCCCATAGGAGGACATTCAACTAGACATGATAGGGAGCCATCCATTGATGCTCATGCATCTCCTCGACATAGCAAGGAGCATAGAGCAGAGAGCTCCCATGTGGAGTCATCCAGAGTAGAGTAACCACAAAGGGGACATGGAGACTAGATTCCAGGACACAGGGATATGTCTCAGAGCATTAGGTTTAGGGATGAGCATGTAGAGAGGCCTATGGGTCACTAGACTATAGCTACAGACCATATTAGGGAGATCATGAAGCTACGACCCTCTCACTATTCTGGAGATATAGGTGGATTTCAGGAAGATGCCTTGTTGGTGAGCTTGAGTGGGTTCTTACAGCTCTACCCTTGTACTAGAAACACAAAAGATCATGTTACGATCCATCTTCTGAAGGATGAAGCATGCATCTGGTGGAGGACCTAGGAGCAGAAGCTCCACATTGATTTAGAGACAGTTACGTGGGAGCTCTTTGAGGAGCGGTTCAGGACTAGGTACTTATCTCAGAGGTTCATTCAAAAGAGGATAGATGAGTTTCACGACCTCTGATAGGCATCTTTGACAGTAGCTGAGTATGAGAGTCAATTTTTAGATCTACTCTATTATGTCGACTACATATAGGATGAGCAGGTAAGGATCCATAGGTTCATCCGAGGCTTGAATCTAGACATTGGAGGTGAGGTGTGTATCCATTGTCCAAAGACATTAGTTGAGGCCGTTGAGAAGGCCTATATGAGACTCGAGGAAAGACACAGCAGGCTAGAGAATGATTTTGGAGCCACATCCAGCATATGCAGGACAACAGATCGAGGGGGTACGATCCTCCTCCTTGTGGTGGACAAGTTTTAGTACAGTCATCTTTTAGACCACAGGAGTAACAGCATACCCACCCACCTTAAATACCTCCACAAATATTCGATGCACCAAGAGGGAAAATTATGGGGCCTCCTCGTAGGGGTCCCATTAGGACACAGGGTGCAACGAGAGCTCAGTCAGTAGGAGTTTGAGAGTGGGTAAGTGAGAGATTACCCTTTTTAATTTAAATGCTTATTCTACCCCATGTAATTAGACCTTGTTAATTGTTTAGACCTTGTGGAATTAAATACCTTGTGTATTTAATTTTTTTGGCCCTTTGACCCTCTAAAACTTAATTAAGTAATTTTTAACTGATGTTAATTTTTTTTTATTAATTTAACACCTAAGGGAGATTTAACTATGCTTGGATTAATTTCACTCAGTAATTTGTAATGTGAATTTAATAATTATATTAATGGGAAAATTGAATTATTTATTATGTTTTCCTTTGAAACCTTACTGTGAAAACTATAGTTTCGAAGCCTGTCTGTGGACACTTTGCAAAAAAAATTATTCCATAATTTTCCTAAACTAAACCTAGGTTGTTCTTGGGTCTCGGGTGGGAGTTTTAAGTGGGCGTTACACTTGGTATCAAAGTCATGGTGTCAAATATTGGACCCTTGGACACACCAGATAACTTTAGACATGAACATTAAATCTAGTGCAATATTGAACCTAGCACACTTTTAATCTAGAAAACAACTTTGTTTGAAAATTACATATTTTAGTAAACATGGAAAATTGAATAAAAACTAGAATAATGAACTAACTCTCACCTTGTTCTGTGCAGGAGGCATGGATCAGACGAGGGGTCCTTTCACATATACTTAGACTTGCCACCTCTAGATCATGTCGTTGTAGCTATCCTACCTCAAATTTTATAGATGCTTCAGGACATCAATACTGCTTTACGCAGAGGGCCCGTAGGAGGAAGTTCAACAAGACATGATAGGGAGCCATCTGTTGATGCTTGTGCATCTCCTTAACATAGTGAGGAGCATAGAGTAGAGAACTACCATGTGGAGTCAGCCAGAGAAGAGTCACCACAGAGGGGACAAGGAGACTAGATTCCAAGACACAGGGATAGGTCTCAGAGTCCTAGGCTTAGGGATGAGCATGTAGAGAGGCCTAGGGGTCACCAGACTATAGCTGCAAACCATATCAGGGAGATCCTGAAGCTACGACCCTCTCACTATTCTAGAGATACAGGTGGATTTCAGGAAGAGGCCTAGTTGGTGAGCTTGAGCAGGTGCTTCCAGCTCTACCCTTATACTAGCAACACAAAAGATTGTGTTTTGATCCATCTTCTGAAGGATGAAGTTGGAATCTGGTGGAGGACCGAGGATCAAAATATCCACATTGATTCAGAGATAGTTATGTGGGAGCTCTTTGAGGAGCGGTTCAGGAGTAGCTACTTATCTCAGAGGTTCATTCAGAAGAGGATAGATGAGTTTCATGACCTCTGACAGACATCTTTGACAATAACTGAGTATGAGATTCAATTTTTGGATCTACTCCAGTATGTCGATTACTTGAAGTATGAGAAAGTGTGGATCCACAGGTTCATCTGGGGCCTGGATCTAGACATTGGAGGTGTGGTGTGTATCCATTGTCCATAGACATTAGCTGAGGCCATTGAGAAGGCCTATATAGCAGAGGAGACTCAGGGAAAGACACAACAGGCTAGAGACAGAGTTTAGAGCCACATCCATCAGATGTAGGAAAACATATTGAGGGGGTTAGATCCTCCTCCTTGTGGTGGACAGGTTTTAGTACAGTCATATTTTAGACCACAGAAGCAGCAGCAGACCCACCCACCTCAAAGACCTCCACAAATATTTGATGCACCGAGCGGGAAAATTATGGAGCCTCTTCCTAGGGGTCCCATTAGGACATAGTGTGCACCGAGAGATCACTCAGCAAGAGCTTGCCAGTAGAGACCTCAACATTCTACAGCTAGATCATCAAGATCTACAACATAGACCTCCAGAGTACCGGCTAGAGCTGCTACCCATGGGAGAGGACCAGGTAGTTGTTTTAGTTGCGGTGTTGCTGGAATTGTTTGGAGAGACAACTCATAAAACCCTAGTAACAAGGGTAAGAAGTAGATTTTAGATTCTATTGTTGGTGACGTGGGGCACAGTCATCACATCTATGTAATGATCGAGAATTACCAGGATGAGCATTGGAGTACCGTTATTGAGACGAAATTTAGCATTGATGGTATTCCTACCTCCATTCTATTTGATTATGGTTCTTCTGATTCTTTTACTGTACCATCTTTAGTAGAGTGATGCAGGCTGGTGGAAGTTATGTAAGGTCTTAGTTGGGACATAGAGATGACTTCTGGAGCCAAGATCTCTATAGACTCCTTAGTTAAGGAGTGTGTAGTGGATTTGGAACCTTTCACCACTACCTCGGATCTTCGTATCCTTCTGTTGGGTTCTTATGGAGTCATCTTGGGCATGGACTGGTTATCTACACACAAAGCTAGGATGGATTTTACCATAAGACTATATCTTGTGTAGATGATCTAGGAGTTGAGTCAATGATTTCAAGGGTCAAGAGACCTATTTCCATTCGTACCATCTCCGCTATGCAGCTTAAGCGGTGTGTGTGATGGGGTTTCCAGATGTATGCTGTTACAATTAGTGACTGATCAGAGGGTGAGTCTAGTGGACCATTTCTTGATGACCATCCCATTTTGAGAGAGTTTTCAGATGTCTTTCCAAGGGAGCTACCAGGGTTACCACCCCCATGTGAGATAGATTTTCACATAGATCTGGTTCAGGGAGCAGAGCCTATCTCATGAGCACCTTATCGTATGACCACCGCGTAGCTCTGCGAGCTCAAGTTGAAGCTAGAGGGTCTTCTGGAGAAAGGCCTAATCCATCCTAGTGTATCCCCTTTGGGTGCACCGGTGATTTTTGTAAAGAAGAAGGATGGATCTTTGTAGTTGTGTATTGATTACCGCTAGTTGAAAAAAGTAACGATCAAGAATTGTTATCCCCTTTCACGCATTGATGATTTTTTTGATCAGATGAAGGGGCCCACATTTTTCTCTAAGATATATCTTAAGTCTGGTGACCATCAACTAAGGATTACGGAGGAGGATATTCATAAGACCACCTTTCGTACAAAATATGGACACTACAAGTTCACCGTGGTTCCTTTTAGTTTAACGAATGCCCCCGCATTGTTTATGATTTTTTTGAATGGGGTGTTCAAGACTTTCTTGGATCACTTCATGCTCATATTCCTTGATGAAATTTTGATTTACTCATGTACGCGTGAGGAGAATGAAGGGCACCTTCAATAGGTTCTTCATTGTGTTTGTGAGCACCAACTTTACGGGAACCTAGAGAAGTGTCCGTTATATCAGATGGAGGTGCAATATTTGGGGCACATCAGTTCTAGGGAAGGTATTACAGTTGATCTGTCCAAGATTCGAGCTATTATGGATTGACCAGCACCCACTAGTGTGACAGAGGTATGCAGCTTCATGGGCTTAACATGATATTACAGTAGATTTATTCATGACTTCTCTCGAGTTGCCCATCCCATCACTTCCCTTCATCGAAAAGGGAAGAAGTGTGTTTTCTCAGACAAATATGATCAGGAATTCATGACACTAAAGGAATGCCTCATGAAAACACCTATTCTTGTTGTACGAGATCCATAGGGTGATTTTTTCATATGCATGGATGCTTCTTTGGCAGGACTTGGAGGTGTGTTAATACAGGATCAAAGAGTTGTTTCTTTTGAGTCTCACAAACTCAAATATTATGTGCTTTATTATCTGACTCATGATATTGAGCTTGCAGTAGTTGTTCATGCTTTGGTTCGATGGATACACTTCCTTCTTGGTCGTAGATTCACACTCAGGACTGATCACTTGAGTCTTTACCACCTCTTCACACAACTCAATCTCAACGCTCGTCAATGGCGTTATATCGAGTTACTCTGTGAGTATGATATTGAGATAGAGCATGTGAAGGGGAAGAAGAATATGGTTGCAGACACTCTTAGCAGATGAAGACATGTGATTATGACCACTTCTTTGGGCATGGATTTGTGGAGTAGGATTCTACATAAGCTTCCCCATGACAGTTTCTACATTGCAGCTAGAGTAGAGATCAAGTCTCAGAGACCCCTTGAGGGGAATTTTGATGGTATTTCATTAGAGGTAGATGGCCTTCTCAAGCACAGAATATGTATTTATGTTCCCAGATATGGAGGTTTGAGGCATGACATCTTGACAAAGGCACATCGTGCACCCTATTCAGCCCATCCTGGGGTGAAGAAGATGCGCGCCACCTTGAGACAATTGCATCATTGGAGGGGAATTCGCAGAGACATGACTCAGTTTGTGTCATATTTTTTGGAGTGCCAGAATGTGAAGGCTGAGCATTAGCACCCTGCTGGCCTTCTGTTTCCTCATGCTATACCGGAGTGGAAGTGGGACACAATTTCCATGGACTTTATTGTTGGGATACTGACATTGAGATACCACCACGACGCCATCATGGTCACAGTGGATAAATTGAAAAAAGTGGCTTATTTTATCCTGTGAAGACCACCTATACAGCTAGTGTAGTGACACAGGTTTATGTAGATGATATTTTTAGATTGCACGAGATTCCATGGAAGATTATTTGTGACCGTGATCCTCTTTATACTTCCCAATTTTGGACTACCATGCAGCATGCCCTCATGACGAGGAACAATTTCAACACAACATATCACCCTGAGATAGATGGAAAAACTGAGTGAGTGAATCAAATTTTAAAGGACATGTTTAGGATGTATGTTATGGATCATCAGTCGATATGGGAGGAGTATTTGTACTTGGTGGAGTTTTCCTACAATAATAGCTTTAAGATTTCGATAGGTATGGATCCTTTTCAGGAATTGTATGGAAGAGAGTGCAGGACACCTCTTAGTTGGGACAAATTAGAGGACAAGGTTTCTCTTGGACCAACTTTATTACAGGACATGGAACAACAGGTGGTTATGATTAGACAGAGACTACAAGAGGCACATGACAGGAAGAAGAAGTATGTAGATCAACATAGGACCGATCGTAGTTTTGATGTGGGCATGAAGGTGTTCCTTCCTGTTAGGCCACATAATAGACCTATCCATTATGGCAAAGGTTCTAAGTTAGCTCCTATATTCGTTGGTCCCTTTGAGATTTTGGAGAGTATCAGCCTTTTGGCTTACCATCTAGATTTACCACCTAGCTTGTCTCGCCTCCATGATGTGTTTCATGTTTCAGTGCTTAGGAGATATATTGCAGATCCTTCTCATGTGCTGGATTGGACCTCATTGTAGGTGTAGGATTAGAGGCAGGTGATGGTGGATCCCATTCGCATTATAGAGCATAGGACCTTGGGCCTTCGAGGAAGAGAGATTGACCAGGTTTGAGTGCAGTGGGATAGATATGATGAGACTACTGCTACATCAGAGGATGCTACTTTTCTACGAGTTCAATTTCAACACCTGTTCCAGTGAATTCCAAGAGGAAGTCGAGTCTAAGGGGAGGGGGATGTAGTACCCACTTCCCTTCAACACTTTTCATTATAGATCATGACATTGTTGATTAGACTCATGGATATTATCGTAACTTTTGATATAGCATGATGTAGATGTTAGAGCATGGACTGTTGTTGACTTTAATTCATATATGATGCATGTAAATTATTCGAGAATTTTTATATTCATGTTGATATGATGTTGACATGGTTATATTTATATTTGTTTTTCAGACATGTGACATTTTTTCATATTGAGTAGACATAGAAAATTAAACTAATCTTGTGATCATATGGTTATTGATAAAATTGTAATCATATCATTACTTGCTTAGATGATGTTTTAATTCATATATAGATGATTTTAGAATTTATATTTTATATTATTTTGGATGTTTTGATGTGGCACCGAGGCCTAAGGAGGTGTTATGTGTTTGGTAGGTAAACATGTCACAATAAACATCGGGGGATTGGAGACCAACCACATTGAAATCCTAGATGAATCCAACAAGATTCACCATGGCAACATGTTTTGTTATTTGTGTATGTTTGTACTATTGTTAGGGGTTCCCATGGGGGGGATCACCTTTGAATGTGACCAAGGAGTTAGGTGTCTCCTGTTATTTAGTTCCTTTGTTTAATTTTAGTATGTGTCTGTTTAGTGATGTATTTCCCTTGTATTATTTATTCAATTGTGTCTAGATTTTGTGAGTAATCATGTTGTTAAATTAATTAAAATGGGTCAAAAAAATGTATTTATTAGATTTTATGGCTCTTGGATTAAGTTTTGTAAGTAATCTATAACTTTGAGTGTGAAACACTCCACCTTCCTTTTAAAATTCGGATTTGTCCTTAGGTGCTGATTTTGGATGCTTGTGGGATAAGTTAAACTTGTCCCACACCTCTTAAATTGTTACACCAACCTTACCTATGGTTTGGGGAGTCAAATTTAGACTTAATGATGTATTTTTGGAAGACAATTCGTAAACTTTTATTACACTTTCTTACATGTTTTTAATTTTGGTCCTTAAGGGGTGTGGGCTTGGATTGTATGTGTAAGTAAAACTGTCATTTATCCACCCACTTATTTATTTTACTTTGGAGTTTAAAGATTGACTTGTGAGGTGGAGTTGAGGATGTGTGATGTGGCATCCTACATTTAACCACCTCATCCTGCTCTCTTCATTTTCTATTTATTTGAATTCTTTGGATGGTTTGGGGGTTACTTCATTTTGATTTTTTGCTCTTGCAATTGGAGAGAGCTGGAGATTTTTGAATGCTTTTGGATTGTTGGAGTTTTTTGACTGTTTCGATTGGAAAACGCTTGTTGTTGAACTTTTAAACCAAGATCTATCATGGAGAGGTAGGATCTTGACTCTTGTAAAAAGATTTCTTTTCTATATCATGCATATATTTGAATGTTTTTAATGCATTGGTATGTTTGTTGGTTGGTTGAGTAGATTGCCTAGGTGTGGTGTAGGAGAATACTATGGGGATCTTTGTGGGGAGGAATAAGAGTTGTGGGGATGTATAAGAGTTATTTGTGGAGGGAGTTTGGGTTGGGTTTTCCACCTTGGAAAATAAATAATTTGCACTTCTTACTTTTGTGGGAGCCATAATAGGAGGGAGAAATAAGAGAATGGGGAGGCATAAGAGGTAATTTGAGGAGGCATAAGAGTTTGTAGGGGTTTTTGAGATGAATATATATTGGAGGGTTTTTTTTTAAGGTGGAAACCCTTTCCCCATTGGGAGATATAAGCAGCTTCCCTCATAGATCTTGCTCTTTTTGCCTTTGTATGATGAGGCCTTGTATATTTTGTTGTTGTCCTTCTTGGGACTGAAACTACATTATTTTTTATTGTGTTATGTTTGTGAAATCTTGTTTGTGATTGTGGAAGCCCGTTTTGTTTCCATGAGTTAAATCCATCCTTCATTGTAATGTGTTTAGGGCCCAAAAGCCAATGAGGATGACGGCTTCCCCTCTTCATTGGAATTATTGGTTGGGTGGAGAGTGTTTCCTCTACCCTTTTGTTTGTTATGATCAAATTGGAAGCAAGGTGGATCTCTCTAGTTGTTGTTTTTGGAGCTGTGCTAAAGACCAAGTTCGAAGTTCTCTGTAGTTCTTCCTTATTGTAAAATTTTCCCACTTTAAGTGGATGACATTGTAATATTATTTATAGTGAAGAGCGGCTATGTTTTGGATATGAAAGTTACATTTAAATGAAACAAAGAGAATAAAGATCTATTCTGTAATTTGTATTTTTTTGTGAACAGAAAGGAAGTTGTGAAAAGGAATTATTTCAGTTTAATAGAAGCTGTTTCATTTTCTACAAGATGGTGTTGCTCTTGTTTGAATTCCTTTATTTGAAATATTTTGTAGACTCTTTGTTGAAGGATGGAATTGTATGTGTTAAAAATATTACATTCCTCTGTGTTAATTGAAAAACATGTTTTGAAAAATCAGACTACCTTCATGCTTCCCTCGCATTGTTGTAGGAATATGAAATAGATTAAAATTGGAATGAAATGAACTTAAATATTTAAGTATGGCAAATGAAGTAGATCAATTCTAGTTTTAAATTTGTAGAGTTTCATTTAGATTTTTGTAACCTACAATAAACATAAAAAAAATGCTCAGAATTCCCCTGTAACAATGGAAGACAAAAAAAAGAGAAACATTAATATAAGCTAAGGATGATCAAAACGCATCCCAAAATAGTTTGTATTTCCCTAGACATTTCTATAGAACTCCATTAATCGGGAAAGAGGAAAAATGATGAAATTACAGAAAAAGGAGTGTTAAATTTTGAATTGAAATCTCAACCTTTAACAATTAACCATTACACTCCATTTGAAATCTCTCAAATGCATTTCTCCATGCATGTTAGGTGTGTTGAAGAAGAAAGAAGGGCGGAGTTAATCAATTCAGGTAATTGAAAATATTCAGACCATTTTTAATGGAAGAAAATATGTTTTCTTAAAATTCACCCATCTAAGTTTGTTAAAAATAAAATTTTATGCTTCTTGTGCAAAGAGGAGCTCGGGCCATTTCCAAAAAGTCCTCATTTGCTCAAATCTGAGCTTCCAGTCAAAATTTATGGCCAACTGAAGTTTTGCTTCATTTCTAGGTTCAAAATTTACTTTTGCTAAGTTTCTTCCATGGCCCCACAGGCCCGTAAACTTTGCTTTTGGCAAAAAAAAATACTTCCACGAGTTCGCGGGACCGCACCTTAAAAATTTTACCTTTTTAAAAAAAATTGGTAAGAATTCCTAATTCTACCCGATGTCCTGCCTTCCTGCAAGTCTTTGTTGGTCTTACACGTGGCTTCTTTAGGCATCAACAGAGGTGCGGGTTGTTTTTAACCCTTTACGCTTTCTTTTCAAAAAAGTCAAAATTTCTAAGTTTCCCCTGACGGTCTGCTTCCCCGCTTGTAACTTTGGGCTTGACACTTTGCTTCTTTGGGGTGTCGGTGGAGCTGCGGCCCATTTTTAAACTCATCAATTTTTCTTCTTTCGGCACCAAGTCCCGCCGCGGGCTCACGGGCTTTTCTGGGTGGGTGTAAATTGCGTTTTTTGCCCAAAAAAAAAAAATGGTAAATGCGCTAAGCTTTCTCCCGAGGCCCGCTGGTCCACGATCTTCCCTAGGAGAAACTTCTTCCCCATGCTTGTAGGCTCACCTTTGGGGAAAAATTTCTTCCCCAGGGCCCATAGGCCTGCCTTTGGGAAAAATTTCTTCCCTAGGCCCGCAACCCCACCTTTGGGAAAAATTTCATCCCAAGGCCCGTCGGCCCATAACTTGAAAAATATGAGGAGTTAGGAGGACTTCTTTATATCATTGGAAAGGGGAAGAAATTTACTATCTAATGGGAATGGTTTTAGGAACTTTTATGTTCATCAATTATGGAAAAAATCATGTTAAATTTCAAAGAGGAGTTTGAGAGTGGGCAAGTGAGAGATTATCCTTTTTAATTTAAATGCTTATTCTACCCCATGTAATTAGACCTTGTTAATTTTTTAGACTTTTTGGAATTAAATACCTTTGGTATTTAATTGTTTTGGCTCTTTGACCCTCTAAAACTTAACTAAGTAATGTTTAACTGATGTTAATTCTTTCTTTTTTAATTTAACACCTAAGGGAAATTTAACTATGCTTGGATTAATTTCACTTAATAATTTGTAATGTGGATTCAATAATTAAATTAATGGGAAAATTGAATTATTGATTATGTTTTCCTTTGAAACCTTACTGTGACAACTGTAGTTTCGAAGCCTGTCTATGGACACTTTGTAAAAAAAATTATTCCATAATTTTCCTAAACTAAAGCTAGGTTGTTCTTGGGTCTCGAGTGGTAGTTTTAATGTTACACAAAGAGAATGGTAGCTTCCAAACCGAATTTATTTACTTCAGCATCTAACCTTCCTATAAGGGTCCAAATAAGAGGATGTACAACATAAGGTCTACATTTAAACGAAAATACTGATTGGTGGTCTAAGAGAACATAAATGTTATTCTAAAAGGCTTATCAGGGTTTGCATACTAGTTGCATAAGACCCCACTCAAGGAAACTATCTAAAGTGTCAAAAATACCACACAATAAGAGAGAAAAAAAAAAGTTTCCAGGTTCTGTGTGGTTTCATCTCCTAGCTCATCATTACTTTAGATTTTGAAAAAAATGGTTCATGAGTCTCTCCAATAATGACTCTAACATCTACATTATTCATTAAGGTCGAGGAAAAATATTCACATAATACCACACATTATTAAAGGTGTTGGCTTAATTTGACCATTATTTTTATGTTCACAAAATGATAGTATTAAAAAGTTGTGGGTGAAATATATAGTCAACCCCTAGGTTAGGATTGGTTTTCTAGTTTTATTTCCAATGTTTCATAGCATGTACCATTTTCTACAACATTTTAATTTTGGTTCAAGGTTTTCTTTAGAAATCTCAGAAATGATTATTGAATTTATCATTGTTTAAAAATTTTATATCGTTTCTCACTATGACAAAGCAATTATCAAACACCCTACATCACCACAAAGCCACATTTAACTTACTAACAACAAAAAACTTTCAATTCAATAAGACATTTTAAAATTTTTACTTAAGTTTTATCATTTTC
The DNA here is from genome assembly GCA_019776745.2 of Taxus chinensis. Classification (NCBI taxonomy): domain Eukaryota; kingdom Viridiplantae; phylum Streptophyta; class Pinopsida; order Cupressales; family Taxaceae; genus Taxus; species Taxus chinensis. Next base: position 146,825,938 of record CM034154.1, on the reverse strand, counting down.
CTAAATAATATAATCAAGAGAAAACAAGAATGAGTTATGCAAACAGAATCTATTTAAAGTGAATGCTTCTCGAACATATCCAAATATTAGGCAATTATAATTTTGACGGAATACAACTAGTTTATGTATACCTTCCTCAAAAGTACAAGAGATCAACACACTTTTTCCTTTAAGAAAATGTACAGTCTAATGTTCCCCCAAGATATGGAACTTATGTTAACTTTTAATTAACAATTATTTGATCGGAAATGGCCCATTTTGTTGCTAGAGATAGATATGTATACACTTCCTAAACTAGAGGGTACAAGAGATTTTACACAAATAACTTTAAATTTCGCTACCCTTTCGAGTGGTAAAAACAAATGACATCAATGTTCCCCAAGAGTACCCTGGAAAAATTCCAAATGTTAACTTTTAATTAACAATCATATTTGATACTGATTACAATGGACACCTCCACCCAAGGTAGCTGCTAAGAGATAGTTAATCATGTATACTTAGTTCATAAAATAGAGGGTTCACATCCATTTATACACATAATAAGCTACTAAGATTTCGCTACCCTTTCGAGTGGTAATAAATCAAATGACATCATGTTTTTAAAGAGTACCCTAGAAAAATTCCAAATTTACATTTCTTAAATCGTGTTTGATTCTGATTACAAAGGACACCTCCACCCAAGGTAGGTGGAAAGAATAGTTAATCATTATTCTTATTTCTTACAATAAGGGTTCACATCATTTATCTTATAATAAGCTACTAAGATTTTTCTAATGTGAAATAAATCTTATGAAACAATGATAAAAATTTTGTCCAACCAAAGTTGTTTAGTTACATATTCAACGAGTTTCCAAATTACATAAAATTACACGTTTTTATTGTTGTTTATAAGGTATATGTACACAATTATGCTCATAGATTTTTACTTATATATATATATATATATATATATATATATATATATATATATATATATATATATATATATATATATATATATATATATATATATATATTTGTGGATTACGAAACATTACATTCAGCATCATTGGACCATATTACATTGTAATATCACGGTCAACACCATCATTGGTACACCATAATGACTAACCAAGAAAGTATTCAACACTAATTCATTTTATTTTATTTTCTTTCTGAGAGAGAGATAATGAAAGATCGTTGTTATATATATATATATATATATATATATATATATATATATTTATATATAATATTTGCATAATCACAGTTCTTCTAAGTCCACGAGTTAAGGTTAGAAAGAGGATGATTCCCTAATTTCTATACGTAAGTACTAGTGTTATAAATATGATTAACTCGGAACATGTTAATCAATTTGAGGAGGTTTATAATCACATGTGTACTTACTAAGGTAAAACATTTTAACCAAGTTACATTGCACCAAACCCTAGTAAGTTGTTATAGTATGAAAAAATAGGTTTATAGAGCTCAAGAAGCATTAAAATAACTAGATCAAATGTTACCAAAGCTAACTCTAAATGTTACACTGAGAGCTTTGATGAGAATTTGAATCCATGAAAACTAGATTCATTTTATAATAGCATAATGTATTCTTACATTACAAGAAGGGGATAAACTAGTTGTGAAGTATTACTTCAAGCAACACAATCATATAATAAGATAAACTAACTTTCCTTTCCCCTTATCATTTATTGTTCAGAGACAAGTTAGTGGAGTTTACGTTAAAAAACATTTTCATCCAATTGTACTTAATTTAAAATTACAATTTTAGAAAGGAAACAACAAGATCATAAGGTCATTTGGTAAATTACTTATAAAAAGGGTTATGAAATTAAGATTAGTAACATAAACAAGAGGGTTAGAAATTATTCCAATTTCATAATAATGAAATTTCAAGATGTGGAAGGATTATTTTATCTTATTGTGGAGTTCTATACAAGCTACAATTATTTATTTTATACCCATACCAAAAGGGTTTTATTAGGTTTAAAAGTGATTATCCTAACATGGAAGTTAAGATTCCAAAGAAACAATGGATCACTAGAAGAGGAACCAACTAACCAAACACCTTAAACCTAGTCCTTAGATCAAGGTAACAATTCTAAATTCTTAAATATTTGTCCTGCTCCTTAATTCCAAAACTAAGAACTAGACCTTTTTCGATGTCCAAGAAGACCTACCTAAACTAAGGCCATTAGCAACCAAAAATGTCTCAGGGCACAAAAAATTTCAAGTTTGTAATATTCAAACATGTAAGACAACAACATAACCATATTATATAAACTTGCACCCTCCAAAGGTTCCCTAATAAGTCTAACAGTTCATTAAAACCTAGTTCTCGTGTTCCACGGCCTAATGAAAATGGCTAACAAAAGGGGCCTACCAAACTAGTACCCAATACCCAAATGGTAAAACAAATTCTTCCAGTTAATTTTATATTATATAGAGAGTCAACCAAGACATACAAATATTTAAACTAGTGAGTAAAGCTCGAACTGGAAGCACCTTCTCAGAGCCAACTATTACAGTTTTGTTATTGCATTTCAGCAGATTTTTAGTGAAACTGGCTACAAAATGGGTGTTGAAAAAAATTGATCCCAACTCGAAAGTGAGTTCTATCAACTCGCATCAATTCCCCTATATATATAATCTAATGTAACTTACAGAATGAAAAACTAATAACCAAAACTCTAGCTATGACCTAATTTCCGGAGCTAATTAATGTTGTTGACAAGTTTGTGTTTTGTGCCAAATAACTAGAGGCCTCCTACACACGCTTGGAAAACTAACTACCCATTCTTCTTTCTTGAATATAATTGTTGCATCCAATGGACATGTAGAAATATTAAATGTTAGGAGTCATAGATTTTGATTTCCTCCTAAAGCTCCCTAAACTACAGGTCCAGATCAAAATGAATTTTCTTAAATTTAAGTAGTTGTTCCAAACAACAATGTGATCAACTGAGTTCAAAATTCTTTTAATTACATGATCAAACAATCTTATAAGTTGGGTTTAAAAGTTGTTGTGACTTCCCATGTCACTAGAGAACTTGATCATTAAAATCGATCACCACTATGGGAGCCAAGGAGTGATTTTGCACGCTAATTAATAACGATTTTTTTCTTAACTTTTACCAATTGTTTAAAAAAAATTAAGTGATCAAAATTTGTGTAACACCTATGGTGTTAGCTTACATATTTATCTCACATGGTTAATCAAGAGACGTTATGACCGATGTAACGGTTTAGCGGAAACATTTTAATTATTTTTCTCGTTTAATGCTATTAAAGCATTAATAAATAATTAATTATTCTACCCAGAGCATCCACATGTGCGAACCATCGCTATGATACGAAATGTAATGCCCACATTTATCACGGCCCAAAATCCAACCAAAAAGTACTCACAAAAATTGGGATAGTATTTTTTTTCTTTACTTTTATTTTATTGATTGATTGATTGATTTATTATTTACTCAAATAAAACTTAAATGTGACTAGGTTGAGTTTAAAACCTAAAATATGAGCTTACTAAATGGTGTGCCAAAACAAATGAAAATTCACTAGGTCCATGTCATTGTTATTATATGATAATATCAAATAAAGTTAGTTATGAGCCCTACTTACAAGGGGTAACCAATTCAAGGATGACTAAAATGTATGACCTAAGAGATTCCATTTCATTGTAATATTAGGCCCAAAATTCGCATATCTCATTTGAAACGTAAAAACATAATAGACGCAACTATAATATCTTATCCTCGTCATCAAAGATTTTATATATATATATATAAACAACCACTTGAGACCCAAGAACAACCTAGGAATTAGTTAGGAAAAATTATGGAATAATTTTATTTGTTGAGAGAGTATCAACAACTAGGTTACAAGGAAACAGTTAGCACAAACAAGATTTAAGACCAAACTATACAAGGAATGACTAATATAATTTCCTCTTACAACTATTATTAACAAAACACAAAGGTCAAAACAAGGGGTTAGATTAACCACTGAGGTCAGGAGGGAAATTTCTCACTCAACCACTCTCTAACTAGCTTATAGGGTTCAACTTGATTTTTCAAAAAATTAAAGCACATCAAAACTTCCTTAAATCATTCCCATTAGATAGGAAATTTTCTCACCTTTCCAACGGTATAAATAAGTCCTCCTAACTCCTTATATTTTGCAAGATATGGGCCGACAGACTTTGCAGAAGAAATTTTCCCAAGGGAGAGTCCGCGCACCTAGAGAGGAAATTTTTCCCCAAGCGTGGGCTGGCAGGAGTGGGGAAGAACTTGGTGGATTTTCCTTCCTTTTTGGCACAAAAGTGCAATTCACCTTTGTGCCCCGCGATAGCGATGGGGAAGACACATGTCAAGCCCTGATTGGTCAGGAGGAATGGTGGGCTGACGAAGATGATTGAGACATTAAGTTTCTTGGTCGCAAAACGCTAAGAATTTGATAATTTCTGCCAAAAATGCCACTAAAAAATTGGGTTAGGAATGGCCTCGTATAGGAAAAACAGACCACGTGCACCCAGGCTACCACATGTCATTTTATTTTTTTGGACGGGGCGACGGGCTGTAGCGGAGTTAAAAACTTACGATTTTTGCCCAAGCAAAAATGCCACATGTCAGAACCCCATTGGTCACGGGTCCACGGGCCATTGGAGTGCTCAAAGATTTCATGATTTCAAAAGACAAACAAAATTTCAAAGTTACGAATCATCCCCAATTATGCACCTGCCTAAGGCTGCCACGTGTCACCCACATGATTGGATGCGGGTGATAGGTGGGGAAAAGTTAGCATTTTTTCCAAAGCCCAAAATCAAAGTTTCAAAGGGAAATATTTCTCCACTTCTTCCGTCGATGCCAGGTGAAGCCACATGTCACCCAATGATTGGATGAGGGGGAGGGGGCGGTGGAAAATATTAAGGCATTTAGCCAAAATGGTTTAAAGGTTAAAAAGAACGCGTGGGCCCGCGCATCCGCGAAAGAAATATTTCCAAGCTGAGGTGGGGACGCAGGGATGTGGATACAACAAGGAAATTTTACCAAAAGGGAAAAAAATGTTAAGTTTCAAAATTCTCTTGCGCTTCCATCGAGCCATGTGTCAGCACGTGATTGGCCGCGGGTTAGCGGGAATGTGGGGAAAAATGGGAAATTTTTCCCAAGGAAAAATTTCAAAAAGACAAGTTTAAAAAGGGTCCGCCCCTCCACAGTGCCATGTGGTAGTAGTAGATTGGATGCGGGATGGCGGAGGCCATGGAATTTTTTGGGAAATTTTTCCAAAGTTAAAATTTAAATGTTAACAGTTAGATTTATTGTTTTTTTAAGGCCAAATTGAAGTAAAACTTCAAATGGCCATAACTTTTGATAGGAAGCCCAGATTTGGAAAAGCGAGGACTTTCTGGAAAGATCTGAAGCCTCTCACATGAATTATTAAATTTGGATTTTGATGAAGTATAAGTGTTCAAGTTAATGAAAACTTTCTGTAGGCTTTTGGAGAGTAAACTGGTAAAAGTTAACTTATAATTTTTTGTTCAATTTTGATCTCCCACTTTCTCAACATGTCAAATAGACATGGAGACTTTTTTTAGATGGATTTAGGAAGGGTTCCAAGATTAAATTAGTTATAAGGAGTTGCAATTGAAATTTTTACATCATTGGGCAGTAGAACGACTGTACAAGTATGATTTTTATTTTACAAAGTTCTGAAAGATCTTTCTTAAGTATTATAGCCAAATTGAGTTCCTTAGGAATTACTATGTATAAATTTTAATGTTTCATTTCTAATTTCTTGTTGAATAGGTTTGAACTTATTAATTTATAGATAAATTAATTGCCAATTTTGAATTACACAACAGAGATCATTTTCAAAGGATTTATTGAAAGTTTTACATCCTCCAAGTATGGGAATTCATTTCCTTTCTAGTCTAATGTATTTAATTGTTTCAAACATCATTCAATAGCCAATTTACAAAGTCTGATTTTCAAATTTCAACTCATTTCAAAGAGAACAGAACACTGTCTTTTCTTCATACGCATTCTTCTTTTCACAGAAATTTCAATTCACAACAACTAATTCAATTCCAAAGCAAAAATGCATGTTTGAGAAAATTAGAGCATTCCTTTATTAATTTCAAACAAACAACTTTACAACTTATCTCTTTCTTTTGATTTCAACATACAATATACAATACATATAACATCCTTTCACATTCTTTTCAAAATAGAGAATGGAATTAATAACTCTTTACATTTCACATTTCAATTTCAATCTTTCCTCATCAATACAAGTAACTTATCATTTCAAATAATCATACAAATCATCCACTTCAAAGTGGGAAGGGTTACAATAAACTTGCTCACAAGAAGGGACTGTCAAACTGTACATTGTTTTGCTCCAAAACAACAACATGTTGGTTTTCTTCATCTTTCAACTAGATCACAACAAGAATAGGGGGAAAAGAAATGCTCTCCACCCAACCAAGATATCCAATGAAAAGGGAGAAGCTATACTTCCTCATTGGCCCCTGAGCCCCAACCATAATGAGATAAGAGATGAAAATCCAATCATGGCAACAATGGTCTCCACAAACATACATGCAACATTTTCACAATAAGAACATAGTTGAAGAAGAATTTAGTTCACAACTACATTTAAACAAATACAAACAAAACTGAGGCTTCATCAAGCAAGCCAAAAGAGAAAGGATCTATGGGGAATTACTTATGCCTCCCAATGGGAAATGGGAATCCACCTATACAACCCACCAATAATAATCCATCTCACATACCCTTATGCCCCCCCAAATTCCTCCTTATGTCCCCCTAAAGTTTCTCCCTTATGCCCCCCCAAGAGTAAGAAATGCAAGCTATTTCTTTTCCATGGTGGATCCTAATCCCAAACTCCCTCCATAATAAAACTGATGCCATTGGCATTCCCTTATGCCCCCCCATATGAAATCCCCATAGCCTTCTCCTACACCATTTCCTAAGCAGTCTACCCAACCAGCCAACAAACACATAAAACATTCACCATTTCATACATGCATAGAAAGAGAAAGAAGCATTTTAAAGGGTCAAGTTTCCTACCTCTCCATAATGGAGTTTGTTTCTAAGAACACAAGCTTTCCAATGCCCAAAAATACAGTCCAAAATAAGCAACAACACTCATGCAATGATCTCCAATCTCCTTCCACAAGAAAGAACTTAAAAACAACAGGAAAAATTCAGCCAAGAGAAATATGCAAAGTTTCAACAACCCCAAAACAAAAAGAAAGGAGTTTGAATTTTTAAAGGAGAGGGAAGAGAAGAGGATGACGTGGCTCCATGTGGGATGCCACATCACGCTTCCTCAACCTCAAAACAAAAGTCAACATTATTCACCCACACACAATAAATAAAATGACCTATTTACTTACACACTCCAAAACAAACCCATACCCCAAAATGACTAAATTTAAATCATGTAAGAGAGGTGCAATTAAAACTTACAATATGTCAATTCAAAATGTATTATAAAATCCTAATTTGAACCTCCAAACCATAGGTATGGTTGGTGAATAGTTTTAAGAGGTGTGGGACAAGTTTAACTTGTCCCACAAGCCTCCAAATATAGCCTCCAAGGACAAATTCGAATTCCCAAGAGGATGAAGTCTTTCATACTCCAAAATCTATCTTACATTCCCTTACACATCACTTATAACTTCTTACAAATTTCTTACACATTCTTACAACATTACATTTAAGGGAAACAACTTCATTAGTTACATTCTTATGACATATTTGATTTACTTATTTTAACACATGGTTATTACTCACAACATTAACCAACATTAATAACTAATGAAAGGGGTAACACATCACAAAATAAACACATGCAAACATTAATAAAAGGAAACCACATTAAAGAAATACATAAAATCCCTTGGTCACATTTTAAAGGTGATTCCCCCCCCATGGGAATCCCTAACAACACAACACACAAACAATAACAGTTGCCATGGTGACCTTGTTGAATTCATCCAGAATTCTAATATGGTTGGTCTCCAGTCCCCCGACATTGTTGTGATATTTTAACCTGCAAAATAAAAATACCTCCTTCGGCCTCGTGGCCATATCAGAACATCCAAAATGATATAAAAAACATCTCAAGATCATCTATACATATGAATCACAACAACATCAAGAAATCAACATTATCATTTTCAATTTAATTAATCAACTATATCATCATCAATAATTTCCATACTAGATCTACTCACAATATCCAATATCACATGTCCGAACAATCATCCATAATATATCCATGTCAAACAGTATATCATCATCCACATATAATAATGTCTCTAATAATCATCATGCATAATAACTGAATCAAGATCCATAATAATCCATGGTCTAACATCTAAACATCATACTAAATCAAAACATAATAATGTCCATAATAAGATCAATAGTATCAAGATCAGTATCTAAAAGTGTCAAAGGGAAGTGGGCACTACATCCCCCTCCCCTTAGACTCGACTTCCTCCTAGAAGTCACTGGAAAAATGTGGAAACTACACTCGTAACACGGTGGCATCCTCCCAAGTGGCTACAGTCTCATCGTATCTATCCCACTGCACCCGTACCTGATCAATCTCTCTACCTCAAAGGCCCAGGGTCCTGCGATCTATGATATGGATGGGCTCCACCATCACCTGCCCCTGATCCTACACCTACAAAGAGGTCCAATCCAGCACATGAGAAGGATCTGCAATGTACCTCCTAAGAACAGAAACATGAAACACATCATGTACGCAAGACAAGCTGGGTGGCAATGCTAGACGGTAAGCCAAAGGGCCGATACACTCCAAGATCTCAAAAGGACCAATGAATCGAGGAGATAACTTAGAACCTTTTCCATAATGGATAGGGCTCTTATGTGGTCTAACACGAAGGAACACCTTCATGCCCACATCAAAATTACGTTCGGTCCTATGCTGATCAGCGTACTTCTTCTGCCTGTCATGTGCCTCCTACAGTCTCTGCCTGATCATCACTACCTGCTGCTCCATGTCCTACAAAAGGGATGGTCCAAGAAATACCCTATCCTCCAACCTATCCCAGCTAAGGGGTGTCCTGCACTCTCTACCATATAAGGCCTGAAAAGGAGCCATGCCTATAGAACTCTGAAAACTATTATTGTAGGAAAACTCCACCAAGTATAGGTACTCCTCCCATCTCACCTGATGATCCATCACATACATCCTGAGCATGTCCTCCAAAATCTAATTCACCCTCTCAGTCTATCCATCAGTCTCGGGTGATAAGTTGTGCTGAAATTAATCCTCATCCCGAGGGCATGCTGCATGGTAGTCCAGAAATGGGAAGTGTACAAAGGATCGCGGTCACAAATGATCTTCTACAGAATCCTGTGCAACCTAAAATCTCATCCAAATAGACATGTGCCACTGCACTAGTTGTATAAGTGGTCTTCACCGGAGAAAAGTGAGCCACTTTTGTCAATTTATCAACCGTGACCATGATGGCGTTGTGGTGATATCTCGACATCGGTAGCCCAACAATGAAATCCATGGAAATGGTGTCCCACTTCCACTCCAATATAGCATGAGGAAAGAGAAGGCCAGCTGGATGTTGATGCTCTACCTTCACTTTCTGGCACTCTAAAAAATGTGACACAAACTGAGCCATGTCTCTGTGAATTCCTCTCTAGTGGTATAATTGTCTCAAAGTAGCGTGCATCTTCTTCACCTCAGGATGGGCTGAATAGGGTGCACGATGTGCCTCTGTCAAGATGTCCTACCTCAAGCCTCCATCTCTGGGAACATAAATATGACCTTTGTGTTTGAGAAGACCATCTACCTCTAGTGAGAAACCATCAAAATTCCCCTCAAGGGGTCTCTGGGACTCGATCTCTGCTCGAACTGCAATGTAGAAGCTGTCAAGAGGAAGCTGCTGAAGAATCTTGCTCCACAAATTTATACCCACTAAAGTGGCCATAATCACATGTCTCCATCTGCTGAGAGCATCTGCAACCACATTCTCCTTCCCCTTCACATGCTCTATCTCCATGTCATACTCACAAAGCAACTCCATCCAATGCCGCTGACAAGCGTTTAGATTGGGCTATGTGAAGAGGTGGTGAAGACTCAAGTGATCTATCCTGAGTGTGAATCTCTGACCAAGAAGAAAGTGCCTCCATCAAACCAAAGTGTGCACAACTGCCGCAAGCTCAAGATCATGAGTCAGATAATTAAGCTCATAATCTTTGAGTTTACAAGACTCAAAAGCCACTACTCTGCCCTCCTACATCAGTACACCTCCAAGGCCTACCAATTAAGCATCCATGAATACAAAGAACTCACCATGTGGATCCAGCACTGCAAGAGTAGGTGTTGTAGTGAGGCATTCCTTCAGTGTCCTGAAGGCCTACTCACATCTATCTGACCAAAAAAACTTCTTCCCTTTCCACTGAAGGGAAGTGATGGGGTGTGCAATCTGAGAGAAGTCCTAAACAAATCTCCTATAGTAACCTGCTAATCCCATGAAGTTGTGCACCTCTATCATAGTAGTGGGTGCTGGCCAATCCATAATGGCTCTAATCTTATAAGGATCGAATGCGATACCTTCCCCAGAGATGATATGACCCAAGTACTGTACCTCAAACTGAAAGAAAGCACACTTCTCCAAGTTCCCATAAAGCTGCTGCTCACGAAGACACTGAAGAACCTGGCGAAGGTGCCCCTCATGCTCCTCACGCATACGTGAGTAAATCATAATGTCATCAAGGAAGATGAGCATGAAGTGATCTAAGAAGGTCCTGAATACCCCATTCATCAAACTCATAAACACTACGGGGGCATTCGTCAAACCAAAAGGCACCACTGTGAACTCATAGTGCCCATATCTCGTACGAAAATAAGTCTTATGAATGTCTACCTCCGTAATCCTCAACTGATGATAGCCTGACTTGAGATCAATCTTAGAGAACACTGTGGCTCCCTTCATCTGATCAAACAAGTCATCAATACGTGGAAGGGGATAATGATTCTTGATCGTTACCTTATTCAGTTGGCGGTAATCAATACACAACCACAAGGATCCATCCTTCTTCTTCACAAAAATCACCGGTGCACCCCAAGGGGATACACTAGGATGGATAAGGCCTTTCTCCAGAAGGCCCTCCAGCTGTAACTTGAGCTCACAGAGCTCCAAGGTGGTCATCCGATAAGGTGCTCATGAGATAGGCTCTACTCATGGAACCAGATCTATATGAAAATCAATCTCACGTGGGGGTGGCATCCCCAGTAGCTCCCCTGGAAAGACATCTACAAACTCTCTCAGAATGGGATGATCATCTAGTGATGGTCCACTAGACCCATCCTCTAACCTGTCACTGACTGTAACAGCATACATCTGACAACCCCATCACACACACCAATTAAGCTGCATAGCAGAGATGGTGCAAATAGAAAAAGGTCTCCTGACCCATGAAATCACTGACTCAACTCCAAGATCATCTATACAAGATATAGTCTTGTGATAACAATCCATCCTGGCCCTGTGTGCAAGATAACCAATCCATACCTAAGATGACTCCATACGAGCCCAAAGGAAGAATACAGAGATCTGAAGTAGTGGTGAAAGGTCCCAAATCCACAACACACTCCTTAACCAAGGAGTCTACAAAGATCTTGGCTCTCGAAGCCATCTCAACATCCCAACAATGACCCTACCTAACTGCCACCAGCCTGCATCACTCTACTAAAGATGGTGCAATAAATGAATCAGAATAACCAGAGTCAAACAATATGGAGGTAGGAACACCACCAATACTACCTGTAGTCTCAATAACTGTGCTCTAGTGCTCATCCTGGTAGTTCTCAACCGCTGCATAAATCCTGTGGCTACGTCCCATATCACCAACTGTCAGCTCTGAGATCAGTGCCTTACCCTTGTTAGGGTTTTGAGGGTAGTCTCTCCAAAAATGTCCCGCAACTCCACATCCAAAACAACCGCCTGATCCTCTCCAAGGAGTAGCACCACCAGTAGGTGCTCTAGAAGTAGGTGTTGTGGATCCTGATGATCCAGCTATGGTCTGTTGCGGCCTCTACTAGCGAGCTCCTGTTGACTGAGCTCTAGGTCCACCCTACGTCCTGATGGGACCCCTAGGAGGAGGCCCCATACTCCGACCTCTCTGTGCATCAGCTCTCTGTGGAGGTCTATAAGGTGGGCGGGACTACTGTTGGGGTCTAAAGGATGACTGTGAAGAATGCTAACCACCATGAGGAGGAGGAGATGACCCCCTCAATCTACTGTCCTACATCTACTGTATGCGGCTCCTGACTCAGTCTCTAGCCTACTAGGTCTTCCCCTGAGTCTCCTCTGCTATGTAGGCCTTCTCAACGGCCTCTACTAAAGTTTGTGGGTAGTGGATCTAAACCGCACCTCCAATGTCTAAATTTAGGCCCTGGATGAACCTGTGGATCCACACCTGCTCATCCTGCATGTACTCAACATACTGGAGTAGATCCAAAAACCTACTCTCATACTCTGCCACTATAAGGGATGTCTATCGGAGGTCATGGAACTCATTGATCCTCTGTTGTATGAACCTCCGTGACAAATATCTGCTCTTGAATCTCTCCTCAAATAGCTCCCTAGGTGATTGTCTCAGAATCTACATGGAGCTTCTACTCCTCTGTCCTCCACCATAATCCAGCTCCATCCCTCAGTAGATGGATCGCAACACGAGATTTCGTGTTGCTAGAACAAGGACAAAGCTTGAAGCAACCGCTCAAGCTCACTAGCCAGGCCTCTGCCTAAAATCCACCTGTGTCACCTGAGTAATGTGATGGCCGAAGCTTCAGGATCTCCCTGATGTGATCTACAACTGTGGTCTGACGGCCTTTAGGCCTCTCTACATGCTCGTCCTTGAGCCTAGGGCTCTGAGACCTCTCTCTGTGTCCTGAAACTTGGTCACCATGTCCCCTTAGAGGTGACTCTTCCCTAGTTGACTATCCATGAAAATTCTCTGCCCCATTCTCCTCACTGAGTGGAGGAGGTGCACGTCCCTTAATGGAAGTGACTCTATCTTGTTTGGCATGCCATCCAACTAATCCTCCGTGTAACGCGACATTAACATCCTGAAGGGTCTATAATATCTGTGGTAGGATGGCTTCTACAGCATGATCTAGAGGTGGTATATCTAAGTCTATTTGGAAAGACTCCTCATCTTTTCTGCGCCTCCTACACAGAACAAAATGAGAGTTAGTTCATTGTTTTAAGTCTTCTTCAGTTTCTAAGTTTACTATCATATACTAATTTTCAAATAGTTTTGTTTTCTAGATTAAAAGGTGTGCTAGTTTTAAAGTTCATGTCTCAAGTTTTCTAGTGTGCCCAATGGTCCAAGATTTTGAACCACTACTCTGATACCAAGTGTAATGCCCACTTAAAACAACCACTTGAGACCCAAGAACAATCTAGGATTAGTTAGGAAAATTATGGAATAATTTTTTTTTTATTAAGTGTGTCGATAACCAGGTTACAAGGCAACAGTTAGAACAACAAAAATTAAGATCAACTACAAGGAATGATTTATATAATTACCTCTTACATCCATTAATAACAAAACAAAAGGTCAAAACAAGGAAATAGATTAATCACTTAGGTCAGGAGAGTAAAGTCTCACTCAACCACTCTCTAACTGAATCATAGGATTCAACTTGATTGTTCACCATATTAAATCCATAAAAATTTCCCTAAATCATGCCCATTGGATAGGAAATTTTCTCACCTTTCCAATGGTATAAAGAAGTCCTCCTAACTCATATATTTTGAGATATGAGCCGACGGACTTTAGGGGAGAAATTTTCCCAAGGGATAGTCTGCGGGCCTAGGGAGGAAAATTTTCCCCATGCGTAGGCTGGCGGGGCAGGGAAGAACTTGGTTGATTTTCCCTCCTTTGGCGCAAAAGCACAATTCACCTTCATGTCTGCGAGTAGCCGATGAGGGAGACACATGTCGCATGCCCTGGATAGGTTGGGAGGAATGGCAGGCCGATGAAGCGGGTTGAGACTTTAAGTCTCTTTCACTAAAAAGTGCTAAGGGGTCAAATGGACCCACGCCACTGACGCCAAATTGCCATGTGTCACGCACTGATTGGCATGGGGAAAAATGGACATGCCGGTGGGGGCGGTGGAAAATTAGGATTTTTAGGTTAAAACCACAAGGGATAAATTTTGTGTGCGCCTCCGCCGATACAAAAAGGGTTCCACGTGTCACAGCCCATTGGTCATGGGTGATAGGGCGGCGGGGAAGAAAGACAAGTTTATCTAAAACAAATTCAAAACTTCAAAGGCCAGAATAATCTCATGCCTCTGCCGAGCCATAGGCTACCACGTGTCATCACGTGATTGGACGCGGGTGGCGGGGCTGCTGGGAAAAACTTAGATTTTTCACAAAGGTAAAAAATCAAAGTTTCAAAGGGAAGAATTTATTCGCTTTCCCCAGTGAAGCTAGCTGATGCCACATTTCATCCAATGATTGGACGCGTGCGATGGGGCAGCAAAAAAATCTGAGGCATTCTGCCAAGACAGTTCAAAGAGCAAAAAGCTCGTGCGGGCCTGCGCGTGTGGAAAGGAGAAAAATCTAAGGCAGGGTGCTGTGGTGGGGCCGCAGAGGAAAAATAGAAATTTTTCTAAAAAGGAAAAAAAAAATTAAGTTCAAAATTCTCCCATGCTTCCATCATGCCACATGTCAGCACATGATTGACCGCGGGTGGCATGAATGCGGGGAAAAATGGGAAAATTTTCCCAAGGCAATTTAAAAAAAAAAACTAAGTTTAAAATGGGTCTGCCCCTCTGAGGTGCCACATGACAGAACTGATTTGTTGTGGGATGGCAGGGGCCGTAGAATTTTTCTGGAAATTTTTTCCAAAGTCAAAATTTAAGGTTAACAGCTAGATTTATTTTATTTTTGAAGGAAAAATTGAAGTAAAACTTCAAATGGCCATAACTTTTGATAGGTAGCTCAGATTTGGGAAAATAATCACTTTCTAGAATTATCTCAAAGTTCTATTTGAATAGGACTCATAAATTTTGGAATTTGGTGATGTTTGAGAGGTCAAATTAATGAAAACAATCTGTAGGGTTTTGCAAAGCAAACTGGTAATTTTTTTGACTTAAAATTTTTTGTTCAATTTTGATTTCCTACTTTCTCAACATGTCAAACAGACATGTTGACATGTTCCTGGATGGATTTAAGAAGGTTTCCAAGGTTCAATTAGTTGATGGACTTGCAATTGAAATTTTTACAACATTGGGCAGCAGATTAACTGTTGTAAGTTTGATTTTCATTTCACAAGGTTCTCATGCACCTTTCTTAAGGGTTGATGTCCAAATGAGTTCCTTAAGAGTTATTATGCCTTAATTTCAATGTTTCATATCTTATTTCTTGTTGTGAGTTTGAACTATTCATTGTTTAATAATTGATAGCCAGTTTTGAATAAACAAAACATAGATTAATTTCAAAGGATTTGTTTAACATTTTAAATCCTTCAAGTAGGGGAAACTCATTTCCTTTCTAGTCTAGTGTATTTAATTGATTTATACATCATTCAAGAGACAAAATTCAAGTTTGATTTCAAAATTTCAATGGATTTCAAAGAAAATAAAATATTGTCTTTTTTTCTTTCATACGCATTATTCCTTCCAACAGAGGTTTTAATTAATAACAGAAAATCAATTCCAAAACAACAATGCAAGTTTGAGATAAGTAGAGCATTCCTTTATTGATTTCAATTATACAATTTTACAACTTCTTTCCTTCCTTTGATTTCAAATACATTTTGCAAAATATATAACATTCATTCACATTCTTTTCAAAACAGAGAATGGAATAATTAACTCTTTACATTTCACATTACCATTTCCATCTTTCCTCCTGAATACAAGTAACTTTTCATTACAAATAAACATACAAATCATCCACTTCGAAGTGGGAAAGGTTACAATAACTTGCTCACATGAAGGCACTGTAAAAAATGTACATTTCTTTTTGCTCCAAAACAACAGCATGCTAATTTTCTTCAATCTTCCAATGAATAAAAAAAAAATAGGGGGAAAGGAAATGCTCTCCACCCAATGAAGATATCCAATGATAAGGGAGAATCCATCCTTCCTTATTGGCCCCCGAGCCCCAACCACATTGAAATAAGGGATGAAAATCAACTCATGGAAACAAGACTTCCACAAAAACACATGTAACATTTTCACATTTTAAGAACACATTTCAAGAAGAATGTAGTTCACAACTACATTTAACAAATGCAAACAAAACCGAGGCTTCATCAAGCAAGCAAACAAGAGAAAGGATTTATGGGGAACTAATTATTCCTCCCATTGGGAAAGGGAATCGACCTACACAACCCACCAAAATTAATCATCTCACATATCCTTGTGCCCCCCTCAATTTAATCCTTATGCCCCCCCAAAGTTTCTCCCTTATGCCCCCCCAAGAGTAAGAAATGTAACCTATTTCTTTTCCATGGTGGATCCCAATCCCAAACTCCATCCACAATAAAATGAATTCCATTGGCATTCCCTTATGTCCCCCCATATGAAATCCCCATAGCCTTCTCCTACACCATGTCCTAAGCATTCTACCCAACCAACCAATTAAACATGTAAAACATTTACCATTTCATGCATTCATAAAAGAGAAAGAAGCATATTAAAAGGCTCAAGTTTCCTACCTCTCCTTAATGGAGTTTGTTCCAATGACAACAAGATTTTCAATTCCTAATATACATTCCAAAAAAAAAAACTACAAACATGCAATGATCTCCAATATCCTTCCACAAGCAAGATCTCCCAAAATAGTAAGAAATTCACCCAAGAGAAAAATGTGCAAAGTTTCAACAACACAAAACAAGCAAAGAGTTCAAATTTTAAAGGAGAGGGAAGAGAATAGGATGATGTGCATCAATGTGGGATGCCACATCACACTTCCTCAACCCCAAAGCAAAATTCAACATCATTCACCTAAACGCAATAAATTAAAATGACAGGTTTACTTACACACTCCAAAATAACCCATACCCCAAAATGACTAAATTTAAAACATGTAAGAGAAGTGAAATTAAAACTTACAAATAGTCATTTCAAAATGAATTAAAAGGGTCTAAATTTTACCTACAAACCATAGATATGGTTGGTGAATAATTTTAAGAGCTGTGGGACAAGTTTAACTTATCCCACTAGCCTCCAAATATAGCCTCCAAGGACAAATTCAAATTCCCAAGAGGATGAAGTGTTTAACACTCCAAAATCTATCTTAAATTCTCTTACATATCCCGTACACATTCTTACATATTTCTTACACATGCTTACATATTTCTTACATAGTCTTACAACATTACATTTAAGAGCAACAACCTCATTAATTATATTCTTATGACATATTGATTTATTTATTTTAACACATGATTATTCACAAAATTAACTCAACATTTAATAACTAATGGAAGGGGTAACACATCACAAAATAAACACATTCCAACATTACAAAAAGGAACCACATTAAATAAATACATAAAATCCCTTGGTCACATTTTATAGGTGATTCTACCCCCATGGGAATCCCTAACAAACACAACATTCAAACAATAACAATTACCATGGTGACCTTGTTGAATTCATCCAAAATTCTAATATGGTTGGTCTCCAATCCCCAGACATTGTTGTGATTTTTAACCTGCAAAATAAAAATACCTCCTCGACCTCATGGCCATATCAGAACATCCAAAATGATATAAAAAACATCTCAAGATCATCTATACATATGAATGACAACAAGATCAAGAATCGACATTATCATTTTCAATTTAATTAATCAACTATATCATCATCAATAATTTTTCATACTAGATCTACTCACAATATCCAATATCACATGCCCAAACAATCATCTATAATATATCCATGTCAAATAGTATATCATCATCCACATGTAATAATGTCTCAATAATCATCATGCATAATAACTGAATCAAGATCCATAATAATCCATGGTATAACATCTAAACATCATACTAAATCAAAACATTATAATGTCCATAAAAAGATAAACAGTATTAAGATCAGTATCTAAATCTCATTTCTTTTTGTTTTGTTTTGTGTGGCAGGTTAGGATGGATGCATCCATAGAGGCCAAACTCTAAATTCATAATTTCTCCTCCCAATGCCGCATGTATATTCATCACAGTTTTGAATTTTTTTTGAAAATATGTTGTGAGTTCAAAGTTGCATTTTTTTGTATGCAATTTTAAATCTGAAAAAGATTTATTTTGGGTTCAAATTTGGGCGGCCACACATGGGTATTCTAGTTTTTTTAAAAAAAATTGATGCATCTTACAGATGGAGGTGGACATGGCTGAGGCGTCAGGACATGGCGGTTTAACCGGTTATTTTATTTAATTGATAAATTTGCATAATTAACTTTAGGTTCTCAATGGTGGTTGTGACCTTACTGTAAATGTTTGGTTTCTTTTTCTCTTTTCAATTTTAATATTGTGCAATAAAATGATAGGTCTAAAAATCTGTTTAGGCTATGCCATTATCCATGTTCCACTTTGGGTTTTGCACAGTTATGATTTTTTGATAGGTGTCTTATTATTATTATTATTATTATTATTATTATTATTTTCTCTCAACTTTTATTTTGCTGGTAAATACGTGGAGTAACCAGCAACAAATATGATGCATTTTAAAGCTATATGATTTATATATTATCTTTTCAACCAGAACCTTATAGTAGGGAATATCCATGGTGAATGCCCTTAAAACAAACCTACAATATGCCCTGTATTAAATTTGTGTATTTAAGAAAATATTGATAATAGCATTTTCAAGATGAGGGTGAAGTGAAACAAAATTAAAGTTTTTATGAGGATAAATCAACACAAGGAAGTCTCCATGAGGCATATTTTAGAGTAGACTACATAAAGGGAAACATGGTTTTTTTTAATATATAAAGAAAAATGATAAACCTTCTTTTATAATGACTAAAATTTTATTCTTCGAGAAGCAAGGGTAAAACCAGAAGTCAAGATTTGGTGACTAAGCTAACCATTGGGAATATTATAAATAATAAGAATAAGAAAATTTACACTACATATATATTTATATATACATAACAATGATATAATTTAATTCCATTCACACTAGCAAAGAATGTGTACTCTTCTTCATTTCATCCCAAAAGATACAAGTGTAACCCAATCTTTCATTTTCCAAAAGTCACACTACACTCTCCAATGTATGAGTGTTTATCACACAACTTGTATACATATCCATGCTTCCTTTAAAATGAGATTTATAAAAAATTACAAACAAAAAAAGAGAGAGAGTTATACATAATACAGGGGAGAAAAAGTTCTAACACATTGACATTTACTGTCATGGAGAGTTGTAGGTTTCCATCCCATTATTTACAACCATCAAGTTACATTCAAAGAAATGGATAATACCACTTTGAAGCAACACATGCTTGCACAAGATATACATACATCCTGTAATGCCCTCTAAAACTCCCACTTGAGATGCAAGAACAACCTAGGTTTAGTTAGAAAAATTATGGAATAATTTTTTTTAAAAGTGCAAGCCCTGATAAAGGTTTAGAACTACAACTGTCACAACAAGTCTCAAGGGAAATAAAATTTAAAAAATAAAATTTTCCTTTAAAACAATTATTACATCCACACTATAAAGAAATAAGCATAATAAATCCAAACCTAGCTCAAATTCTCCTTAGGTATTAATTTAATAACTAGTTGAATTAACACCATAATTAAATATTCCTTAATTAAACTTTTAGAGGGTTAAAAGAGTCAAAACAATTAAATACCCAAGGTATTTAATTCCACAAGGTTTAAACAATTAACAAGGTCTAATTATAAGGGGTAGAACATAAATCTAAAAGAAAAGGTTAATTTCTCACTAACCCACTCTCAAACTGACTCATAAGATTCAACTTGATTTTTCTCATATTTAACGCACTTAAAACTTCCTAAAACATTCTCATTAGATATGAAATTTCCTCCCCTTTCCAGTGATATAAATAAGTCCTCCTAATTCCTCAAATTTTCTCCCCTTTTGGGCTGATGGGCCTTGGGATGAAAATATTCCCCAAAAGCAGGCATGGGGAAGAAAATTTTCCCTAACCTGGGCTGACGGGCCTTAGGAAGAAATTTTTCCCAAGGGCAGTCCTGCGGGCCATGGAAAGAAATTTTTCTTGGAGAAGGAATGCGGAATGGAGGAGCGGGGAAGAAAACTTTTCCCAAAACATGGGCTAGCGCAGCGGGGAAGGAACTCAGTACTTTTTCCCTTTTTGGATAAAAAACACAGTTTACCTCCACGAGCCAGTGTCAGGGCTTCGCGCAAAAAGAAGACAACTAAACACTAAGGACCGTAAGGGACGCGTGTGAATATTTCCAAGTCCAAGCAGAAAGGCAAGATGTTGAAGGAACTTAAGATCTTTAGCTCCTTTTTTTAAAAAAAGTGTTAAGAGATTAAAAATATATGCGCCTCCATAGATGCTCAAGGACGCCATGTGTCAGACAAGCATTGGCTGTGGGTCGGCTGGCCGATGGGGAAACTTAAAATTTTTTACCAAATTCTTTTTGAAGCGCTAAGGTTAAAGCGAAATCCGCGCCTCCACCGATGCCCTGTGTAGCCACATGTTAGCTCCACATTGGCTATGGGGCGGCGAAGGAAACTAGGAATTTTCACCAAATTTAACAAAATGTTAACTTTGAAAGCACGTTCCCGTGCACTCGCGGAAATTATTTTCCGAAACGAAGGGCAGGGATGTGGGGTTGCGGAGAAACATAGAAATTTTTGCAAATTTTTTGTAAAAGGTTAAGTTAAGGGTTGTGGGCCCGTGCACCCACAAAAGTACTTTTCAAAAAGAAAAGGGGCGGGGCCGTGGGGAAAAAATATTTTTAGACAAAAATGAAGGTTTCAGGTCAGCAGAGTGGCGGGGAACTTCATGCCTTTAGCATTTTTGGGAAAAAGGTGCATAAGAAAATATTTAGCCCGCGGGTCCGCCAACAAATATTTTATCTATTTAAATTTGACAGTTAGATTATTTTTGAAGCCAAAATGAAGTGAAAACTTCAAAAGGACATAGATTTTGATTAGGAACTCAGGTTTTGGAAAATGAGGAATTTTCAGAAATGTCTCAACCTCCTCTTTGCATTGCCATCTTAAAAATTTAATTTTGGTAAAGTTTGAAGGGTCAATTTTATGAAAACGTCTTCTGTCATTTAAAAAGTGAATTGGTCTTTTTAACTTATAAATTTTTGTTCCAATCCACCATGAATTCTTTCTCAACATGCCAAATAGACAAGGAGGATTTCACTTCGAATAATTTAGGATGGATTTCAATTGTTAAATTGTTTGATTGAATATCAATTCAGAATTTCCCAATTTGACAACAATAACGACTGTGATTTTGACTAAGCCTGATTTGCAAGTTTTATAAATTTTTCTAAATTTGTTAAGTCTATTTGAAACACGTTTTACTCATATAAGATTCAATTTGATATTTGATTTAATTTTCCATGGTTGCAGGGCACTCTGTATGTTTTGATTAATATATGTAGAGTTTATAGTGGAACAAAAGGAGATAACATATTTAAAAAAATAGAGGTTGAACTATTTCATTTTCCATACCTAAAACATTAGAATTCATTTTAATTTTACCATGTTCTATTTCCTTCAATCCAAAAAAGTGAAAAGAGAATGCAATACTATTCTCCAAATCAAGCATCTCAATTGAAACAGAGTAATATATTTTCTTCATACGTATTTCTTTTTTTCTTAATTTTCCAAATAAAGATTTCATACTGCATTTCAAACACAGATTTCCAACGAAAATAATATCATTTGCACAAGGTGAAACAACTTCTATTGAAATCAATAAATTATTTTACAACTTCTCTTTTCCATTGATAAAACGACAAATTATAGAAGACATAAATCTTTCTCTTTCACAGAATAGATTACAGAGTATATCTCTTTCACATTCAAAAGGGGATTTCTTTTCCAAAACAGAGTAACTCTTCATCACATAATATATTACATTGTCATCCACTTGAAGTGGGAAAAAGGTTTACAAAAAGGAAATCTCACAAAGGAATGCTAAAATATGTCTTCTTTCTCAGCTCCCAAACAACAACATGAAGATCCACCATTTTCAATTTGATCACAACAAAATAAGGGGAAAGGAAACGCTCTCCACCCAACCAAGACATCCAATGAAAGGGAGAATTTGTCCTCTTTCATTGGCCTCGGAGCTCCAACCATATTGCAATAAGAACAATTTTTCAACGCATGGAAACAACAGGCTTCTGTAACACAAAAGAAATGTTTCACATTCAACACACAATCCAAAACATAATGCATTTTGTAACTACATGAAAACAAAAAATAATACTCAGGCTTCATCATGCAAGCCAAATGAGCAAGAACTATGGGGGAAGCTACTTATGCCTCCCAAAGGGGAAATGGGTATCACAACATGAGAACAAACCGCCAAAATATATCATTTCAAATCCCTGACATGCTCTTATGCCTCCCCAAAGTACCTCTTATTCCTCCCATTTTCTTATGCCTCCCCAACCTCTTATGGCACCCCATAACGATTAAATAAATGCAAGTTATTTATTTCTACAATTTGGAACCCAAATCCCAACTACCTCCACACTTATACCTCCCCAAAACACTTATATCTCCCTAGAAGAATCCACATAGTCTTCTCGTACACCATACCTAGGCCATCTATCCAACCAGCCAATAAGCAAAATCAAACATTCACAACATTTACATATGCACAAATAAAAGAAGAGCATTTCAAGAGCCAAGCTCCTACCTCTCTATGATGGAGTTTGTTCCAAGGTTCCAAAACATCAAGTTTTGCAATGCAAAATAGTCCAAGATCAACAATACACAAGCATTCAACAATATCTAACTTTCTCTAAATTTACAAGAGCTAAAACACCAAAAGAAGTCACCCAAAAATGAAGTAAAAAAGTGAAGCAACCCCAAAAATAAGCTAAGGAATTTGAATATATAGAAGAGGAAGGAATGAGGATGAGGTGGATCCATGTAGGATGCCATATCACACATCCACAACTCCAACTCATAAGTCAACTTCAATCTCCAAGGTATAATAAATAAGTGGGTGAATAATATGACAATTTACCTACACACTCAAATCAAGGCCACACCCCATAAGGAATGAAATTAAAAACATGTAAGGAAGTGCAATTACAACTTACAACTTGACTTACAGAATGAATAATGAAGGTATAATTTTAACTCCCCAATCATAGGTAAGGTGGGTATACAAATTTAAGAGGTGTGGGACAAGTTTAACTTGTCCCAAAATCCTCCAAAATCATCCTCAAAGGAAAAATTTGAATTTCAAAGAAGGTGGAGTGTTTCATACTCAAAAATTCACTTACACATCACTTATAGTTTATTTAATTCAAGAGCCAACAACTTCAATAATTACTTTCTTATGAACCATTTTAATTAATTGATTCAACAATATGATTACTCACAATTTAATAAATAATGAAAGGGGAATACATCACTTATTAAACACATACAAACATTAAACAAATGAATCAAATAAAATAAATACATATAACCCCTTGCTCACATTCGAAGGTGATCCCCCCCATGGGAATCCCTAATAAAAATAAAACATACACAAAATAATACATGTTGCTATGGTGACCTTTGTTGAATTCATCTAGAATTCCAATGTGGTTGGTCTCCAATCCCCCCGATGTTTGTTGTGATATTTTAACATGTAAAACACAAATACCTCCTTTGGCCTCGTGGCCACATCAAATCATCCAAAAACATATAAAATATTACTTCCAAAATCATCTTTATATATATGAATCACAACAATATCTAGGCAAATAACAACATCATTTACAATTCATCAATAACTATATGATCATCAAATTAATTCAATTTTTCCTAGGTCTACTCAATATATCAAAATATCACATGTCCAAACAACATCCATAAATATAACCATGTCGAATAATATATCAACATCTATATATAAAATGTCTCTAATAATCATCATGCATCATATATGAATCAAAGTCAACAATAATCTATGATCTAACATCTAACATCATACTAAATCAAAAGTCACAATAATGTCCATAATATAGTCAACAGTATCATGATCAATATCAAAATTTGTCAAAGAGAAGTGGACACTACACATCCCAAAATAGGAGGCTTACAAAAGAGAAAAGAACACTTTACATAATACAAACCACATGATATCAAGAAGTAGAAGTCTCCCTAAATTGGGGAACCATTTTCCATAATCACCAAAAATGCTCCAACCATCTTCAAGCTTTAGACTCTAACTTGTCTTCCACATAGTTTCCAACACAAAGAGAACAAGGCTTATTTTACCTCCCAACCTATATGAATCATTACATTCCTTTCCAAATGTTTGAAGACATGCTAGCCTCCCCCAAGCCCATGGGAGAGAGAGCTAGCTTCCACAAATGTGCACAACATTTAGGGAGACATAATCAACAACACATTCATTCACATACAAGACATAACCATACATTAAAGAACACAACATTTTCCAAATAAAATGAAGGAGGAGAACAAAAAATTCATCCTCAAAGTGGGGAAGAGTAGATGAGATACCCGAAAGTGCCAAAAGGTGTTGTCCAACCATAGAATGAACACTAACAATATTCTTCACAAAGCCTCCTTATTTCTCTGAAAATAACAATCCCTAATTATTGATAAACCTATTTTCCTAAATCCTTCTCGCGAGGATTTTCAAACCCATTTGGTTTCCTCTCCAAGAATGGGAAAGGGGGTTCAAACCATATGAACCACATTCCCCACCTCAAACCATATGAGGGGAATAAAAGGAACCTACATGGCTTGTTCATCAAGCCATGAGGTTAAAGAGGGAAAATCCCTCCCTTTTCACCCATACAACTCCAAAATACATCAAGCCATATGATGGATGGAGAAAAATAATACAAAAAAGATAATAAATAAAAAATACAAGCAACAAACACAAAATATAACCATATACAACTCTAAGATCTAACATGCAAAATAAAATATAGAGGTAAATCAAGAGCCTACCTCCAAAATCTCTCAAACACTCTAAGATTTTCCACTTCCTTATCCAAGTAGACTCTAGCTCCAAAAAGTCTCCAAGCACCAAGCCAAAGATAAAAAATAAGAAGTTATCTTTCTCCCCCATGAAGGATTATTTGAGGAAACCAAAATAAATTCTCTCACAAATGAGGGGGTGACATGTGTCACCCCTATCTTCCCTCCAAAAAGATTCCCAAAATAACAAGAAGAAAAGATAAACTCACTTTTAAACACCCTTCTCCCGAATTGCCCAAAACAAAAAGAGACAAGTTTGAAGCAAATTTTTACAACACACACATTCCAATTCATCTTACATGGACGGTGAAAAAAGAGAGGCTAAATAGGATGAAAACTCCATCCATGCCATGGAATTAAGTCCCCATACCTAATAGGTAGGGTCCAAGGGCCTATTTTCATGCAAGTGAACTCCTAAAACTAAAAGGGGTCACTTAAAGTTCCGTAAATAGCCCAATTTCGGGTTTGGCACATTTGGGCACAAGTGTAGAGGATGTGGGGCCCAATCAAGGGTTCATATATGACCCTAATCCTCTATAATTAACCCAAACTTACCCAAATACAAATTTTAATGCAAGTGGGGACCATTAAGTCCCCAAACCTAATTCACTTAACAAAATAAACACCCTAAACATAATTGATTTTACCTGACATACAACATTACAAATGAGGGTCACTCATGGTGCCCAAATAATAAAACCATACACTAAGGCCTCGTACAATTAACATGGTTAGGACTTAGCCCCATGGGCCGCTTGTGTACAATTTACATAGCCACCCTGAAACTCACGTTCTCCTACTTGTCACTTGCACTCCCAATACATACATTAAACGCATTTGTCCAATACAAGTGTAAACAAACTACTCAATAAACGATCAAGTCTAAACATGCAAACTTATGATATCGCAACATTACATGGAATCGTAAATGTGAAGCATGCACAATCTCACACAATTCGTCATATGTTAGCCATCGTAATACATATAAATGTCATATAACCATGCCGTCATGTGTCCTCATCAATAATCCAATATTCCATATCATAAATACATGCGACTAAACATCATATATCAATTAAGCCCAAATATCATAGCAATAATTTAGTATCCCCGACATCTAATATAATGTGCCAACATACAAATCAAAGCTAACTTGGCACTATGCACCTGAATAAGCACACAACTCCATGAATGTCAAATAATTGGTCAAAGCAAAATAAAATGTTCCACTTTTTGGTATGGTTTGTACCTTAGTAAACATGAATTTTTAGTTTAATTGATTTTCTAAAGGTAATAGTCACAACACCATACACATTCATGAAATTACACAAACTAACGAAATGTTGTGTTTAGAGTGTAGAATACATGTATATTTAAAAAAAAAAATTGGCAAAAAATATGGTCTTTTTCGTTATTTTATTCATATATTTCTTCTTATGTTATTAAAGAGGAATGACTATCCCCAGTGGTTTTTTTAAATGAAAACTTATCTTTTCACCATGAAATTTTAGATATATGCTCAAGATTATAATTTTGATGTGCTGTCAATTTTCATATTTTTTTTACTTATATATATTTTTTAATTAATTATTTAGTAACAATATTTTAAAATAAATGACGTCCATATTTCTATGCCAATAACTTTTAATATTTATATCAATTTTTTTTTCACAGCTAAGAAGAAGAATTCAACAAATACTAATTATTATTTTTTCAATTTTTTTTGATATATTCTACTATTTTTAAACTTTGGTTGATTGTGTACTATTGATTGTCTTAAAATACCGTATGTTAGTAAAAATTAAAAAATAAATAAAAATAATAATTTTTAAAAAATGAAAATTACATTTTCAGAAAGCTAATAAAAATCTAAATTTTGTGTCAAAATTTTGTAATTTAACTAGTTCGTTTACCCTAATTATGTGGCACCCGAGTGGAATATTTTGGCTCATAATTATCCCCCAAAAGGATTTGGAGCCAAAATGTGCAACTCAGGTGCCATGTCAGTGCCACTCAGAGGGGTTCGCGCGAATGGGGGTTCACAAAAACCATGTTCACCAAATCATGGTTCACGCGAACTCCCATTCGCGCGAACCCCTCTTGCGCCACCAAAGCATCACCAAAACGTCTCCTTCTAAATTTAATGTATCGCAATTTCATCTCCCCTTCTAAATTTAATGTTTTAGACGTTACTTATTTAATATTGTTCGTTTTTTATGTTTTAAATTTAGTTTTTTACATATTTGTTTGTTTTAAACTAAGTTTGTTTTTTTCTTAATTGTTTTTAACCAAAAATATATAATATTAAATTAGAAAAGTTGTTTTACATATTAAATATAAATTCTATTAAAACAATGATTGTTGTATTGACTGACATAGTAGAGTCATCCAATGTCTTACTCCTCTATGTAATTGTTTTGCATACTGACCAAGTAACTATCATGGTTCAAGTATTTTATAAGCATGCACAATTGGATTTGGATGGGGTTGAAAGTACATATGTGAA
Source organism: Taxus chinensis (assembly GCA_019776745.2). Classification (NCBI taxonomy): domain Eukaryota; kingdom Viridiplantae; phylum Streptophyta; class Pinopsida; order Cupressales; family Taxaceae; genus Taxus; species Taxus chinensis. The sequence goes on along the minus strand of CM034154.1, from coordinate 146,798,178 downwards.
GCAAATGATCAAGAAGGAGTATCACTTCTATATAAGTGATGACAAGGAACATGACACCCACTTTGTGCAACATTATTTTGGTTTGTTCTTTCAATATCTTCATCAGTGAGGAATACAAATAAATCAACATTTTGTTTGGTCAGATGGTTGCGCATCACAATTCAAATCCTCTCGCCCTTTCTTTGCACTCAGTGGTTATCATCATCATCAAAAAAATTCTCATTTATGGAGTTTTTTTAGAGTGGTCATGGGACGGGAGAACACGGTAAGGTGGGTGCATGCATCAAATGTGCTCTAAAGAAACAAAGATTTGATTATGAGGGAGATCGATTGATTGATGCCCACACCGTTGTTGAATGGTGTAAGAAACATTTTACAGTTTAGGTTTCAACCTCACAGGCTTCAACATCACACGCTTCAACCCCACAGGCTTCAATCCCACACAAGCTGTTTTGGGAGATAACATGTATATGCACATTTAAAACATAGATATGTAGATCTTGATGTGATTTATTAAGTGAACTACAAGTTACTAACTTTAATTTTTTTTATTCTGATTTTTTTTGTTTGTTTTAAAATTTATTGATCTTTTGAGCATGATTAAATGAAGGTATTGATCGAAGGAAAAAGTATGGATGTGAAAGGATTCCCAATTCTAGGTCTTTACACTCTTTGATGACTATGGATAGTAATAACTGGACAATTTTTACAAGAGATTATTCTTGTTTTTGTTATGAATGCATGAACAAATCATATTCAGAGTGCAATAGTAAAAAACATGGGTATGTAGGTGAGTGGAAGCAAATTCCTTTAGTTGTGGATGACACATATGGATAAGATTATGATGATAGTTTTGAAGATGTGCCATTAATTTCAACTGATTATGACCACATATCTGGATAGATTATTACTACCTGATCTCGGACCCTTATAGGCTTTAATTATTTGCCGATGATTTACTCCTTTTAAGTAATCAATTTAAAATAATGCAAGACAATAATGACAATTGCACAAAGATTGATTACGAGTTCAGAAATTGCCTACGTCTCTAGGTTTGTGGTCGAACCGTTCCACTAGTCAAAACTTGTAAGTTACAATAGTACTTTCACAAGAAAACCTAATGGAAACTATTTAAACTTGCTTAGAAGAATAACCAGACCTTCGGACGACAAGGGTGAAAAATAGCACCCGACTTCCACCTTCCTGGCGTACAATCTCCTTGATTGCTTCCATCGGCCTTCCCGATGCTTCTCAATGTGACACTAATACAATGCTCTCCGGTTGACAATCCAGGATTTGCAAGTAATTGGTGTGGCGCTATGGGCCGACTAGGTAGTTTGAATAACTCCTAGCCACAAATATTTAATTTATTATTTCCTAACAAATAATAGGTCAATAATAATCAAAATAATAATGCCTAAATAATTTAGGTCTTCACACAACAACAATTTCTCATTCGCCTTCCAAGCTCTGAGCTTGTCTTCGTATTTTGTGTGTCCCGACAATAAGCTTAACAAATAATAAGCTTAGGTGTGTGTGTGTCCATTACAATGAATTAGGTACCCTATTTATACAATTTTAGGGCCCTCAAAATATGCATTACATATAATCCTTAGGCTAATATTAAACCATAACCCATAGCATAGAAATTGGGATAAAATCCCAAATTGGGTGGATTTGAGCATTTGAAATGGGATTAATACCCATTTTAGCCGATTTGCATTTTAAATGGGATAAAATCCCAAATGAGCGGTTATGAGGATGAAGTGGGTGGCATTGTTTAGCGGTGGTGGGATATCCCACATTTGGCGCCATTAAGGCTTTGGGTAAGGTTTTAATAACCCTTACTCCACCATATTTCAAGTGGAAAATTCCACGCATGGGCCTAGCCCCCCTACCACCGCTTCATCCTCCTTCTCCACGTGGAAGCTTCCACGTATGGCATTTTCCTCCGTGGACATAACCTACTTCATGTTGGCTCCATGTGTGGGAAGTTTGGTTTATAGCATGTGCTTTAATACTAATGTATAAACATTAATATATATATAGTGGTTTGGCATATATGTGTGCCATTTGGAAAGTGGACTTACCAAGTATAATATAATTTCGACCCATGTAATGTGGTATACAAATAATTAACTCGGTCAATAGTATATAATTCCACTTGTCATCTCCCGATAGGAAAATCGAGTGAATTCGACGAGTGGTGGCAAGCCACGTGGTGGCTTGTGGACCCACCACGTTGGCGATAATACCATAGTCCACACGGCGGCCGGGCTCCCCTCCGTAATAAAAGTTGAGCCTCTTGTTCCCGTGCACCATTTTTATGCTCGTCGAAGACCGGTGATCAAAAACCAACAAACAACTCCCTTTTTCCTTTTTGCCACATGTCGCAGTGCCATTGGTCCAATATTGACCAGTTGACCAGAGTTGACTTTCCCGCTGTCTGAACTTTGACCGAACATATCTAGAGCTCCTGATGTCCGTTTGTCACGTTCTCACAGTCGTTGGAAAGCTCTCGAGATGATCTTCTACACTGACACCATTTAGGGATGTTTAGGGAACTTTCAAAAATGATCCCCTGATCACACCTCCCCACTGAGAAAAGCTTTTTGTCCCAAAAAGCTTCCATACTGTCCTGAATCTGAAAACTCTGCTGCCACCTCGGAAGTGCTGCTGTAGTAGACCCTTGGGTCTTCTCCTCCAACCTTCTCACTTCGAAAACTCTTCTCTGATCCTGGGACCTGTGGGTTATGGGCCCACGATGCTTCTGCTGCGCCACTCTGATATCCGAAGAAGACCTCCATGCCTCCGCTTTATGGTGCTAAGTTTCTGAATGAAACCTCAACGCTCCTTCTGTGCGGTGCTAAGCTTCTTGATATCTGACAACAAGGATCTTCTTTTACTCTATAACACAACTCCTGGCTCCGAGTTGATTCCGTAGAATCCAAACTGGTTTGAAGGAACTCCATGTTACGTAGAGCTTTGATTGATCCGATGTCAATGATGGACAATGCCTTGTCCTTGACCTCAACTTCCGATGCATGATGTTAAGCCTCTTTCAAGACCTTGAGCCTCCGATGCATGATGTTAAGTCTGTTAAGCCTCTGCCTTCAATGAAGCCTCTTTCAAGACCTCGAGCCTCCGATGCATGATGCTAAGTCTATTACAGACCTCAACGCCTCCGATGCATGATGTTAAGCCTCTTTCAAGACCTCGAGCCTCCAATGCATGATGCTAAGTCTGTTGATCAGCTACCATTCGTATGTGTGGTCACAATGCCTTGACACCGAATGACGTTCTGAGCTAATCCTTTGAGAGCTCCTCTTGTTGACATACTAATATCAGGTACCATTCTGCTGCACACGGTCACAATGCCTCTACACAGAATGAAGTTATGACCCGACGTTAATGCCAATGGTGATTCAGCTACCATTATATTGCACGGTCACAATGCCTCTACACAGAATGAAGTTCTGAGCTGCTCTTGCGAACTCTACTGTCTGCACAAATGGTAGATCAATCTCCAAGCTTTATATGAGTTAAATCCTGTATCCAAGCTATAACAGGTACTCACAAGCTTGATTAGGAGATATGTTTGGAGCATTAATCAAATTTTCTAAGTAAGAAAATCCACTGAGTATTGTAAACCTTTCTCTCAGCATTTTCTCATAGAATCTGATCTCCAAACTTAATACTGCATACGATTCATCAATCTGAATTATGCAATATATAATTAAAAAATTGTTGACTTACCCATTTTAAAGGACTTTCACTTTCAGGTATTACCTGGTCCTGGGTTGACTTGTCAACTGGTGGTGGAGTAGAAACTTCCTTTGCCTTTACAATAGGCCTCCATTCCATCTTTGGCTTGCCATTACTCTGATGGTGAGATGGATGTAGTTTCCAGCAATTTTCCACCTGATGCCCATTCCTCTGGCAATGAGCACAAAAATTCCTCTTAATCTCCTTCTTCTGGGATGAGGAACTCTTTCTGCCATTTCTCGACTCTGCATGACGAGATTGGTCTTTCTGATTTGCCTTGTTCCTGATGAACGGCATCAACTTCTTCATCAGTGTCCTTCTCTTCCAGCATCTGGCCACTGAATGATTATGCAATCCACAAAAAGTACATGGAAAGGAATTCCACATCTTCTGAAAATCATAACCATACTTCTTAAGCTGAAAAAGTGGATCAGAAGTTTTATGTGCTTATGATTATGGTAAGAAACTGGAGGTGGAATCTCATTACCTCTTCGCTGATTTCTCTTACCACATCTTGCCTGTGACGATGAAGCACAACTTTCCTGCTCAGAATCTTCTTGCAGGACTAGTGGGGTAATCACTTTGCTTTCGGAAGCTTGTCTCCCGTCAGCGTTCTTGGAGCATTCTCCAATTTCCATTCCCACACTAGGATAACCCAAACCTGTAAAACGAGGATGATCCTCGACCTGTATTGGGTTAGCAATACCTTGGCCATTTTTACCAAGGCCTCTTCCATCAAATCCCATTTTATCTAGTAACTTGGATCCAATGCCTCTAGTATGCTTTTCAAACAAACCAAAGACTTCATTACCTGAATCCGAAACCGAATGGGAGGAAGAAGAAGATTCCCATGGTGAACAACTTACAGTGCAATCATCTGCCATGGCCTCTGCATCTGAAGTTGAAGGTATTTCCTTCCTCTGATCACCACACTGCAACCTTGCCAAGAGCTCATCCTTGGTTTGCAGTTCTGATTTCAAACGAGCATTCTCCTCTTCCAAGGAGTAATACATTGATCGCAGGAGAGAATTCTCTTCCTGGATCTGGTGATTATAAGCTTCAATTTCCTTGAGCTTTGCCTGTTTAGACATCTTGCCCATAGTGCACTTGTACCCTGTTCACACAAACTGAACCAACTGCACCAACTTGAAGCAATCACTCTGTTAATCAGATTTACTGAAAAACAAATATGGAGCTAAACCAGCTCTGATACCAAACATGATCCAAAAATAATCAGATTATTACTACCTGATCTCGGACCCTTATAGGCTTTAATTATTTTCCGATAATTTACTCCTTTTAAGTAATCAATTTAAAATAATGCAAGACAATAATGACAATTGCACAAAGATTGATTACGGAGTTCGGAAATTGCCTACGTCTCCGGGTTCGTGGTCGAACCGTTCCACTAGTCAAAACTTGTAAGTTACAATAGTACTTTCACAAGAAAACCTAATGGAAACTATTTAAACTTGCTTAGAAGAATAACCAGACCTTCGGACGACAAGGGTGAAAAATAGCACCCGACTTCCACCTTCCTGATGTACAATCTCCTTCGGCTTCGATCGGCCTTCCCAATGCTATCAATGCGACGCTAGCACTCCGGTCGACAATCCAGGATTTGCAAGTAATTGGTGTGGCGCTATGGGCCGACTAGGTAGTTTGAATAACTCCTAGCCACAAATATTTAATTTATTATTTCCTAACAAATAATAGGTCAATAATAATCAAAATAATAATGCCTAAATAATTTAGGTCTTCACACAACAACAATTTCTCATTCGCCTTCCAAGCTCTGAGCTTGTCTTCGTATTTTTGTGTCCCCACAATAAGCTTAACAAATAATAAGCTTGAGATTGGTGTCTGTGTGTGTCCATTACAATGAACTAGGTACCCTATTTATACAATTTTAGGGCCCTCAAAATATGCATTACATATATCCTTAGGCTAAAATACCATAGCCCGTAGCATAGAAATTTGGGATAAAATTTCCAAATTGGGCGGATTTGCATAGGAAATGGGATTAATACCCATTTTAGCCGCATTTGCATTTTTTAATGGGATAAAATCCCAAATGAGTGGCTAAGGAGAAGTGGGCGGCATTGTTTAGTTAAGTTGGATATCCGACATTTGGTGCCATTAAATTTGGGTAAGGTTTTAATAACCCTTACTATCACCATTTTTCACGTGGAACATTCCACCATGGGCCTAGCCCCCCCACCACCGCTTCATCTCCTCTCTCCTCACGTGGAAGCTTCCACGCATGACATTGCATGCCTTTACCACGTGGACATAACCTATGTCATGTTGGAAGTTATGTGTGGTCGGTTGGTTTATGTTTAATACTAATGTATAAACATTAATACATAGTGGTTTGGCATATACATGTGTGGCATTTGGAAAGTGGACTTACCAAGTAAATATAATTTCGACCCATGTAATGTGGTATGGAAATAATTAACTCGGTAAATAGTATATATTCCACTTGTCATCTCCCGATAGGAAAATCAAGCGAATTCGACGAGTGGTGGCAAGCCACGTGGTGGCTTGTGGACCCACCACGTTGGCGATAATACCATAGTCCACATGGTGGCCGGGCTCCCCTCCGTAATAAAAGTTGAGCCTCTTGTTCCCGTGCACCATTTTTACGCTCGTCGAAGACCGGTGATCGAAAACCAATAAACAACTCCCTTTTGCCTTTTCGCCACGTGTCGCAGTGCCATTGGTCCAATATTGACAAGTTGACCAGAGTTGACTTTCCCGCTAACTGAACTTTGACCGAACATATCTAGAGCTCCCGATGTCCATTTGCCACGTTATCACAGTCATTGGAAAGATCTCGAGATGATCTTCTGCACTGACACCATTTAGGGATGTTTAGGGAACTTTTGAAAATGATCCCCTGATCACACCTCCCCACTGAGAAAAGCTTTTTGTCCCAAAAAGCTTCCATACTGTCCTGAATCTGAAAAACTTTGATGCCACCTCGGAAGTGCTGCTGTAGTAGACCCTTGGGTCTTCTCCTCCAACCTTCTCACTTCGACAACTCTGTTCCGATCCTGGGACCTGTGGGTTATGGGCCCACGACTGCTTCCGCTGCACCACTCTGATATCCGAAGAAGACCTCCATGCCTCCACTTTATGGTGCTAAGTTTCTGAATGAAACCTCAACGCTCCTTCTGTGCGGTGCTAAGCTTCTTGATATCTGACAACAAGGATCTTCTTTGACTCTATAACACAGCTCCTGGCTCCGAGTTGATTCCACAGAATCCAAACTGGTTTGAAGGAACTCCATGTTACGTAGAGCTTTGATTGATCCGATGTCAATGATGGACAATGCCTTGTCCCTTTACAGACCTCAACGCCTCCAATGCATGATGCCTAAGCCTCTTTTCAAGACCTCGAGCCTCCAATGCACGATGCTAAGTGTTATGCATGATGCTAAGTCTCTATAGACCTCAACGCCTCCGATGCATGATGCTAAGCCTCTTTCAAGACCTCAAGCCTCCAATGCATGATGCTAAGTCTGTTATAGACCTCAACGCCTATGATACATGATGTTAAGCCTCTTTCAAGACCTCGAGCCTCCAATGCATGATGCTAAGTCTGTTGATCAGCTACCATTCGTATGTGTGGTCGCAATGCCTTGACACTGAATGACGTTCTGAGCTAATCCTTTGAGAGCTCCTCTTGTTGACATACTAATATCAGGTACCATTCTGCTGCACGGTCGCAATGCCTCTACACAGAATGAAGTTCCGACCCGACGTCAATGCCAACGGTGATTCAGCTACCATTCTGCTGCACGGTCACAATGCCTCTACACAGAATGAAGTTCCGAGCTGATCTCTGCCTCTAAACTCTATCTGTCTACACAAATGGCAGATCAATCTCCAAGCTTTATATGAGTTAAATCCTGTATCCAAGAAGTAACAGGTACTCACAAGCTGATTAGGAGATATGTTTGGAGCATTAATCAAATTTTCTAAGTAAGAAAATCCACTGAGTATTGTAAACCTTTCTCTCAGCATTTTCTCACAGAATCTGATCTCCAAACTTAATACTGCATACGATTCATCAATCTGAATTATGCAATATATAATTGAAAAATTGTTGACTTACCCATTTTAAAGGACTTTCACTTTCAGGTATTACCTGGTCCTGGGTTGAATTGTCAACTGGTGGTGGAGTAGAAACTTCCTTCTGCCTTTGCAATAGGCCTCCATTCCATCTTTGGCTTGCCATTACTCTGATGGCGAGATGGATGCAGTTTCCAGCAATTTTCCACCCGATGCCCATTCCTCTGGCAATGAGCACAAAAATTCCTCTTAATCTCCTTCTTCTGGGATGAGGAACTCTTTCTGCCATTTCTCGACTCTGCATGACGAGATTGGTCTTTCTGATTTGCCTTGTTCCTGACGAACGGCATCAACTTCTTCATCAGTGTCCTTCTCTTCCAGCATCTGGCCACTGAATGATTATGCAATCCACAAAAAGTACATGGAAAATAATTCCACATCTTCTGAAAATCATAACCATACTTCTTAAGCTGAAAAAGTGGATCAGAAGTTTTATTGTGCTTATGATTATGGTAAGAAACTGGAGGTGGAATCTCATTACCTCTTCGCTGATTTCTCTTACCACATCTTGCCTGTGATGATGAAGCACAACTTTCCTGCTCAGAATCTTCTTGCAGGACTAGTGGGGTAATCACTTTGCTTTCGGAAGCTTGTCTCCCGTCAGCATTCTTGGAGCATTCTCCAATTTCCATTCCCGCACTAGGATAACCCAAACCTGTAAAACGAGGATGATCCTCGACCTGTATTGGGTTAGCAATACCTTGGCCATTTTTACCAAGGCCTCTTCCATCAAATCCCATTTTATCTAGTAACTTGGATCCAATGCCTCTAGTATGCTTTTCAAACAAACCAAAGACTTCATTACCTGAATCTGAAACCGAATGGGAGGAAGAAGAAGATTCCCGTGGTGAACAACTTACAGTGCAATCATCTGTCATGGCCTCTGCATCTGAAGTTGAAGGTATTTCCTTCCTCTGATCACCACACTGCAACCTTGCCAAGAGCTCATCCTTGGTTTGCAGTTCTGATTTCAAATGAGCATTCTCCTCTTCCAAGGAGTAATACATTGATCGCAGGAGAGAATTCTCTTCCTGGATCTGGTGATTATAAGCTTCAATTTCCTTCGAGCTTTTCCTGTTTAGACATCTTGCCCATAGTGCACTTGTACCCTGTTCACACAAACTGAACCAACTGCACCAACTTGAAGCAATCACTCTGTTAATCAGATTTACTGAAAAACAAATATGGAGCTAAACCAGCTCTGATACCAAACATGATCCGAAAATAATCAGATTATTACTACCTGATCTCGGACCCTTATAGCTTTAATTATTTGCCGATAATTTACTCCTTTTAAGTAATCAATTTAAAATAATGCAAGACAATAATGACAATTGCACAAAGATTGATTACGGAGTTCAGAAATTGCCTACGTCTCCGGGTTCGTGGTCGAACCGTTCCACTAGTCAAAACTTGTAAGTTACAATAGTACTTTCACAAGAAAACCTAATGGAAACTATTTAAACTTGCTTAGAAGAATAACCAGACCTTCGGATGACAAGGGTGAAAAATAGCACCCGACTTCCACCTTCCTGGCGCATTCGACAATCTCCTTCGGCTTCAATCTGCCTTCCCGACGCTATCTAATGCGAAGCTAGCACTCCGGTCGACAATCCAGGATTTGCAAGTAATTTACTGTGGCGCTATGGGCCGACTAGGTAGTTTGAATAACTCCTAGCCACAAATATTTAATTTATTATTGCCTAACAAATAATAGGTCAATAATAATCAAAATAATAATGCCTAAAATAATTTAGGTCTTCACACAACAACAATTTCTCATTCGCCTTCCAAGCCTCTTAACGCTTGTCTTCGTATTTTGTGTGTCTCCACAATAAGCTTAACAAATAATAAGCTTGTATTGTGTGTGTGTCCATTACAATGAACTAGGTTCCCTATTTATACAATTTTAGGGCCCTCAAAATAATGCATTCCATATAATATTTATCCTAAGGCTATTTTAGCCTAAGCACCGTAAATAGGGATAAAATTTAATTGAAAGGATATAGAATGGGATTAATACCCATTTTAGCGGCATTAGCATTTTAAAGGGATAAAATCCCAAATGGAGCATCAACGCATTTGTTTATAAGAGGGATAAATCCCACATTTGGCGGCAGGGGATAATGTCTAAGGCTTTAAAAACCCTTACTTCATCCATTCATTCACGTGGTTAAAAGATCCACGTGGGCTTAACCCCCCCAACAACCGCTTCATTTCCTCCTTCTCCACGTGGAATCTTCCATGCATGACATTGCATGCCTTTACCATGTGGACATACATTGCTAGCATCACCTCTGATCCATGTGCGTGGAAGTTTGGAAATAGCATGTGGTAGTTTATACTAATGTATAAACATTAATATATATATAGTGGTTTGGCATATATGCGTGCCATTTGGAAAGTGGACTTTCCAGGATAATATAATTTCAACCCATATAATGTGGTATAGAAATAATTAACTCGGTCCATAACATGTAACCCACTTGTCATATCCCGATAGGAAAATCAAGAGAATACGACGAGTGGTGGCAAGCCACGTGGTGGCTTGTGGACCCACCACGTTGGCGATAATACCATAGTCCACATGGTGGTCGGGCTCCCCTCCGTAATAAAAGTTGAGCCTCTTGTTCCCGTGCACCATTTTTATGCTCATCGAAGACCAGTGATCAAAAACCAGCAAACAACTCCCTTTTTCCTTTTTGCCACGTGTCGCAGTGCCATTGGTCCAATATTGACCAGTTGACTAGAGTTGACTTTACCGCTATCTAAACTTTGACCAAACATATCTAGAGCTCCCGATGTCCGTTTGAACCGCGTTCTCATAGTCGTTGGAAAGCTCTCGAGATGATATTCTGTCACTGAACACCATTTAGGGATGTTTAGGGAACTTTTAAAACCTTGATTTTATACTCCCTTGTTTAAGAATACTAACACTGCTCAAAATTAGGTCTTAAAAACAAGTTGCTTCACACCTTTAAACTCTTCACCAAGGCTCATGCATCATGTCAATGGAAATATCTCATGATCATGAACCTAAAAATACTCATTGTACTCACGAAAAATATTGCATAAGTCTCCAAAATTCATTGTTGGTTTGGGTACAGAGGTGCATTTATTGTTGGTTGTGTAGGCGGCGGGGTTGCTGTAATCATCTGTTACATTATAGGGGGTTTAAATGTTGTAGTTTGTTTCACGGCCATAGCTCTTATAGTATTATAATATTTTAAATATTCAAGTGTCTCTACATAGGGGCAAGTGTGATGGTAATGTTTGTATGATCTGCATTCAGTGAAATACATTAATTGACTAGTTGGAGGTGTCACTATACAATAAAGTTGTTTAATACTTGTGATTCTTACTTGTTGTGAGATGGTTTATGGTTTACTTTAAGTATTGTAATATGGTTGTTACATGGAATTATGTATAGTATAAACATGATTTATGATGTGGATGTATGTTGCATTATTATTTTTAATGTGGAAATGTTAGTTGGGAATTCAAATGTACATAGTTTTTGATATATGTTATTTGTTTAGTTGTGAACCAAAAGGTTGTATATGGAGTACCCTTATCACCGTACAAGTTTATCATATTTCAATATGCTTGGAATTATGTTGATTCATTAAGGATTCATTATGTCATAGAGAATGAGATAGGAGGGAAATAAGGTTCTTTCATCTAGACTGAGTAGTGAATAAAAAATAAGGTTTTTCTTATGCATTATTATTTTTAATGTGGAAATGTTAGTTGGGAATTCAAATGTACATAGTTTTTGATATATCTTATTTATTTAGTTGTGAGCCAAAAGGTTGTATATGGAGTACCCTTATCACTGTACAAGTTTATCATATTTCAATATGCTTGGAATTATGTTGATTCATTAAGGATTCATTATTTCATAGAGAATGAGATAGGAGGGAAATAAGGTTCTTTCATCTAGACTGAGTAGTGAATAAAAAATAAGGTTTTTCTTATGCATTATTATTTTTAATGTGGAAATGTTAGTTGGGAATTTAGATGTACATAGTTTTTGATATATCTTATTTATTTAGTTGTGAGCCAAAAGGTTATATATGGAGTACCCTTATCACTGTACAAGTTTATCATATTTCAATATGCTTGGAATTGTGTTGATTCATTAAGGATTCATTATTTCATAGAGAATGAGATAGGAGGGAAATAAGGTTCTTTCATCTAGACTTAGTAGTGAATAAAAAATAAGGTTTTTCTTATACATTATTATTTTTAATAAGGAAATGTTAGTTGGGAATTCAAATGTACCTAGTTTTTGATATATCTTATTTGTTTAGTTGTGAACTAGAAGGTTGTATATGGAGTACCTTTATCACTGTACAAGTTTATCATATTTCAACATGCTTGGAATTGTGTTGATTCATTAAAGATTCATTATGTCATAGAGAATGAGATAGGAGGGAAATAAGGTTCTTTCATCTAGACTGAGTAGTGAATAAAAAATAAGGTTTTTCTTATGCATCTTAAACTGGTTACTTTTCATGATTGTTTTCTTCATCACTGGTACACCATGAAAATACCTAGTGCACTACACTTGTAGTGTTACAAACTATGTTTTTCTTGTTGGAATGAGGCTTGGGTGATCACTTGTCTCAATGTTAAACATGAATAAAATTGATCTTATACTAATGGTGGGTGTTATTTATGTTGATAGTTTAGTAGCACATGGATAGTTTTATATACTCTTTCCTTAATGGTCATTAGGAGTCTTATTTCAAGTTGTTAATTGAATGATCTATTTGTTATCCAAAATTCACCCCTCAAGGTAATTTTGATAACATGCATCAAATTCTTCAGTCCCGAGAAAGTGGATTGATTTAAGTCCCGAAATTGTGTTTTTGGGGCCCCATCAGCTTCTCTCTAACTCTCCCATCCGAGAAAAAATCCCAACGAGTTAGAAAAATGGGAAAAATGCAAAAGATAAGGTTGCAGGATTATTTTAAAGCATTTCAGGTCTAAAAGGTGCGGATCATACTAGTGCGGGTCATATCAAGGTTCGTCGTACCAAGTTCACAGATGAAATACAAAGAAAATCGGCTAAGTCAAACATTTTTTTCCCAGGCAGTCCAGAGGACAGTTGCGATGTCGGGACGTGCGGGACGCGAAAAGGCGAAACGGCTGTACGCAATAAAAATCGTCAAGTTTATTTTGTTTCACGCAGTTTGGGACAGCCAGGACAAAAGTACGTGTAGGGCGTGAATCGGCTGATTTTCCACAAGACAATCTATTGCCAGCAGTTCGGAGATTTTCGTCTAGGACAATCGGGAAAAAAGTACGCGCGGGATGCGAAAAGGTGAAAAAACCAAAAAAGGGGAAAAGGAAGCCCGAATCGGCCGATGCGAGAGAATTCGTCTGGGACATCCGGGACACGCGGACCCGATTTTGCCGAAAAAATCTGTAGCAAAGAAGAAAAGTCAACGTTTAACCCGTGAACTTCAAACGGCCATAACTTTTGACTCCAAGCTCTGATTTTCACAAAATTGGACTTTCTGGAACAAGCACGACGTCCTCAAAGCCAAAAAAAATTAGATTTATTATTTTTAATGAGGGTATATATATTTAAATAAAAGAAAAATATTCGGCTCCAGTCAGTTAATGCTCATTCCCGTCAAATGATAGAAAACGCCTGCCAGACCCAAAATAGCTGCCCACACTCAGAAGGCCATAACTTTTGCATTTCTCAACGAAATCACACAAAATTGGTACTGTTGGAATCATGGATCCGATTCCGATGCAAAAAAATCAAAAAATTCCAGATTTTATGAGAAATAGGTGGTGATTTTTCATAAAACGTGGCCGGGTTCATAACAGTGTTTTATTTGGTAGTTGGGAGTGCAATTAAGAGGCATGGTCACCATTTTTTCTCTACTGCAGCACCTAGGACAGTATGCGGAGCCTTTTTCAAGTAATATAAAATAATTTTACTCCATTTAATGGCTCTTACAAGTGGTTGAAGGACAGATTTTAGGATTTCCATTTTCCCTTCTCTCTCTCTTCTCATTTTTTCTATAAATTGGAGTGTTGGGCTCATTCTAAAAGGGGGTAGTTTTTTTCAGATAGCAAAGCTCTGTCAAAATCACTTTGTGAAGCCAATGTGCTGCAGGCCCTTGTAGTGGACTCCTTGCATGGTGATCTAGGCCCTTATCTTGTAATAGATTGAACTGTGCATATCATGAAGCAATAAAATACGAGTTTGTGGATGTATCTTCCCCTACTGTGTTTTCTTTCATTCTTCCTTCCTCTTGCAATCTTGATTACAAGAATATTGTGTTTATTTTTATGATCTTGTAGGGATCCATTATCATTGTGTATGTTTGAAATGATGTTTTGAATGCATTTTGCTAGATTATGGAGAACTGTCATCACCCCTTCTAGTGTGCATTTTACTTTTGTATCTCACGCATTGGAAGACTAATCTCATACCCTCCTTTTATGGTGTATCACCACTCTAGTATAGGCTTTCATTTTACACATTCCTCTCTCCCTGGTCCCTTGAAAAGTTAGATTAGAATAGTTAGTTTACCCTGCATTAGAGTAGATTGTGGCAGGTAGTTTAGGAGCAAGAACCAACTTTCTCTAGAGGTCTATCTCAAGTAGCAATTCCCACAACTTGGAGATAGTGCCCATGTTATCCAATCACACCGTGAGTTCAATTATATGCACTTGTATGAGTAGCAGAGGGGTGTTGTGATTCGTTGATAACACTATTGAACTTAAACTTTCATCATATATGATTCAAATAGTAACATAAGCCATTATACCATGGAATGTTTAATGTAACATAAAGTATTACTCAATTACCTAAGCATTGAAAATGATTCAATATAGAATTTTAACAAAGTTTACAATATTATATCACAAAAATGAAGGGTATTTAATATCTTATCTATCATTATATACCTATTATGATATCATCAAGAGAAAAAAATGAAAGATAAGGGGGTGTATTATATTCACATCCATAATTGTAAATACACGTGTATAAGACATATATAAAAATATAATAATCATGTCTAGAATGAATATGATTATATAGACATGTCTAAAATCTCTAAAAGTATGTCTAAAATGTCTAAAATATATAAAATATCATTGAAGTCTCCTCCGTGCACTAGGGCAAGTGCCAGACCCCTCACTACGCTCTGTTGCACCCTGCATGTTAAAAAAAGGAATATACACGTCATAAACTATATATAGCATGTACCATATATTAAAATATATAAGCAAAATTCTACAACAATTTCTTGTTTATTTCAATACATCATATAACATATATGTACAATTGATTACCTCAGTTTCTATCCCTAGGCAGATGTTGGGAGTATCTACGCTATGTGTAGATCTTTGTCCCATAGATCCCTGTGAAACAAAATAAATAAAATGTAAGAAAATGATAAATAATTTTTTTGAATAAAGCCCATTAATTTCTAACATTTCAATTTAGATTAAATATTAATTCTATTAAAACACATGTATTTATACCTCTGCGGAACGCATCTCCAAATGTATGGGATTGTCATCCATGACCTCAACACTAGAAAATATATCACCAACTGAGCCAAGTTAACTCAGACCCGGAACATCGAGATCCATGTTGTGCTCAGTCAAGAGTTGTGTGTATGTGACATGGGTAGATGGTGTGGGATGTGAAGCTCCACACACTGGAGTAGAAGCCTAAACACAAAAGTACATGTTTAATTTTAATATTAATAAATTGTAAAGTAATGATCAATTAAAATAAATTTTAATTATATTAAAGGTTTAATTTTCACACACCGAAACAGAAATGTGTTGAACATCAAGTGTGACGATCCCAGTAATAGGAAGTCTATCTATAGTAGCGGCAGTAGTACCCTGACTACAAGATACACTCCCACTCTACTCTATAAAATCTAAAACCCCCGATAGTGGAATGATGCAATGCCGTGAAATCACCTCATTCGCACACAACAAGTCAGCAGCCATGATGCATCCTAGCTAACATGCCTGAGCGGGATCTGTAACTAGCTCAAAGTCATCTAGGGAGATCAAAGATGCACGAGCATATACCTCGTTGTGTGTATCATTGCTGCTACTAGCACCTCCACTGCTAGTATTGCGTCTCTAAAGGTACTGACCCACACAGTCAGAAGAGATCAATTGGGTCTCGTGAGCAATGCCAACAAGACCCTCGATAGCAACCTCATGTGCATTCATAACAACAGGTGCTGCAACATCCTGAAAGCTTGATAAGAATGGTTGTGGCCTTGGTACAAGCTGTCACACGTCAACAACTGCAGGAGCTCCCTCCTTTCTATATGCATGCCTATGGCTAATACAGCCATGCCCCTGCCCCAAATAACTAGGGATGTCTAAATAGTTCACCTTTAGGTTTAAGTGAACCTTAGCATGTAGCATCATTATGAAGTATAACAGTAATTGGTCATTATTCGGAAATTGGCCTTGAGAGGCCACAAATCTAGGATAAATCAAAGGGGTGCATAGGGGACACGAACATTTGTTTACATAATATGCCCTTATTTTCCGTTTTTCTGCATAAAAACTCCAACAAGACCTCTTAACGAATTCCTTATCAGAAAGTCATGATGTAAACTCATTATAACCCACATCTTTTGAGACACTTGATTTTAGTGAATCCATAAATTTTTTTATTGATTCAGAATCAAATGGATTATATGTTTTCAAACTTGTCTCTATTCTACGAAGATCAACAAGTATTTTTTCACAATGGGCTTTATACTGCCCAACTGTAGTTGGATTTTGGAGAATAGATTGCGATTTTTCAATCTCTAAATCAGTCCTCTCAAACAAATTAGGAGTTCCAGAAGAAGCCATGACTGTAAAAAAAATGAAAGTAAAATTCAATTAATAGTACTTTTAGTTAAAGAAAATTCCCAAGATATTATCCTATATTAATGAAAACAGAAATATGATTTTCAAGCTTCAATGCAACTAATATAGAAAATAAATTACAAAATCAAATAAATTACAAAATTTCCCATCTAATCAAATGCAAGAAACATATTGCACATATCGTTGAGTTCCTACACAACATCACACAATAAATTTTGGTGCACGTAATTAGGAAACTACATAATAACCTAAAGGCTATGATATCATATATCAACTTAGGAATACCTAGACCAAAATTTTCATGTAGGATTAGATTCAATGAGCTAAATTGTATACAAGAATATTCTCTATAAACTTTGAATGAAACTACTTTACAAAGTGATGACAAGATGACATATTTCTAATATATTGTCAACACATTGAGTGGATTTGAAAATACCATTTCATTTAATCAATACGACTTCCTTTAAAGAAAAAATATTCAACAAAATGGTATAATTGTTAATATGTAATATCATGTTTCTCTTAGTAAACAGAATTGATACTAAGGATCATACTTATTCTAACACAAAAATTATAGAATTCGATATTTTCAGTAAAAAATTTAAGTCAATTTATGTTAGACATAATATTGGGGCCAAAAATGTTTTTCAAAAAAATAGAGGCCATGTCTACAACTCAAATTATAATCTCATGATATGAATAGTGTGCCTTCTATTATGTAGGTATATGTTTAAAATACTTTCTTAGTGACAAGGTGTATATATTTCCTAGAAATAATAGTCCATTCAAGTTTTGTGCCATGACTAAGACCATAAAAAAACTATACCACTATCTAATACACCCCAATCAACCACTAAGCACCTTATTTAAGAAATAATGATTTAACGAATACATGCCTACGAAGTGGGGAAACACAACAAGTCTAATGTTGAAGTAACCAATACACAAAATATTAAACTCAAAAATATGAAAAATAAGGTTATAATATCAATGAGAAATGGTGTAATCCCAATTTCCCTTATATAGGTGTAGAGACATATGGACATGAGCTAGATAACTTGATGTTAGTCAAGTATATTACACTACCAAAGAGTAAAGATGACCATGAGCATCAATTAATAAGGAAAAAGAAAAAAAATCTTATCAATAATTTTTGCAATGATAATAGCACAAGAATTAAAACAAAAAGATATCACTTGTATTTAAAAGTTACAAAAAGTATATATAGTATGGTAGGAAGGATTAAAACAAAAAGATATCACTTGGATTTAAAAGTGAGAATTAAAGAATATTACCAGCTAAAAATGAAAAAAGTTTAATCAAAACAACTTGTAAAAGTTGAGTTCTTACCAAGAAAGGGATAATGATGTGATGGACTATGTTACAGAGGTCATATATTTTTATTTAGAAATTTTACTAATCCAAATTTTTTATAAAAAAAAATCTCAAATCTTTCTATTTAATGATAATTGGTAAAATAAAATTAGGGTCAAATTGTAAACCCTTTTCAACACCAAAATTGACCATTCTAAGGGTTGAACATTACATTTTATTTTATTTTATTTTTTACTACTTTTTAAATTCAATATTTTTTTATGTGAGTGTGAATTGGAGTTGTAAGTCATTCTCTATCTCTATTTATACATCTAAAATATAAGGGATAATTTTTAGGCCTATCTAAGAGTGTATGCGAAAAATGATAAGAAATATGAGTTGCTAAAAAAGTGATTTTTGTTAACTAGATAGGATAGATTTTTTCCTTTAATAGTTTTTCTTTAATTGACATATATAGTTGTGCATGAAAACTTAACATTTTACTTTTGGTGTTAATCTAAAATTTTTATGTATTTCTAATGGGATAACGAATACTAGAATTTCCTCTTTTCTTCTCAATACTCTTTTGTCTGCAGTTTATTGTTTATGTTTGAATTTTTGCATTAGTGAATTCATCAAGGGGTTAGAAAAAGGGGTTTGGTGAATAGTTCCATCACCAAATTAACCCCTTAACATGTCCCAAATCCTTAAAATTATTACCACACATGTACCTCATTGGGGTAAATTTGCATATGTTGACTTTTCAAAAATATCTCAAGATGCCAAATCTAATGACATATGATTTGACCTTAATTTTGAGAAACATTACAAAATATCTAGTATTCAACTACTTGTTCCTATGTCCTATTTGAATTCTAAAACATAAAAAAAAAAACCAGAAGGCATAATATTTTGAAAAATTTAACCTTACTTTCTCAAATACTTTTCAAGAAAAATACATGGCGACCCTTTAAATATTTTTTTGAAATGAAAATAAAAAAGATCCTAAATTTTTAATTTTGGCTCAAACAAAAAAATACTCAAGTATCCATTGGAAAATCAAGATTCATTTGCATGATGCCTTGTACTGACTTATACATTGTGACACATATTTTATACCATATATGTTATGTGTTTTACTTATTGACGACATTTTTTTATTAGGTTTATTGACACTATATACTTTATAAAAATTAAATGATTACATTTATTGAAGAATATGTGTTAGAGGGTCCAAAGAATAAGAAAGCATTTATTGTATCTAATGTATTTATTTCTACTAGAGCTCATTAATGTAAGGGCCAAAAAGTGTCAAAGAGAGTGGGCATCCTTGTTTAATATATATGACATCCTTTATATCACCATTTCTAATTTGTACCTTATCAACAACGGTCTCATAAGGTATCATCACAAGTGAGAACCATCAAGGGTGGAAGATCCCAAGCCTTAAGCCTTTTAACTAACAAGCTATGAGGAACTATATTAAATACCTTGTAGAAGTCTACAAAACAACAATATAATTCATAATTATTTCCTTATAGCTTCCTTAATGACAGCGGCTAAAGTGAAGATACAATCACTAGTATGGTGGTCCCTTCTGAAACCTACTTGCCCTTTGGCTCTCAACCTCTTAGTCTATGTCCATGTGGCGATATTAATTTCTAGACTTGTGGCAAAGATCTTGGCCAAGGTGTGTCCAACGATGATATTGTGGTAACTAGTATCATTCATGTCTTTACTCTTGTAGATGGGATGTATGATATAGGAGGTCCAAGAAGGTGGAAAGCCACAAATCGCCATGTAGTTAAACATGTATGCACTATGTTTAAAAAATTGAGCTTTGAGGTTCTCCATATCATGAGCTTTATTGGATTACAGCTTAGAGATGGCGTGAAGGATTAAGCGATTAGTATTGAAATGACAATGAGAAAGTTTTAGATTGACTTGAGTGTTTGGTTGGTTTGGAGAATTATATAGGCTAGAAGCATACTCAAAACAAGTAAGGAGATTTGATATTGCACATACTAATTTCTTAGGAAGGAATACTCAAAAAGGAAGAGAGATATTTTGGGCATTACATTTATCAATGAAATGAAATGATATGATATGAATTTCACAATGATGAGGCATAAGTGTAAAATGCTCTTCACCTTATTAACAAATGTTAGTAAGAAGTTTAAAGAATTCCTCTCCTAACTAACAAATGAGAGAAACAAGGCTTCTTCCCTTATTAACAAATCTCTCCTTCCACTAACAGACGTAATGTTCATAACCTTCATAACATTTCTCTCCCACTAACAAACATAACGTTCATAACCTTCTTCCCCATTAACAACTATGAAATTTGAAATATCCCTCTTTTTTACCATTAATAATCATCTTAATAACTCAAACAACACCATTATTCTATAGAAGGTATATTTTAAATTTAATATATCATTAGAGCAGAAATTACAGTCTTCAGAGCACCATTATTCTACAGAAGGTATATTTTAAATTTAATAAAACATTACACCAGAAATTACAGTCTTCAGAGAAAGTATATTTTAAATTTAATATATCATTACACCAAAAATTACAGTCTTCACAGCACCATTATTCTAAGAAGGTATATTTTAAATTTAATATATCATTACACCATAAATTACAGTCTTAAGTCTAAGAAGGTATATTTTAAATTTAATATATCCACAGTTAAAATTTAATATATCATGATACAAGATATTTTAAATGGGGTTTTTTAAAAAATGAGCTAGGGTTTTCACATTTTTCACCAAAAACTTTCAATCCAGTGTTTAGTGAGATTGTAACAGGTGCAAGCATCTTCTTGTGGATATCATTTACAATCTCCTCACATTCTACAGGAGTTGGAGTATTGGTTCTAATGTTGTTGTTGAGATTGGGTAAACTCGTGCTTCCTCCAATAGGTAAACTATTTGTGAAACCCATAGGTCCATTGTTGGCGAGGTTTTAGTTATCTTAGGGTGTGGTTGGCACCACTAAACTAGATGTTTCATGGATCCAAGCAATGAAAGAATCAACAAAAACCTTCAATCCAATGTTTAGTGAGATTGTAAGAGGTGCAAGAACCTTCTTGTGGATAACATTTACAACCTTCTCAAATCCTATGGAAAATAGTTTAGTTATTTGCGCTAGTGTGCAAAAAACAAGATGTTCACCACAAGTTGCGGTGCCGATGGGAGGAGGATTGGGTGTGCTAGATTTTGGAAATAAGGAAGACAATTGATTTTTGGGTTGGTCTCCTAGCTATAGATTTTTGAATGTCCATACAAATATTTAGGGTTTTGCAGCAAAAATGAGCATTACCGAGGACCTATACACAATTGCTAAAATGAAAAATTGAAATTGATGGTATAGGGATCCAAAAAAGGTCGACAAGGACCCAAAAACTAAGGGCGTAAAAAAGGGTAAAAACCAACTTGGTTACTAGAGAGCTATACCATTGTGATTGTGTCAATGAGACAAATCCAATTACTATTGTTTCCTAAAAAATCATAAAAGGGATTACTTAGAGTCTCTTGTTCAAATCATGTCCCCAAAATTCTTCTTGCTTATAAAGATATTAAAGACTACATTTTCTTCTAGTGTTTGATAGAAGTAGAATCGTAACAAATCTAAAAACTTCCCCAAAGTCAAACAAACACACAAAAATGCACAGTTAAGAAAACAATTAAAAAAAATAGATTGGCTGAAAAGATTAAGGAATAGAAAGATGCTCACCTTTCATGCCCTGCCTTCCTCATGCTATAGAATTAGGCACCCAAATCATACTTTGATACCATGTCTTATGATATTTCTCAAATGCAAAGCAATTAAGTAAACTCAAAATAGTAATAGAAAATCCACATGAATGCAAAACTAAGATCAAATCCAACGAGAGTGATGCAGCAATGCCAAATGAATTGATATAGCTGCAACACAAATACTAGCCACTATGAGGGGGTAATGTCCAAAATGCAAAACAATAAGGCAATGAAATAGATATTTCAGTTTATGATGAATCACCGAAAACTTTATTTTAAATCTTCAGAGCACCATTATTCTAAGAAGGTATATTTTAAATTTAATATATCATTACACCAGAAATTACAGTCTTAAAGCACCATTAGTCTAAGAAGGTATATTTTAAATTTAATTTAATTTTTAAAAAATGAGCTAGGGCTTTCACAGTTTTAAATTTAATATATCATTACACCAGAAATTACAGTTTTCACAGCACCATTATTCACAACACTATGAGGGGGTAATGTCCAAAATGCAAAACAATAAGGCAATGAAATAGAGATTTCAGTTTATGATGAATCACCAAAAACTTTATTTTAAATCTTCAAAGCACCATTATTCTAAGAAGGTATATTTTAAATTTAATATATCATTACACCAGAAATTACAATCTTAAAGCACCATTAGTCTAAGAAGGTATATTTTTAATTTAATTTAATTTTAAAAAAAAAACGAGCTAGGTCTTTCACAGTTTTAAATTTAATATATCATTACACCAGAAATTACAGTTTTCATAGCACCATTATTCTTCTACTATTGGAAACTGAACACCAAAATTTGTGAAGCCTAGTCATGATACAAGAGATTTTAAATGGGGTTTTACAAAAAAATGAGCTAGGGTTTTGCGAAAAATGGTTTCGAAATGGCTACGGTTTTGCTAAAAAATGGGTTTCAAGTTTTTTTCGCCCAAATACATCACCAATACAACACCCTATATCGAAATGGCTACGGGTAACATACCTGGTCCCTCATCGCTGGTGGGCTCGTCGTTTGCTGGTGGGCTCATTTGTTGGGCGTCGTTGCTCGTTTGTTGGTGGGCTCTCAAATTTGCTCGTTTGGTCTGGTGTGGTGGTTTCTAGTCTGTCTGGTCGCTAGTCTGGGTGTCGTTGGTGGGCTCCCAAATCTTCGCGCCAAGGAGGCGGGTGGAGGAAAATGAATTCCTCCACAGCGCCTCCAATATATAAATAGGGGGGTTTGCGCGAACCCCTTTAATTGTCACACGCAACAAGATAATGGCCTACGTGTCGCTTCCCTTGAGCCATGTTCACGTGAACCCTCCTTGCATACCGCCCCACGGCCTTCCCCACTCGCATTTTTGGGACAACAAGTGGGACACAGCACCATGCGTTGACCCCATAACATAATGTCCAAAATATGTCAAAACTCATGTCAAATCATAACTATTAGTAAGGACGTCCGCAAATAACTGAGGGTCGAAAATGCGGCCACTACAGTCTACACAAGATATTTTGTCTCCTTGCTTGAAACCCTAATATTTAACCTTTTTTTAGGAAATTGACTCCCTCACCACAACCCTAATGATGTGATAAACAATATATTACATACCACCCGCCATCCTAAAAAAAGTTCAAATTATTATAGTTCCTGAACTAATTACGATGCACATATAAAATCCTTGGGTTACATCTTTAAACTTAATAATATGCACCTAATCTTTTAGATTTGACTTGAAAGTTTACTCTCTCACCACAACCCTAATGATGTGATGGAAAAGGTTCAAACTATTATAGTTCCTATCCACATATAAAATCCATCTTTAAACTTAGCAATATGCCCTTAGTCTTTTAGATTTGGCTTGACACTTTACTGAGGGCAGCGATATCCATGAATTCGTTTTTGTAGTTTCTTGTTCTTGTGCTCTCTAACGGAAAATAAATCCCGAATGAAAATTTGAAAAGTGATATCTAAAATCTAAACATAAAAAATAAAAAATTGTCACCAGTTACCGCCGATCTTATAAAAGTTGTGCAACGATGTGAACAGGTATTAAAAATATATATAAAAATACTCAGGTATATGATATGTCACTCTCTTCCTTCCGATTTCAAATTTATGCAAAAGGCGGCAAAGCTTAAATGATATTAAAATATTCAAATACTAACGTATTATTGTTACGATTATAACAGAATCTCAACCGACATGTCAGCCCTGCAAATATCTACTGTTTCTTGTTTGAGAGTCCTGAAGAGGAGGTGTGGCTCATCTAGAGGAAAGAAAGATATTATCTTGGAATTATGGGCTGCTTCCCTTCTCACCCTGCACCACTACCACGAGCACCGTCGCGAAATCTGATTGAGACACCAGGTAATTTCAGCTCAGATCCTCAGACTTCCCGATCTTGGGTTTATTTCAAGATTATCGAGCACAATGCCAATCAAATCTTTTATGCATACAATCTGCACGTCGAGAAGTCTCTGCGATTTCCTGATTTCCCAGAAGGACTTGTGAACTCTGCCACGGCGGTTTTGAACGGGAAAATTTATGTGATTGGTGGCACTGATTTTGATGGAAAGGCTTCCCAGAATGTATACATGTGTGATCCAATGGCCGCCTTCACATGGTCTCAATTGCCTTCCACAAAGACACCGAGGCAGAATGCTGTGGCGGTTGCAGCGAATGGAATGATTTATGTCTTTGGAGGATGCCGCCATCGCCATGAGGTGAATGTGCCATGGGCGGAAGTATACAATCCTTCCACTTCCTTTCCTCGATGGACTGCAATTCAAAATCCGCCGCAAGAGTTTTCTTCCAGTCTTTCCAGAGATCCATTACAGGCTGTTCTGTTCAGAGATCAAATCTTCATAAGAAATGATTGCATGGGAATTGCATATAATGTGACATCTTCCAACTGGGAAAGACTGAAAGAGATCATTTCAAAATACTGGTTGAAGTGGAGCTCGGCAGTTGAGGTGTCGGGATTGTTTGTTGCATATCACCAAGAACGAATTGGTACGGCGATCCTCCGAGCATATGATCCGGGACAAGATATTTGGCTTCCACTAGATAACAATCCAGTAGTCCCTTCAGAGATGTCCCAGCTTCTATCTGTAACACCGGAAACTATAGATGACGCTCGCTCGACGACATCGAGCGATGACGACGCCGCAACAAAAAAAACGACCCGAAAATGCAACAAACTTTTTTTTTTTTTTGTTTTTTTTGTTTTTGTTATTGTATGGCGAACTATTAACCTACGAGTTGCTTCCCCCTGGCTCGATGAGTAAAGCTTATACGTGCACCACCAATCAGGGTCAAAGTCAAACCGCTCCTAGCGAGCTAATCAATTAAGTTCGGTGAGCTTTATTTCTGGAGGTTAGCCCTAGAATAAGATATATTTTATTTCGAGGTGAAAAACACTGTCCACTCAATTTTTATTTATTTATTTATTTATTTATTTATTTATTTATTTATTTATTTATTATTATTATTATTATTATTATTATTATTATATCGCGTTATCTCCTGATTCAATACATTACAAAATATGTAAATCCAGATTTATATATATAGATATTTATACATACATACGTATATATATATGTATACATATATATATATATATATATATATATGTATACATACATACATATATATACATATATATATGTATACATATATATATGTATACATATATATATGTATACATATATATATGTATATATATATACACATTTATACAGGGAAATACTCATTTCGGTATGCACTTGACATTGATTTATTTTATTACCTTGTATATTTTTAATATGCTAGATCTACATACTACCATACGTATATCTAGTGCAATTATTACAAGAAAGCTTTACTTTCCATCACCTCTATCGTTTTATGTAGCGCTTCAATCAAATTTGAAATTTCTGAGGCAAAGAAGTAAGAGGCAACGTGGGGAAAACTTTTCAAACTTTTCTTAAATGCTTATGGTTGGACGGTGGGTGGCCCATTCAACCCCTGGCGGCCATGGAGATTTTCTTCCAACCGGCGCATCAACAATTAATCAATTAGACATTGAAAATTTACATCCCCACAGTCAACCAGCCGCCTACAACATTGAAACGTGTCATTTAGCACATGGATATACTGTATAGCCTCCCTGGCCGCGTGGAAAAGAGAAAGAGGAGTTTTCTAAGCAAGTTACAGACAAACTAGGCGTGTTTTTCTCTGTCCTCCCCGCCTCTGGCCGCGCATGGTACATGGAAGCAACCAAAATAGACCTGGGCGCGTGGACAGTCAGGGGGAGGAGGCGAAACAGTGAGCAGGTCGTTTTGCAAGCACTGCAACAATCTAAACCTCCGCTGTGACAGTCAGCGCTTTGTGCATTAAGTTGTCTATCAGGCATGTCTACTGAAACGTATCATCATTTTTTTGCATATTAGCATTTATACTCCTTCACGTATCTTTTTTTTTTGTTAAAGCCTCCTGCTGTTACTTTTCCCAGTCGATGGGATTGTTTGGGGTTATACTTTACGTACCCCAGTAAGGATACTCTTCAAGAATGCCCCTCTCCAATGCCCACCACTTGCCTTCACTCGGACCACATAAAAATCATTGAGCAACTTTGAAAATCATTCTATATATGCGTGTGTTTTCACCCACCCATCATGGGTTTAAATAATTCCCCTCTGGTGGTTTAGTAACCAACACACCCCTTCATTACAAAATTTACAATTAAGTACATATACCCATAATGGGTTCACAATTAAAAATTTTAATCCCTCCTTTTAAAAAGGAGTTTGAAGACTCATTTTATTCCTCCCTATTTTTAAAGGGGGTTCCATGTACATAACTTTGCACTCTATTTTAAAGGAGTCTTTAACATATATTTCTTCCAATTTAGAAGTCAACCTCTCGAAATAACTTTTGAATAACTATTTTCTTTTCATTAAATAAATAATGTTCACTACTTTCTTTTGGGTGAATTTTGTCACATAACATTTCTTCCCTCCTGAAACAGCTACTAACCTCAGTAGCTTTATCTTTCTCTAAAATGTAAACAAAAACACAAACCATTAGTTAAAATAAAGATGAATATTGTTCACAAATATATTCTTCTTTTTCCCATGTCACACCATCCACATCCCAAAAAGTCCATTTAATTTTCACTTCTTTTATTTCTTTACTCCATAACTTTCTAGTGCTTTTTTCCAATATTAATTCAAGTTCTATTTTAAATTCACAATTAGGTTCTATAGATATATTTTTCCAATCAATAACATGAGTAGAATTATAAACTAACATGAAAAACATTATGTATCCTAGACAATTCAGAAGGCAAAACTAGTTTATAAGCAAGTTCTCCTACTCTTTCTAATACCTCAAAAGGACCACAAAAACATTAAGAGCTAATTTAGAATATTTACCAAGTTTTAATGAACTACGCTTAAGTTTAACTCTAAGAAAAACTTGATTACCAATTTCAAATTCTCTATCTGACCGTTTGGAATCAACCTAACTCTTATACTTATCGTGGGTAGCTTTCATGTTTTGTTTTTCTTGGTTTATAATAGCTTTCAGTTATTTTAAGTTATCGATTGAGTAATACAATTCCTACCATAATCAACTTTAAAATGGGTCGTTTTGGTTGTAATTGACCAAGTTTACTACATTGTTCATTTTTTCACATTTTAACAAATCATACACTATTGCACATACTTTTTAATGTCTTGTTTCATTCTAATTTTATTTTAATTTAACCTTTCCTCTCACCATTTCTACAATTGAACCTCGATCTTAAAAGAACCTTGTTAAATTGTAAGAAGGAATACTTTAAATAAGGTAGGTGATATATCGTTGTATTTTTATATCTTCTTAAACCAACTATTTATTATTCCACCTTTTTATGCTTTATTTCCTATTACTCAAAATTTTACATAAGGAAAATCCATCATAAATCATGGTTATAATCACACACTTTTTATAGTGTTTTTAAGAAAAGAGAACAAACACTATCATCCCACAATGATACCAATTGTTTTATTTTATAATCCTTTGACCTAATTTATCTTCGTCGTTCCTTATTGAATTGTGTTTTATATTTAAATCAAGAATATTTATAAAAGTATTGACTAAAAATACTTTCAATATATTTAATTATTTAAAGTATCGTTAAAATAATTATATATAATATTTTATAAATAATTATTCCATATACTTGATGCAATTATTGATCTAACTTCTATTCACACTATAATATAATAGTAACTAATAAATTTTACTACCGTTATTTTTAGTTTTAAAATATCATTATATAACTATATATTATTTTAAAAGTATTTTTCATATTTTTCTCTCTTAAATTTTATTTTGTAATAATAAGTATGAGTATTCATGAAAAGGGGACCGCAAGAACTAGGTCGTTAGATTTTTAATTTATAGATAAAAAGACTACAAACTATAACTTTATATATTTTTTAAGGTATCTCCATTATATATATTATTTTACATACATATAAATAATAGAGAAATTCTACTAATACTTATTCCCTCATTACGTCGAAGGCGTTCCCCCTATGGGAAAGGCCCTTGCGGATGTTTATGCGACTATGGTAATTTTGACAGTTTGACGGCCGTCTAGACGTTTTCGCATTTTTGGGCTATTTTTAACATTTTTTGATGATTGCATACTCGACTTCTTTCTGGTATGTTTGGCCTGGTTTGTTGTTATTTCACTTCCGTCAGAAATCATACTTCTTTACACCATCTTGAACCATCCCTCGCCGATGAGATCAGGAACAAAATCGGGCTTTGGAAAAATGAAAATGGGTGGCTTCAATCTATACGGAAAGAAACTGATAAGCTCGGCGCCATTATCTGGCCGCCTAGCGACACCACACAAACTCCCAATGGATACAAAAGAATTTTAGTTGGGAAAATTTTTGGCATGTGGGCTTCTAATTTCAATGAGTTCATCGGCCGACTTTCAAGTTATGTAGTCATGCAGGGTTTTTGACTTGTTGTTGCCTCTCTATAAAAAAAACTTAGACTCCAATGTTTGTGCAGAAATCCTAACTTGTGGTATTCAATGTGAATTGGATACATAATTTTTGTCTTGAGATGATTTTTTTTGTGCTTTAAAAATTACAATTGTATTTAGAAAAGATTATTTTTTGAGGGGATATTTCACTTTGTTTGAGAATAACATGCATATATTGGGTTGTATGCTGTCACAAGCAAAAGCGCATGAAGGAGGCAAAGAAGATGATGCAAAGAGGATTAATGAACCCAGAAAAAGATGATCCCTTGGTATTGTTTGTTATAACCACATAAATTCACTATTGTTATTATTCAAAAAGTGAAAATATTTTGGGAAATACGTATGGGATGTGTGTGCTTCGGGTCTTATACTAGTTGTATTTGATTTATATGGTTTCCACTAAGTGACCTTTTAAATTGGAGTTTTCTATCCTAATTTTTTATCAACCTATTTTGTAGGATTTTGAGGCGCTAACTTCAAACTTGTTGGCACGGACCATAGAGACGGTTGTAGGAGGTGGTTTGGTGGTTTTGCTTCTTAGTTCTCTTTCCTCCCTAAGTAGTCTCTACACTATGACTATGGTTGGTATATTAATTCCTTGTTCATTTTGGGAATTAACTACATGTTAAAAATCCCGTGTATCTTCTACCCTAGCTCGTATAATTTTTTTCTCTCAAGATCATCAAATTGGTTTTGAAATTCAAATTTTACATGGTTAGCCATTATTAGACTTGTATTTGCATGTTGGAAGTATTACTCACATTACTTTTCTTGACATGCTGCTCCTTGGAAGCTGAAACCATTAGTAAATTTGTCCTGATGATGATATGTATTTTTTATAGAAAAACATTTTTTTGAATTGATAAACAAACAATGAAACACATTACAAAATAGATTCCTCAATCTGTGTGGGGTTTTGAGATCCAAGAACACCAATGTCATGTAAAGCATGAGCTAGATAAAAGGAAAATGCAATTGGAATATTTCAAACACATTCTTGCCCCCTGCCATCCTAACTTCATTGTTTTCTCATCTTTTGAGAGGCAGAAGCTATTGTTATCCCCTATTGAAAAAACATCTGATCTTACTATTGTAACATCTGTTCCAAAACTTATTGCCATTGAAGAGGATCCTTAAGAGGTTTTTCAGCTTCTTTAGGACTTGGATTCTTTCATCATTCCAGATCCTTACTTGCTCCTGAAGGCTGAACACATCAGGATATTTTATCCATTTGATTCAAATTTAAATCTCAAGAAGGGATTCCCTCAGCGAGAATGGCTTCAATTTGACCTTTCGTTACCCTCAACAGTTCATTTGCGTTTTATTCTTCTTTTCCTTTTCTTTTCTCACCAGTGGAAATTCAGTTGATGTTTTCCTAAAACTAAGGATATATTTAGTATTGACTGATTTGATGCAGGAGGACTCTAATTTGGCAGACAGGAAGCTGCAATGTGCCCATAGAAGTGATAGATGTAGTACTCTTACTGTGGGCCAATTGTTATTTACTTTTTTTCATGTAAATCCACTCAGATTGTCCATTTTTACACAATACTAAGCATAAGTTGAGATCTTATATGTTGTGCCTTGACAATTGCTATAGAGACACATATATCTGGAATAAATCATAAAGTAATTTAAAAATTTGTAGATCTCTAAAAACAGAGGAAAATTAAAAATTAAGGATTTTATCCACAACATAGTCAAGAGTTAAAATTGGAGAGTAGGGATGGGAGATATGGAGCCATGTTTCATGGAGAGTGTAACCTTCACTAAGTAGAAGTAGAGTATACCATGTAAACGTCTCTTAGACCTTTTTATTTTGTCTTTGACATTTTTAGGGAGTTCCACAAAAAAACTTTTCAAAAGAAGGTAGAGGTGCAAATCTCAGGGATAATTCCATCTACCATCTATATTTTAGTGGTCTTTACATTAAGTCAAATAATATTAAACTTGGAAATTAATGGCAAGTTCGAAAAGGAGTGAAAATTATACTTTACCATAAAATCCCCACCCCATGTCATGTTCTTTGTATGTAAGCAAAGAATGATCTAGGGGGATCCTCTAAAATAGGATAAGACGGAAGACTATTCTAGGGCCAACACACACAAATTTTTGGTCCACAAAGTGGTCTAGGGTATAGAATAAGAGCCATATTCATACAAGGTTATAAAGGAACCATAAGGTGAATCTACACACAATCACTAAGGATATGAGGTGTAACACCTTACTAGATCGAGGGGACATCTAAGAAAAGTAAAGAGCTAAGGGAGAAGAGAGTGCCATTAGGTGGTCAACAAGAGCTATCTAAGGGTTGTAAGGGTGCTTCTAGGGAAAAGAAAAAGTTGTAAAATAAAGGCTATAATGTTAGACAGTAAATTTCACTCCAAACACAATTATTAATAGCCTATTAGAAGTATAACTAAAAAAAATAACTAGACTCATAATGTATCTAAATTTATAACATATCTCAGCTCTACCGAAATTACTCCCTTAATATTATTTAAGGACAGATTCCAATAATATAATATTGCTAGACTCATCAGACCATGGGTGTATTATATATGCATGCTTAATGTGCTTGACAAAACCCTTCCACAATCATCATATACATGATCGATCAACAACAAAAAATATAATATGAAAGAACTTTCAAATAAGTAAGGCTTCCAAGCTTCTGAAATTCAAGAGGCATTGTTCCACAATTCAAGAGGAAACATGCAAACTTAGAAAAACTTAAAGGACAACATATTCCATAAATCTATCACACAGAACCCCTAAACTATGCAAAAAAACAATTCAAAAAATCCTCTACTTATTGGTATTTAGCCGCCATGGTCTCCAATTATTGTCAGACATTAGAAAGATTACAGAAGAAGCCAAATGTCTACAATCTACCAATCAAGACATGAATTTAGCAGAACAATAAGGGCACTTCCCACATACTGAAGAGGCCAATTCAACACTCTGCCTAACTAAAAAGTTATAACTGAAAGAAGGAAACTGAGTATCTTCTTTACCTTCAAATTGAGTACCAGCCCACAACCAACTCGTAGCTGGCAGCGAAATGGAGCTATCACTAATGTGGTTTCCAAAAGGTTGCAGGCTGGGAAGGAATCGACTCAACCCATTCACTACGATTATTTTCTAATATAGATAGCTTTGGGCATTAAAAATGAGAAACAAGCACAACCCACTGCATTTCTTGCAACACAAGTATCCCAAGATGAGATTTGAACCTCTTGCATTTATTTGGAAGTTATTGCTCTTCTCCCTCGAGGGTAGTATAGGAAGTATATGTACAAATGCTAAGATTTAGAATATCTCTTTTTAAAGACTAATCATCCTCTACAAACTTGATGTTTATGTTAAGAGAAACTGGTCAATGGGATCATTCCCACGTGAAATATGAACCTCTGCCACCTAGGAAAAAATTATTATTGTTCATCCCATATCATGTTATAAGAATTAAATTTATGCATGTTAAGCACTAGAATAATTGATTTTTACAGAGTTTTCAGCCTCTTCAAAGACTTGATGTTTCTGTTCAGGGAAACCATATGAAGTTTATTTTATAGTGATTTTTATTGAAGTTCAAGCTATGCTAAAATTGAATTTCAAAGCAGCTCCGAAGCAAGAAAAATGTATAACAAGACAACATTCTAACAGGGGTATAACTTAAAAAACCTCTTTTGTATGTATCAGGCTATCAACCTAGCTAGCATGTCAAGTTTGGTGTCTGGTACCTCATTTTTAATCGATAGAAAGTCTTCATAAATTCCATATACCATTGGGCATTCGCATTGCATTGTACACATGTGATTTCATACCTTAGCTTTCAGTGGTTCCAATGTCAATAGTTGCTTTATGCAAAGTAAGTCCCTGTGACTTATGGATAGTTAATCCCCAGACCATTTTAATCAGAAATTTTCTTCAATTCCCTCTCAAAATAGGGGGTATGGGAATATGTAACTTTTGGTGTGGGTTTTGTGTGGATGATACTTTGATATGTTGGATCTATTATTTATTTTCTTGTTAGGTTTAATACGAGTTTTGTGTGGATGATACTTTGATATGCTGGATCTATTGCTAGGGTAATTCTATAGAGCCTCAGATTATATCTATAACATAGTGGGGTTTAATTTGTATTCGGAAAAGAACTATTCTTCATCCCCCAGTATGGAGAACTGGTTAACAGGGGTTTCATTTCCCTCTCCTATTTTTAGGAACTTCTCCGCCAAAAGTTGTTAATAGGCAGATTTTCCAATGCATGCTCACAAAAGGCCATTATAGATCTCAAGCTTCACCTGGAAAGGCTACACTACATCAAGGTATCCTTTTGCAAGAAAATCAGCATTCATGTTGCAAATGAAGAAGAGAAGCGGCTCCGACAGTTCAATATTTCTGTGTGTTGCGTGGGAAATGAGGGGTTTGTGCACAACAGTGAAGTTCAATGAATTATTTCCTCCCAAGACTATTTCCAGGTAAAAATCTCGGATCCTAAAGATGTTATGAAGGTAAGCTACTTGTTGGTACCCAAAGTTAACCTTCCTCAAAGTTTAAGCAACATCATGGATTTAACAAGATACTCAAAGGAAAATAGATGATGTTGTGTGTCATTTTGCAGCCGGGGAAAGTAATCTATCTGACTTCTTAGCACTTAAAATTTGGGGGAGTGGGTAGCACCCTTGAAAGGATGTGATCTTATCCTAACTATTTTAGGTTGTGCCTTTCAACCAAGGTAAGAGAACCTATAATGTAACCTTTGTTTGATGAAGGAGATGGAGATATCGCTTAATTTGTGCAAATAGTATGAAAAGGCCTTGGGAAAATATGATCAATACTCCAAATCTAACTTTCACGAGTTGTCACTTCCATATTATGGAGATATTTTCAATGCAAGGCAAGGTACTAAAGACATTCAAAAATTCTCATTTTCTTCTGCATATTTTTGACAGTGGGGTTTACATTTGTTGATACACAGGACAAAACAGGGGTAGTATGGGTAGGATTAGTTATTTTTAAATGATTTTTTCTATTTGGGTGGGAGATTAGACACAAAAAACCAATGTCTTCTAGACTCTTTGAGGACTTCAGAAAAATTTGGAAAAAACTTAAAAGCAAAAAGTATCAAAATGGTTAATCACTCCTTCAACCAGGATATGTGCATCAAATGGAAGCCCATATCTGCACTTTTCCACACAATATTTGATTATCTATCAAAAAATCTTGAGTTAGAAAGAACCAATGAAGCATTTAGTAATCACTACTTAATCATGCCTAAGGTGCACCCAAAGGCTTACAAACAAACTCTAAAATCAAAGGGAGGTGAAGTGGTTTTAAATTTGTTTATCTCTTTATCAGATGAAAGCTCTTCTGAATGTGAGATTGTAAATGCCACTAAATTATCACAAGAATGAGATCATGTATGATCAAGAGATATTTTTAAACACAAGACTACAACAGGAAACAATAAACACAAATTGAAAAGCATTATGAAATGTAAGCATTCACAAATTTTTCCCAAAGACAACACATAATAACTCAAAATTGATCAAATTTATCAGCAGGGGTATGTTTTTAAACAATCTCACAGCTTGTTAATGGCTATACATTTGCAACCAACTTAACATGATTTGAAATCTGATACAGAAGGAATTATATGAGCTTCTCAGGTGGTCACTCAGAGTATGGGCTTCTTCCAAGATTTTCCCGTGAAATTTCTAAGTTTCTCAGGCTTTTCCAAACTCTTCCAACCTTTTTGCATGACAAATTCATGCAATATATAGCATTTAATTACCTTTGAGCCTTCTTTCCCAAGAAAAGAATATGCCAAGCATCAAGTTTGTTACAAAATTCCAACATGATTCACAGAAAGGGACGTTTAACAAATTTGCAATAGAAAGTTTGCCAGCTGTTTCAAAAAGTCGAATCATTACAAATATTTAGATCATTATCCTATCTGGAGGCACATTTTTCATCCTCAAGGCATGCAAACCCCATTCCCTTCATCATTTCATCTTTTTCGCTTTCCAAATTTACCTTTACAACTTTTGGATTTGGATTTTCACGTTTTTGCACGAGCCCAAGAAAAAATCCACTTCAAATACACCTCTGATCCACAAATTGAACCTCAAAAATGATCAAATTGAACCTTGCAAGCCAAAACGATGTGAATCCATCGAAAATCCGATGAAGAACGAGGTAGAAAACACATCTCCAGACCTCCTGGAGCTCCCTAGGGCAAAAAATGGTGGAAGAACAAAAACAATGCATCGATTTCCCCTTTCCAACTTTAAAATTGGACCGTCCACGTCGAAGCTCCATGTTAAAATGAGTGTTGGGGCCTCCTTTTGATTTTTACAACCCTTTGGGAAAAAAAGGAATTTTTTCCAAATTATCCCCGTGGGCCCGTACCTCTGATCCTATCCTTGCCACGTGTCGATCGTTGGTTGGCTACGGGCTTGCGTTCCTCCTTTTGATTTTATGTTTTTACAGGATAAAATCCAAATTTATTAAAGCAAGCCGACGATATGAAATTCCCTCATTTGACCTCAGCCATACACGTGGCTTAATCCTGACCATCGATGGAGTTGTGGCCTCATTTTGCAATTTTTCCCTTTATGCCAAAATGGGAAAAAATCTCAATTTTCCTCCGCAGCCCAAAATTTTGTCATTGAATTTTCAAACTATGATACGTGTCCTGTTCTGATTCATTGCGGGATCCAGGGAAGCAACATGACTTTTAAATTTTAACCCCTAAAAGGGTTCAAAACCACAATTTCCTCCGCCAGCCCGATGCCCTGCCTTCATACTTCATGTGGGCTTGTGGGTCATCTCAACAAACTTAGAATTTTTTCCAAAAAGAGAGCAAAAATCACAAGTTACTCCGCAGCTCCATATGCCCGCCAAAGGGAAAAAATGACAACATAGGTCCGTCGAGCCATAACTCGAAAATTACAAAGAGTTAGGAGGACTTCCTTACCTTTCTGGAAAGGGGAGAAAATTTCCCATCAGATGAATGAGATTTCAAGAGTCAAAATTTTCTTTAAAAGTTATGGATCTCAAAATATTTCTTTTCAAGCTTATTTCAAGGGTATCAACTCAAAAATTTGCAGTTTCAGACTTGGAAAATGAAGGGAATTTTTGAGGATGATAACAGTTGGTCAAAAATGCACAGGGTATACTAAAAATGGGCACCAACATCAGCACTAGCTCGGGGATGGGCACTCCCAATGAGTGCCACAAGAACAAAAAGCAGACCAAGTGCCAAAAAAAAGACCATTGGGCAATGAAGTCATGACTAAGAACATCAAAGAACCATCTGAGAAACCGACAAAAATGGCTGCTAAGAACCAAGGCAAACCAAAAACTAACAAAACACCAAAAACAGAGCCCCCCCAAAAAAACAAAGACTATACACTATACAAGTGGTGCATACCTCAAATTTGGGGATTAATCCAAGAAATGCTTCAGATGTCTGCCATTAACAAGAAGTTCAAGAAATTCCCCATCTAGGTCCTTGAGAAAAAAGGTATTCTCACCAATTCTGATATCAATGGAATAAAGGTCCATCCATAATGCATCAAATTTACCATGTTTTCCCTTATCTTCATGCCGGCTATCCCACAATAACACAAGATCTCCAATATAGAAAACCCTTGGTGTTACTTTCTTGTCAAATAATTTCTTCATCCTTTCTCTGAACTAGATATGCCTTTGGTGGGATGCTCTTCTCTCTTCATCAAGCTCGACAATCTGATCAATCCTTGCTTCATATGGATTGAGCTCTTGATCTTCAAGATGTTGAACAAAATGAAATGAAGACAATTGTAGATGTAAGGACATCAGAGCTTGAGTTCCATACACCAACTCAAAAGGGCTCTTACCAGTAGCTCTTTTGGTAGTTATCCTATCAGCCAAAACTACAAATTTCAGTTGTTCACCCCACTTCTTCTTGTTTTGTTCCAAGGTTCTTCTAATAATTTTCAACAAGTTCTTATTGTTGGACTCAGCTTATCCATTTCCTTGGGAATTGTAGTTTGAAGCATAAGTCAGATTGATTCTATGCACATTGCCATCAAAGGTTTAGATCTGAAACACATGGCATTATCAGCTACAATCTTGACTGGCACACCAAATCTGCATATGATGTGATTCAACAAGAAGTCCATAATAATTTGGTGTGTCACTTTCTTGGTGGGGATTGCCTCTACCCACTTGGTGAAGTAATCTGTGGCTATATGAATCCACTTATGTCCAGCACTAGAAGGGTCTGAAATCTCACCAATGAAGTCCATTCCCCATTGTTTGAAAGGAGATTCAATTGATACATGCTATAAAGGAAGGGATCCTAAAGCTTTCATTCTTCCAGAGAAACGCTGGCAACTCTCACATTTTCTAACCAACAGGATTGTATCTTTGAAGAGAATAGGCCACCAATAACCAGTTCTCAAGATTTTATGTGTTGTAACCCTTCCAACAAAGTGTCCTCCACAAACTCCCCCACGGAAATCAGCAACTATTTTGGGAGCTTCATCTTCAGTTATACATTTCAAGAGGACACCTTCAGGGCTCTTCCAAGCTAGCCCAAAGTCAGTGATAATGTACTTTTGAAAATCTAGCTTGAGGGATATTTTCTTATTTTTATTTAAATGATTAGGGCAGCATAGGTGTCTAAGGTAAAAGATTACATCCTTGTACCATTTAGAACTTATCAACTTCTCAAGAACATCTGCCATTTCTTTCTCTACTTCATTCACTTCTACATTCTACAAGTTACTCTCATCCATAAGCTTAGTAAGACCCAAACCTCGTACTAACTTTGTGGTTTGAATGTCCATGTCGTACTCTTGCAATTTGTTCACCCATCTACATCTTTTGCTTGAGATCTC
The DNA here is from genome assembly GCA_019776745.2 of Taxus chinensis. Taxonomy (NCBI): domain Eukaryota; kingdom Viridiplantae; phylum Streptophyta; class Pinopsida; order Cupressales; family Taxaceae; genus Taxus; species Taxus chinensis. Next base: position 146,760,385 of record CM034154.1, on the reverse strand, counting down.
CATCTCTGATAAGATGTCTTTTACCATGGTGTGGAGAACATAAACAACAACTTTTAAACTTAAGATATAAGGCCTGAAAACCTTTGTTTCTTTCACTAAGGAGAATGTATGTTTTTCCATGATTGTGTACTTTAACTCAACAGCTTGTAAATCCTTACTAAAGAAGGGAATAGGCCTCTCAGCCCCATCCTCATCCTTATGTAGCAAAAAAAATGCAATGGTATTTTCAGAAGAAAAGGAGAATATTTGGAAAGGCTTCTTGTAATTTGGATCTACCAAAACAGGTGCATGCTTCAATGCTTCTTTAATTCCTTCAAAATCCTGAATAGTAGCCTTCTCCCATTTGATAACCTGGTCTTTCTTTAACATGCATGTAATGGGGAGAGTCAACTCAGCAAAGTTAGATACAAACCTTCTGATAAAATTAATCTGCCCAAAGAAGGATTGGATGCCCTTCTTGGTTCTTTAAATAGGGACTTTGTTGATGGCCTCCACCCTATCAGGGTCAATCATGACACCATCCTTTGATACAATATGACCAAGCAGCTTGGCCTTTTGCACCCCAAAATGACACTTCTTTGGATTGAGAGAAATGTCATACTCCCTGCATATAATCAACATATTTTCCAAGTGCTGCAAGTGATCACTTCTCTTCCTATAAAACACAGTCACATCATCTTAGTAAACAATAATAAAATCATTGATGTAACCAGAAAAATAAACATCCATTGCTCTTTGAAAGGTGGCGCCAACATTCATCAAACCAAAGGGCATCCTGAAAAAAACATATGTCCCCCAAGGCGTGGTAAATGTTGTCTTAGTTCTTTCTGATTCTTTGACAACAACTTGATTGTAATTGGAGAAACCATCCAATGTAGAAAGCAACTCAAAACCAGTCTCTAACTGCAGCATGTTTTCCATATTTGGTAAGGGATAGTTGTCCTTCATTGATGCTTTGTTTAGATTTCTAAAATCTACACAAAGTCTGATATCTCCATTTTTATTTCTGACAGGTACTAGGTTTGCAACCGAAGAAGAATGCCTTGTGGGATGAATGATCCCTCCATCTCTCAACTTCTTTAATTCCTCTTGAATTTTCATGGAGAGTGTAGTTTCACAAAACAGGGACAGAAGCCTGTACACTATATTAATGTGAAATCAACCAAAATTACAATGGAGTGTTGCAATTCTTATAGGAATTGAACATCCATGTGTAGACAAACAAATAGGTTACACAGGTAAAACCAAACTCACAACAACTTCCAATATTACATCCAAGAAGCACATAATTTTTATAACAATTATAACGATTATACATGTGGATATAAAAGACAAATATGGTTTAAAAACCATATAACAACATTATTTAATTAAATAAATAGTTAATTATATAATGCATGATTTATTAACCTAACATTCCCCCCCTTAATTGTGCATTATCTCAAGGGATGAGGAGAGGAATTCTCTAAATAGCTCAAACTTGTCACGTGCAAGTGACTTCATGAAGATATATGCCCGTTGTTCAGCTGTTAGACAAAATTGAAGTTAAATTTTGTGCTTCAACACATGCTCACGTATAAAATGAACCTATACCTCAATGTGATTTGTTATTTCATTAAACACTAGATTGCGAACAAGTTTGAGAACACCTTCATTGTCAACATACATGGTGGTCGGTTTGTCCTATGGTATTCCAAGTCCTTCTAGTATGCAACGTAGCCAAATAGCTTCATAGACAACTTCTCCTGCAGAACGATACTCGGCTTTTGTGGAAGAGTGAGAAATGAATTGTTGTTTCTTGCTTCCCCATGATATTGGTCCAGATCCCATAAAGAATACAAATCCTGAAGTGGAATTTCTATCATCAATATTGCCTACATGATCTGAATCTGAATATCCAAACAAGAAGAAGTTGTTGTTCTTGTATTCTAGACCAAGATCCAATGATCCTTTGAGATATCTCAAGATGCGCCTTGTTGCTTTCCAATGACAAACTTTGGCTTCCTACATGAACCTGGATAGATAGCTTACTGCAAAGCTGATATCTGGTCTAGTGTAGGTTAGGTAAATGAGACTCCCAATCAATTGCCGATAGAGAGTGGCAGTTACCTCAGGAGATGGATCTGAACGAGATAACTGTAATCTGTTCTCCTTGGGTGTAGCAATTGGTGTGTAATCCATCATCCTGAATTTCTCGAGCATTGTCTTGGTATATTTCATCTGAGAAACAAAGATGTGATTCTCTTTCTGTCCTACTTCCGATCCAAGACAATAATGCATTAGCTCGAGATCTGTCATGTCGACCAATCGATTAAGATCTTTCTTCATTGCATCAATCATCTTCACTGAACTGTCAGTAATGACTAGATCGTTGACATAAACAATGACAATCACAATCTCCCCCTTGCTTTTTGAGGTAAAGATTGGGATTGTATGGATTTCTAACAAATCCATGTTGTACAAGATGCTCATCAATCTTGATGTACCATGCCCGAGGTGCCTGTTTAAGGCCATACATAGATTTCTTGAGTCTGCATACCTTTACTTCTTGACCAGGTACTACATATCCCTCAGGTTGAGTCATCTAGACTTCTTCTTGTAAATATCCATTCAAGAAGGCACTTTTTACGTCCATCTGATGGACTTTCCAACCAAATTGTACAGCTAGAGAAAAGATCATCCTGATTGTCTTGATCTTAGTTGTGGGAGAAAATGTCTCCTCATAGTCAATGCCTTCTTTTTGTGCATACCCCTTTGCTAAAAGTATTTCTTTGTACTTGTCCACTGTTCCATCTACTTTGTACTTTTTTTTGAATATCCATCTGCATCCAATGGGTTTCTTCGCTGGTGGAAGATCGACAAGCTGCCAAGTGTTATTTTTCATCACTGATTGATATTCAAAATCCATGGCATGTTTCCAAGCTTTTGACTGTAGGGCTTCCTAGACTATAGAGGGCTCATCAGACTCAATAACTCTACTCATCAAAGAAAAGTTAACTTATTCTCTTCCTTTACTACGAGTCCATGGTCCAAGGGTGGATGTATCTAGTGGAGCATCTATTCTTGAATCTCGTAATGTGCTAGTACACCACTTGGGTATACACTGAACTGTTCCTGTGGGTCGTGGTTTTATCTGATCAAAACCATCATCCCCATCATCACTTTCACCATCAGTGGGAACATCAGTTTCAGTTTTTACAACTGGTGAAGAATCTACATCAGGTGAGTCTGGAGGAGGAGACTCTGCTTCCTTCTTCTCAAAGAACTCAACATCTCTGCTAGTGTAGAATTTCATGGTCTTAGGATCCATCAATTTGTATCCAAGAGTCTCTTCACTGTACCCAAAGAAGATGAGTTTTTGTGACTTCATGTCCAATTTCTTTTTGTTCTGCTTGGGTATGTGCATACTTGCTTTGCACCCGAATACTCTAAGGTGTGCAATAGATGGTTTCCATTTTGACCATGCTTCTTGTGGTGTTACTCCGTCAAGAGCAACCGTGGGCATTCTATTCAACAAATACACTACTATCTTTGTTGCTTTTGCCTAAAATTTCTTTGCAAGTCCAGAGTCATTGATCATGCATCGCACCTTTTCCATTATAGTATGATTTCTTCTCTCAACGACACCATTCTGCTGCAGTGTGTGTGGAAGAGGCATTTGTCGACGAATCATATGATTTTGTAGGTAGTATTTGAACTCATTACTAGTGAATTCCCCCCCTCGATCTGAGTGAAAAGTTCTGATGTGACGACCAATTTCATTCTCAACTACTACTTTGAACTTCTTGAAAGTTTCAAAAGCTTCACTTTTCTTGCGAAGACAAAAAATCCACATTTTTCTTGAGTAGTCGTCAACACAAAGCATGAAATATTGGAACCCATAATTACATGGTTGCATCAGACCATAAAGATAGGTGTGAACTAGGTCAAGCTTGCCATGAGCTTGAAAATTACTTTTCTGGAACGAAGCTCTGTGTTGTTTGCTTGCTAGGCAATGAGGACACTTGTCTGTATCCTTTTGAAGAGCTGGGAGCCCATTTACCATATTATGTCGAAGAAGTGTCTCGAGATATTTGAAACTAACATGACCAAGTCTCTGATGCCACAATTGTGCTGAGGTAGAGTTCTTAGCCACAAGTGCCTGATCATATATGTGGACAAAATCAAGTTGGAACATGTGTCCCACATTGGAGGCTTTTGTAACTATTTTCGAGCCTCATGATTTGTCTCAAATCAATTATGTTTTCTTGTTGGAACGACTATCAAAGTTAATTTTTAGGTTGTGATCAAGGAGTTGACTGACTGAAAGCAGATTCTTTATCAACCCAGGGACATATAAGACATTTGTTAGTTTGTAGTTGTGTGAACCAAGGGGTAGAGAAATGTTCCCAATCCCCTGTACCATATATGAAGAATCATCTCCCAATGAAACATGATTTTTTGACGGCGTGCCCCTCATTGAAGTAAACTAGTCTCTGCGGCCGGTCATGTGTCGAGTGGCTCCCGAATCAACATACCAAACATCAGTAGATAACATGGATGGTTCACTTGATTGAGAAATGTACAAGAGGTCTTCATTATCTAAATGTTCTTTTCACTCAGCAATATTTCCTTGCTGATGGGGTCTTCTTTTCCAGTCACCCTTTTTCTTCCCTTGATTGTTGTTAGAATTTCCTGTTGTCACAAAATCAATGCACCCCCTGAATGGCCTGGAAATGAATCATGACATTCGGTGTGATTGTGACACATGGGATCACCTCTCAAGCTGTGGGACTTGGGATCGAGGTGAACCTCTGGAGAAGGCTGACTTCCTTTACCTAAATTGAGTGATCTACTACTTCTAATAAAAGAAAATGGCTAACTAGTCCTATGCTAACATTTCATGGGATTAAAGAGAGAGATTGCAAGGAAATAAAAGCTATTCTAGAAATGGTGATGCACCAAGAAAATGGATGTTCAACTTCTGGAAGGGTTAAAGTGGGTAGGATGATTGCATCATTGGCCACCTTCACCTATTGCAACTTGGAAAGGGTATAAAATACCATAGACTGACAGCATGCATTCCTTTGTTAAACTCTATCATATAGTAAATCACCAATCTTCCAGTGAAAAAGGATGAACTTGAGAAGGGTGAACCAACACCACAACTTAACTGCATGTAATATTTCACCACTTGATAAGCACAGAACTCCACGAACCTGTAGTGGAAACTAGAACTTGCATTATGCACCTAAAAACATGAGAGAGGGAAAATAGAAACAACAGAATCATGGAAGGACATTCATATGATCATAAATCATAATTCTCATTACTTCAAGCACTTGCACAATGCATCATTACATCAGATGAAAAGGGCATAAGTTTCCATTACAATTTCAGGAGAAAGGCTTGAGAGCCTGTAAATTCACAGATTGTGAAAAGAAGGGGAAGCTTGGAATTGTCTAACTCTCCAACTTGTGAGACCTGTTAGAATCCACTTGTTGGAAACCGTTTGAACTTAACTGTTCTACTTTTCATTTATAGAAGAAATAGAGAGAGAAAAGGAAAAGAAGTTATAACTGCCTTCCTAAATACAAGGTACATGATGTATCATTCATCACATTCAGTTGAACCCCCTAAAAAAGGCTCCATCATGTGTAATTAATGCTTGTTGACATAATCCTCTTAATTAATTAAAAATAATATTTAAATAACATTAATAAATATTATTATTTAAAATATTTAAATAAAAATATTAAATTAATTAAAAGATATTGGTGGGACCCCCCGTTAACTGGTTTGACTTGAGGAGGGGGGTCATGTGAAACGGTCAAAAATAGACCAACTCGGTGGTTGGATCGCCGAGCCAACTCACCGAGTTGGTGTCGAGCTCCTTCATTGAGTTCTCCACCTAGCTATGCTCCCACCGAGCTCTTTCTTCCATCGCTAACCAAAATCCCACTGTGTCCACCGATGAATCTTTTGCTGAGTTAACCATTGAGCTCTATGACCCCGAAGACTCCACCATCACCGAGCTCTCTCTTGCCGCGGCTGAGCTACAACGTCCGAGTTCGTTGCCGAGCTCCACTTATGCTTTTAATCCGTCGACTCCAAAACTAAACTGAGCTCCTATCATTGAGTTGCTCCCTCACTTCCTAGATTCCGGTGTCCTTCGTAACTCCATGTCGAACCCCTCCTTACTGGCTGAGTCACCTAAGACTAACCGAGCCCATCGAGCTGTTCTATCTCCTTAGTCAATGATCCAACTTGGCACTACCGAGCTCTTTTTCTAACACCGCGGGTTCCTACCACTGACTTGGTCTATGATCGAGCTCCATTTTCCCCTTGGCCTGAGCTCCTCCACGTTATGACGACTCGTCTCCACCTGAATGGATCACCGAGTTCTTCTCCTGCCTATATCCGAATGAGTCACTCATGGCCAAGCTTCATTACATCCATGGTGAGCCAGAGCTCCTGACCCGGCATTTTAGCCTGGCTTGAACATACCCTTCGTTCAGTCATCCACCAAGCTCCCTTTGATGAAACTCCACACTATCAACTCTGATCGAGCCAACCTACACTCTAACATTTTGGCCGAGTTGAGCTCCGTGCCTAGCTCTTTGCATTGATCGAGCTCCACTTCCGACCCATCTGCTAACTTGACTCGAGCTTACCACATTTGCTCCTTTGATATCTTCATGACCTAGCTCTACAAACTAGATATGCTTCCTCTGCCGAGCTGCCACTTAAAAAAACTCCCTGTACCCGCACCCAAGCCGATGAACTCTTCACAAGATCACCAAGTTTGCTGCTAGGCTCCAAAATGACGAGCTCCTCACTGCTACGAGCCCCTACACTACCAAACACTGAGCCTCCACTCCTAACTCACCACTTCAATCGACTTGGCCTCTCAACCTGGTTCACCACTGAGTTCTACATCCTTGGTTTGAACACATCGCAGTCTCCACCTTCTGGTGTCAAACGTGTTCTCGGCCTTGACTTGATCTTCCTCATGACTTGGTGAAGGAAACGCCATGCAACTCTGAGTTCCTAGTACCACCTCACGATCACCAAAAGACTCGCTAGGATTTGCGTTGAAGATTGACCAAGCTCATCATTTGGGATTCGAAAATTAAACTACCCGCTCGCTAAGCTCTGATCACCTCGATTCTCTGAACCCACACACTTCCGAATCCCAAAAACCTGAAACTCTAAATTTTAGAGTTTCAGAATTTCATCGAGTTTTCTTTTCTATGACCACCTGTTCCTCCTAAGTTTTAGTCAGGCTCCATTAGCTCGACCTACAAATGTGACAACAATCCCCTACCTCCTAAGCTCATCAAAACTCTACCTTCAAATTTAACATGCATTACTCCCAAGCTCCACTTATGTGACAACAATCCCCTACCTACTTTCGACTGAATCTATCATGGCCGAGCTTATATCCAGTCGCGATCTCACTACCTTAACAGCTTCCTTGCTAGCTCGGTCCACCTCGTTTTCTCTCCTGAAGCTTACCAAATCCTTCACTCTAGACTTACGTTCTCTTATGACTCGACCATCTTACCTAGTTCACAGATGAGTTGGTTCCTTACACGAGCTATTGAGCTCTTCAGAATATAGCAATCCCACTCATTCTTTGGCCTAGCTCGATTCACGGGTTGTACATTTCTGACCTGTGTGTCTAGATTTCATTGCTGAGTTTCGAGGGATCCACAGATCTTGGTTCCATCCCAACCTCTACTCACGAGTTCACTAAAATTTCAAACTCAGACTTCTTACAAAGCTCAAAGTGAATGCTTTAGTTAGCTCGATTCACTTTCATATGATCCCTTTTGTTTCCCCATTGATGTATGCAGTGAACATGCTCGAACTCACTCGCATTATCCTATCATCTCCATACTCGATTTGAGTTCGTCAATCATTCACTGAGCTTCCAAAACAATTCAACATTCTTGAGTTTCTACCTTAACAAAATCCTAACTTGGAGCCTCAAATATGATCAATACACAACCCATTCAATGTTCCAAGCTCAAGCCCTAACTCGATGCATGGAGCTATTCTTTAACTCAACTCTCCTTTTGATCTTGCCATTCTAAGTCCATTGGTGAGCTACCACTTGTACATGGTAAAAGTACTAGAGCCTAATCTCTAATGGAGGGTTTCTTGTGAGAGTGCTTAACTATAACCCCGAGTCTATCACATAAAGGAACACTTACTGACACAATGTTTATGTAGTTACATTTTGTTCTATAATTCCATGACGGTCAATACTCCTTTATCTTATAAAATGCTTCTTCAACTGTCATAGGTGGTGCAGGTGAAAAATAAACAACTTTGAACGGGAAGATTATGCACGTAACCTTGTTTCCTACTTGAAGTTAAAAAGTACTTCGAATACATTATCAAGCTCAATATCATAAAGATCACCACCATTGTCTGTTTTTGCCCCGGGGGGGAAAAATTGACAACATTTTTGGTAACCTCTCGGGGATGCTTGCCTACTAAGCATTAGGCTAGTAGCCTTGTCTATCCATTGGGCATGGAGTCAATATGTCTCAATCTGAAACCAATCTGATCCTAAAATCACCCTGAGCATTGCTGATCTTGGACCTCCCTCGGATGCGAAGCATGAAGTATACTAAATCTGATGAACACTTGGAAACTATGGAACATTGAAGAATTTGAATGAAGAAGATCATGAAACTCTGGGAAACCCTGAACCTTCCTTCTCCTTGACATCTTTCAACAATAGTGTACATAACAACATAAGAGCATCAAAGGAAAATGAAACACATGAAATAACTGAAAACCATACATGCCCCAAGTGGATCATGCAGGGTGTGTATTGCACTTATTTTGCTGAAAGCAAACCTATACTACCCTATACTAACCAGAAGCACAAGTGAGATAAAAAAAACCTGTAACTGGTTGTGCAAAATAACTTCTTGTCCTCACAATTTATTTCCATGCAAATGATGTGACGATGGACATGGCCAAAAATGAGAGTAAAAAACTGAAACAAGCCTAATCCTCCAAATGGTCTACCGAGACATCAACTAGAAAGAAAAATAATTCCTCTTTTAGTTGCTTTGTATTTGTCCTATACAGAAATTGCAATTGATCCTCATAATTTTGAAACTCATCCTCACACTCTGAAGTGAATGTGACTAGTTCTGGCTTCTCTTCTGGCTTTAATGAAGCTAGGTACCTGATAGGACATGGTCTAAATTGTTGAATATTTCTCCTTGTCTGAACTTTAATTTTAATAAGAAAGTCTTGCTGAAGACATCCCTAAATATTCTTTACCTAATTTCCCTCTTGTTTCCTATTTGTAAATGACTGATCTTCCACCTTATTTGACATGTAATTTGGAAATTCCAACCCTCCTATTTACAGCTTTGGATGATTTTTTAGGGAGACAAAATCTTCAAGAATACTTTCTTCCATCACAGACTTGTTTACCAAAATAGGTTCCGTAACTTAAAACAGAAACCTCTCCATGACATAATCTTCATTCAATATTTCTAGATCAATCTTATCTCCTCTTGTGTGTTCTTCATTTATGTGAGATGAAGGATACATAAAACTCAATTTCTCCAATTTTGATTCCAAAGGATAGTTATGATCAATGAGATGTTCTTGAGCATGTACCTTCCACAACACTTGACACTTTCTGATGGAAAATAAGTGATGGGATAATAATATTGTCAAGCTCCATAGGCTCATGTCCATCAAAACCTTCTTCCAGATCTGATAGATAATTTGCTTCTTCATTCTCTGATTATATCAAAGGTTTATCTTCAATCTAAGTATCTTCCAAACTGGAACCTCCTTCATCCTGATATCCTTCATTCTCAAACATGAAATTAGAAAGATCAAAATCGTCTAAGAATTCATATTTTTGAGAAGATAGAGAGGAAAAAGGATCAGAAAGACTCTGTATAGTTTCATCAGCATTCTTGATCTTTGAATCCTTCTTCGTCTCATGAAACTTGTTATGGATGATTGTAACATCGAATGATAACTTTGGGGAGATGTTACCATCTTCCAAAAGTGATGCAAGTTCTTGACATGCATGGTAATTAGGATCATTGCATTCATTAGAATTAGCTGGTACACTTGAAATTCTTTCCTCTTCATCTTGCACATTCTTTTCTCCAGCAGACTCTACCACCTTTGGTGATTCAAACTCCTCTGATGGAATCGAGCCAACATTAAAAACTACTTTCTCAAAAAGTAAATTACTGATCCTCTTTATTCAACTCCAGATTTGTTTTTGGTACAAAACTAGTTTGTTCTGCTTGCTCTTGAGCCTCAACTTCTGCAGAAGATTCATTCAAAAAAGAATTTTTCTTGATGTTAAGTTTTGCAGTCCATTTCCTTAGATCATCTACATGCTCTCTTTTCCTATTCTCTTTAACCATATACTCCTCCCAAAATGGATTTAGGAGTACAAGAGGAGGAGTGGGTTGGGATTTAACTGATTCTTTAACTATTTGAGGAAGAGGGTCATTCTCTTGTCTTGATGGATTTTGTAGAAAAGAGGGAACTTTAGAAGGATGGGGCATGGAAGATTCATGATGGAATGGAGGAATAGATGATGAAGTAGTGGATTCCACTTCAGGGGGAGCAACTGGAAAGCTAGGATCATGGGGATCAAGTTGTAACTACTTGGATGGAAACACGGGAAGAGGGTTGCAAGATGGTAATGCAGGGACCTCCCATTGACAGGATTGACAACATTACAGTCATGAACATCTCTTTTCTTGATCCATTCTCCAACTTGATTCATTGTCTTGATTATGAATTGAAGCCTTTGTTGAGGGTTAAGCTCACATAGTATATGGCCAGTCCAAGGGAATGGAATTTTGAAGCCAATCTGGGATGCCTTTTTCATTTCATTGATTTTTATTTGCTTTATGTTACACTCCAAATCTCAAACCTTCTTCTACAAGTGATCTTCTTCAGGTGTGCAATAGATCCTAGAATCTGTATGCCATTGTTCTTCAGTGACCCCCATGTTTGGTGGATAACCAAATTGATTTGAATCTTACTCCTGTGGACATGCATGCTCAAGTTGATGCTCATCATGAAATTGGTTTGGATGTGGATTGTAATAGCATGAAGATGGAAAGAACTGCCACTGCTGCAAGTAGGAATCCCACTGTGGAAATGAAGCCATGATTGCACAACTTCATGAATGGGAAAAATGGAAAGATATGGTAGACAACTAGGTGGAAAATGGGTAAAAATGAAGGTTTGCAACACAAAGAATAAGGTACTTAGACCAATGGAGTCACCAGTTGTGCTTGGGTATACCTCCAAAAATTTCACTAAGAGCACAACTTAATGAAATGAAGTGAACACAATACACACACCTATGAAAGATGTGCCTCTTGTCCCATCGGGCATGCCAAAAATTGTTGTCATAAAATCACTGCACCCCCCGAATGGCATGAAAATGAATCATGCCATTCGGTGTGATTGTGACACATGGGATCACCTCTCAAGCTGTGGGACTTGGGATCGAGGTGAACCTCTGGAGAAGGCTGACTTCCTTTACCTAAATTGAGTGATCTACTACTTCTAATAAAAGAAAATGGCTAACTAGTCCTATGCTAACATTTCATGGGATTAAAGAGAGAGATTGCAAGGAAATAAAAGCTATTCTAGAAATGGTGATGCACCAAGAAAATGGATGTTCAACTTCTGGAAGGGTTAAAGTGGGTAGGATGATTGCATCATTGGCCACCTTCACCTATTGCAACTTGGAAAGGGTATAAAATACCATAGACTGACAACATGTATTCCTTTGTTAAACTCTATCATATAGTAAATCACCAATCTTCCAGTGAAAAAGGATGAACTTGAGAAGGGTGAACCAACACCACAACTTAACTGCATGTAATATTTCACCACTTGATAAGCACAGAACTCCACGAACCTGTAGTGGAAACTAGAACTTGCATTATGCACCTAAAAACATGAGAGAGGGAAAATAAAAACAACAGAATCATGGAAGGACATTCATATGATCACACAGCATAATTCTCATTACTTCAAGCACTTGCACAGTACATCATTACATCAGATGAAAAGGGCATAAGTTTCCATTACAATTTGAGGAGAAAGGCTTGAGAGCCTATAAATTCACAGATTGTGAAAAGAAGGGGAAGCTTGGAATTGTCTAACTCTCCAACTTGTGAGACATGTTGGAATCCACTTGTTGGAAACCGTTCAAACTTAACTGTTCCACTTTTCATTTATAAAAGAAACAAAGAGAGAAAAGGAAAAGAAGTTATAACTGCCTTCCTAAATAAAAGGTACATGATGTATCATTCATTAAATTCGGTTGAACCCCCTGAAAAAGGCTCCATCATGTGCAATTAATGCTTGTTGACATAATCCTCTTAATTAATTAAAAATAATATTTAAATAAAATATTTAAATAACAATGATAAATATTATTATTTAAAATATTTAAATAAAAATTATTAATTTAATTAAAAAACAATAGAGGGAACCCTCGTTGACTGGTTTGACTTGAGGAGGGGGTCATGTGAAACGGTCAAAAATAGACCAACTCGGTGGTTGGCTTGCGGTGCAACCCTCGGTGATTTTCCTTCTTCTTGTAAACATTGACTCCACATCAAATACTTATTAGGTGGATAAGGGTTGAATACTTCCAATGTGATAAAAACTGATTGTGTTTTTCGTCACGTTGAAAAATGCACAGTGTTTTTTAGGTAAGTGCACCAAGTTGGGGGGCCAAAAGGGGGTCTTAAGTGGATGCATTTTTCTATAAAAAAAAAACTTCAACTTGTATGAGTTTTTCGAAATAGTTACACTCAAAATTGGAAGATATTGTAGAAATATGAATCATAGAATTTTGAGTCTAGTTTCTAAACTACTAAATTTTATTGAAAATGGATAAGTTTAAGTGGGTCAAACAACTAAAATACCAACATATGCTCTTGATTTTGTTAAAAACATAATATAGTGACTTTCGTGCCCCCCACCATTTTTTTAGCACCATTTAGTATTTTTGAAAACCCTTTGGTAGAAAGATAGCTAGGAGCATCTAGTTTGGGCTCCATTTTTTAAATATTTTTTTAGATAATATTTTTTTATTTATGATTTTTCTAGTACAGAAATTTTATGTTTTAAAAAATAACAGAGCTCTAACCATGCCCCCCCTAACTACCTCAAAAAATATCAAAAATTAGATTATTATTTTTTGAATATGTATAGAATTATGCCTAGTTTGGGCTAGTATATTTTTTTTTAAATTTAGATCACCCAAAAAAAGATACACCATGAAAGATAGACATATTTACACTTCAAAAAAACCAGATAGCTATAAAAAGAGCATAGTTAGAAAATAAATAATATGGAAACCTTATATTAGTCAAAAAAGTAGTTGAAAAATTTTTTCTATATTTTTAGAAAGAAGAAACTCTGCTCTATATCAAATGTCATGGTATAATTTTTTAATGAAAAATGGATTGATTGTTTTATTTTGATTTATCATAAAGGAAGTGGAATTTTTTCATTTTCTTGCAAAAACACATTGTTTGTTGTGTTTGTAATTACTTTGACATTTAAATGGATCCATGCCTCAGGCTTGGGGATCCAAACCAGATCCAAAGATAGTAATGCAAGCGTGCACTTGAGGCATGGCTTGGAAAAAGAGAAAATACAAAATGTAGACTTCCATGTACGAGAACACAAGGGTGTCACGTTTTAGTAAAAAGAAGAATAGGTTCTCATAATTGTGAATCGTTTTGTTTCTAAGTTATATATATTGTGAAAATCAATCACTCACGCCCCCATAACGTCCCTTTCATCTCTTTCAGGAGTTTGGGAATTCTGCAAACATTTTGTTTTGTCTGTAATTTTCTCTACATTCTTGCACGGTTATTTTTTAGTAGTTCATTTTGTCCCCTACCCCACTAGAATATCTGATTTTTTCTAATCATGGGTAGTGACATTCGATAAACATCAAGCTAAGGAACAAGAGGAAAGTCAAGAACAAGACACCGTGGAGCAATTGGAAGAGAAGAGAATAAAGAAATTGAAGAGAATGCAAAAACTTCAAGCAGGGCAAGGTACATCCACTATATCAAATGTAGCTAATGTATTAGAAAATAGGGATGAAATACATAATGAAAATGTAGAGAATAATGATTTTGCAATGAATAATGATATTGAATTGAATGATAATGTTGGTATGGATGAAGAAATTGATATGAATCCAATTGTTGAACCCTTACCTGAGAATCCAAATGTTAACCCCAAAATTTGTATGAAAACACTGAATGAAGAAAGTAACCTTGTAAACGAATCTTCACCTCTAAGAACACCTCCTTCCATTTTGTGAAGAAAACCAATTCACTTAATTGAAATTGATGAAAACATTATAAAACCAATGCCTAACAAAATGTCTGAAAGAAATGCGAGAAGAAAAGCTAGTGGAATTTGGGATAATTACTTTGAGAATTTAAATGACACACAAAGATGTCAATTATTTGTTACATTGATGAAATTAATTAATATGAGACCTATAATGAAGACCCTAGGGTTAAGAACATCTAATGTTGTTGATCAAAAATGCGTCAATTGTTGAAAACATACATAAAGCATACCAAACTGTAGGTGGAAAAAGACACACCAAAGATAGTAATGCTACATGACGTGCACTTACTAATTGTATAGTAAGTGATAAAACAGTTAATAAATGCTTGATTAGAAAAACAAGCAAGTGCTTTGAAGCTAAACAGAAAAACACTAATGAAAGTAATAGAGAGACGTAAACGTCTTGAGTCAGTCAATAACACTGACTATTGGGATTTCTCTAGCAGACTTCCACAAAAAGACAAGAATACATATGATATTCTAAAAGAATTAATTGTAAAATTTTGGAATGAGAACACAAGGGTGTCACCGAATAGAAGAGATACAGTAAAAAGAAGAATAGGTTCTCGTAATTGTGAATCGTGTGAAAAAAAGTTCTTAGATATGACTCAAACAGAATTGTTTTCTAAGTTTAAGAATGAAAATCCACAAATTACATTAGCCAAAGATTATTTGAAATGAGCAAACCATTTTATGTGAAAATCAATCACTCACGTACCACTTGTTGTTGCAGGCATCATGTTGAATTTTCAATGCATTATGATATTTTTTGTCAAATACGTTGTGTTTTGCATACTGACATCATGTTGCAGGAGTGTGGATTAAATTTCCCACCAAAATCTTCAAGGGAATTTATTCCGACAATATTTTGTGAAAAATCAACAAGACAATTTTTTTATAACAAAGCATGTTTGGATGGAATGTGCAATGTATGCGGTGGCTTGCCAAATCTGAAAAGTTGTATCCATGAGGAGGGTGCATATTCAATAGGAAAATAATTGGTTGATTTCACCAAATATAAATAGGTGGCATATCAATTAAAATATGGAAAATAATCTAAGAGGTGTGAGCTTGTTAGAAAACAATTACCTGTATCAGAATATATGGTCAAATTCAGAGAGGAATTTTTTTATGAGTATGCAAGGCACACACATAGAGCTCGATGGTTGGATGAACAATTCAATTTAAGCAAGGACACATTCCCACTTGGTACTATTGTTTTAGTAGTTGACTTCATAGAGAATTACACATTGCAGCCACAAATGGAGGTTCAGTCTCAATATTATAACTCAGTGCAAGTTTCTATTTTCGTGCATATAGCATTCATGCACTCTCCTGAAAGCACTGAGCAAGATCAAAAAATATTAAGAGAGTATAATTTCTACATCAGTGATGATCAGACACATTCTACAGAATATGTACAAGGGTGTTTCCAAGTGTTTTATGCAAACTTGAATGAGAGGAACATTAGTTTCGATCAACATTACATTTGGTCGAACAACTACACATCACAATTCAAGAATACATAGATGTTTTATTGGCTAAGCATGATGCACAAAGAAATAAATGTACAACATATTTGTATTTTTACTGAGGTAGGGCATGGAAAAGGAGAGCATGATGGTGCAGGAGCATGTGTGAAAAGAGACACTTGCAAGAGAAGAGTTAAAGTTCAAGGATGGTGCTAAATTTATAGATGTAAAAAACATTGTTGATTGGTGTGTCAAGAATATGGGCCATGAATCTCAAGAGAGATCAATGGTTCATAGATATTTTTGGTTGATAGAGGAACAACATCTGAAAAATTTGAAGATTGTATGACAGTTGTAGGATCAAGTGATATACACTCATTCCGTAGTTCAGATGCAAATGCTTGGACTATTTATACTAGGTGCATGACATGTTTTTGTATATCATGCATTGATTTTGCGTGGAATGAATGTGAGTCATAGTAGTGGGTGGATGAATGGACTTATAGACCTCTAATTCCACTCGACACACATCAAGTTCCACGAGCATTACAACTTGCAGGGTCTTCAGATCAAATGACAACATCACCTGACTTTGACCAAGTCTCTAATTTAGTGCAACAAGGTACATACATATATGTACATGCCATGTTTTAGATTTATAAATTATTAAATGGTCAACTCTTAATGTATTTTTAAATTGACTGAACAATTTTACTTTGTGATACATAGGGCATATTTTTATAATTATTGCGACAGAATTTAATGAAGAGGGAACATACTACTTCTTGTCTCGTTGTGTAGAGGGAAAAAAAATTGAATTCCATAGTCATTGATGGTGAAGACCTTGAGTATCCCACTGGGTCAGTGGTAGTCACTGGAACTTGGCTTCGACGATATCCTATCAAAAAATCAAACATTTGGTTGTTTGAAGACTATGAAGTACATCGAAAGATACTTCACTATTCACATTTGGTCCTTGCAACAAATATTAAATTGATCAAATATCAAGGTCAATCATCAAACAAGAATCTGTGGAAGGTTCATGAATCAGATCATGAAGCAATTCTTGCTACTGTCAAGAATAGAGTTGATCCTTGTGGTTCATTGGATTGAATTTGCAAAGGTATGTTCTTCATGAATTTAATTTGAATATTTACTTAAATGATTTTTTTTAAATTTTGTATGATTTAAAATTCTATTTAATTTCTTACTAACATGTTTATGTAGGTTAGTGGTGCCAAAAAAGCTTCCACCTTCACGTGGTTGGCACTGTCAGTAGAGAATTTATTATTCTCGAAGCCAAGTGAAGCTAAGAGAAATTAAATATTAGAAAGGAACAACAAACATAAATTCTCATTTCACCACCTATATTGTAAAAATATCTTATTAAAATTCTCATTTCACCACCTATATTGTATGAACCACCTATATTATTCAGGTGATTGGCAATGGACAACCTTACATTGACTCAGACTGCAATATTTCACGCATTTGCAAATAGTAGGACAGTGAGAGAACTGAATGGAGATGGAGAAAACCGTGAGAGACTTTCATAGAGGGCCCCTGACATGGAGGTATCAGATCTGACGATACATCTCTAGGTGCCACGGAGTCTGAGAAATCACCCGTCAAAGATATAACGTGTTTTGGCCTCAAGGCTCTTAAGGGACTACGCCCAGACAAGGTAGCCTGAAAGCATGGGGAGCATAGGGAACCAAAAAAAATCCTCCACTAGCATTCACCTAGCCACCCTGACGTGTTGGCGTAGTTGGTTCGGTCCCACAGAGCTTCCGTTTGCAAACTATAGCGTCTGACAGCCTTACACTGACTCAGACTACAGTATTTCACATGTTTGCAAAGTATAGGATAGTGAGAGAACCAAATGGATATGGATTAAACTACGAGAGGATTTTGTAGAGGGCTTCAACATGGAGGTTTTGGATCTGGCGAGACATCTCTAGGTGCCACAGAGTCTTAGAAATCACCTATTGAAGATATAACATGTTTTGGTCTCAGGGCTCTTAAGAGACTACGCCCGAACGAGGTAGCCCGAAAGCACGAGGAGCGTAGGGAACCAAAAAAAATCCTCCACTAGCATTCACCTAGCCACCTGATGTGTTGGCATAGATGGTTCGGTCCCACAAGCTACTGTTTGCAAAATATAGCGTCTGACAGCCTTACACTGACTCAGACTACACTATTTCACGCGTTTGCAAACAATAGGACAATGAGAGAACCAAATGGAGATGGATAAAACCGCGATAGGATTTCATAGAGGGCCCCGACATGGAGGTCTCGGATCTGACGAGACATCTCTAGGTGCCACAGAGTCTAAGAAATCACCCGTCGAAGATATAGCGTGTTTTGGCCTCAATGCTCTTAAGGGACTACGCCCAGATAAGGTAGCCTGAAAGCACATGGAGCGTAGGGAACCAAAAAAAATCCTCCACTAGTGTTCACCTGGCCACCCCGACATGTTGGCATAGTTGGTTTGGTCCCAAGAGCTTCTATTTGAAAACTATTGCGTCTGGTAGCCCTACACTGACTCAGACTACAGTATTTCGCACGTTTGCAAACAATAGGACAACGAGAGAACCAAATGGAGATGGAAAAAACCACGAGAGGATTTCATAGAGGGCCCCAACATGGAGGTTTTGGATTTATGAAGATGTCTCTAGGTACCACGGAGTCCGAGAAATCACCCGTCGAAGATATAACGTGTTTTGGTCTCAGGGCTTTTAAGAGACTACGCCCGAACGAGGTAGCCCGAAAGCATGAGGAGCATAGGGAACAAAAACAAAGCCTCTACTAGCATTCACCAGGCCATTTGAAAGTGTTCGCATAGACAGTTTGGTACCACAAGCTACTGTTTGCAAAATATAGCGTCTGGCAGCCTTACACTGACTTAGACTGCAGTATTTCATGCGTTTGCAAACAATAGGACATCGAGAGAACCAAATGGATATGGATAAAACCATGATATTATTTCATAGAGGGCCCTGACATGGAGGTTTTGGATTTTATGAGATGTCTCTAGGTGCCATGGAGTCCGAGAAATCACCCGTCAAAGACATAACGTGTTTTGGTCTCACGACTTTTAAGGGAATACGCCCGGACGAGGTAGCTCGAAAGCACGGGGAGTGTAGGGAACCAAAAAAAATCCTCCACTAGTGGTCACCTAGCCACCCTGACATGTCGGCGTAGTTGGTTCAGCACCAAGAGCTTCCGTTTGTAAAGTATTGCATCTGACAGCCTTACACTGACTCAAACTACATTATTTTGTGTGTTTGCAAACAATAGCACAACAAGAGAACCGAATGGAGATGGACAAAACCGGGAGAGGATTTTGTAGAGGGATTCAACATGGAGGTTTCAAATCTGACAAGGCATCTTTCTAGGTGCCATGGAGTCTGATAAATCTACCTAAATAGTCAGAAATATAACGTGTTTTGGTCATTCTAGGGCTCTTAAGATGACTTCTGCCCGAACGAGGTAGCCCGAAAGCACAAGGAGCTATACGTGAATGCCAAAAAAAGCCTCCACTAGAATTCACTAGGCCAAATGATGTTTTGGCATAGATGGTTTAGTCCCACAAGCTACCATTTACAAAATCAACATTTTATTTCTCACATATAAAATGAATTTCTTCCTTCAAAAAAGGAACTACCTGGTTTGATTTGTGAAGTTGAAGCAACTAGGATTAATAAAAATAATCAACTTGGCATGTTGTCCTTAAGATTATCCATGATTCTATCAACAACATCACATAGATCTTCCATTCCAGTTAAGTTGTGATCCTTCCTTGCTTCCCATTTTTCCTTTTCTTCTACTCGTATCTTCTCTTTAAGTTCTTCCAGATGTTTTTGGGTAGTCAAATTGACTCTTTATGACTTTCAGGAGGCATTTCTTCTTGAATCATAGTGACATCTTCACCTAATTATTTTTCTTCACGATGTTCATTGTCATCTAAAGTTGAAGACTGAAAATTTATATGGCCTTCAGCTTCTTTTTGGGCACAAACAACCTTTTGTAATGTCCAAAAAAATCCAGGCTCTTCATTCTCTGTTTGATTGAAGATATTCATTCTTTCAAAATGAACAGTTGGAACATTGGTGGTCTCCCCAACAAAACTAAGTTCATAGTCTACATAGTTTCATCCTGTGGCAAAATCATTGAACATTGGTGGTTTCCTCCACTAGTTCTTTTGCGATACCTCGTTCGGGCTTTGTTTTGGTTCCCTACGCTCTGCGTGCTTTTGGGCTACCTCGTCCGAGTGTAGTCCCTTAAGAGCCCTGAAGCTAAAAAATGCTATATCTTTAATGAGTGATTTCTCAGACTCCATGACACCTAGAGACATCTCATCAGATCTAAGACCTCCATGTCATAGCCCTCTACAAAATCCTCTCGTGGTTTTCTCCATCTCCATTCAGTTCTCTCGTTGTCCTATTATTTGCAAATGCGTGAAATATTGTAGTCTAAGTCAGTGTAGGGCTGTCAGACGCTATAGTTTACAAACGAAAGCTCATGGGACCAAACCAAACACTCCAAAACATTGAGGTGGCCAGGTGAATGCTAGTGGAGGATTTGTTTCGGTTCCCTACGCTGCCCGTGCTTTCGGGCTACCTCGTCCGAGCGTAGTCCCTTAAAAGCCCTGAGGCCAAAACACGTTATATCTTCGACGAGTGATTTCTCAAACTCCGTGGCACCTAGAGATGCCTCGTCAGATCTGAAACCTCCACATTGGGGCCCTCTATGAAAGCCTCTTGTAGTTTTCTCCATATCCATTTGGTTCTCTAGTTTTCCTATTGTTTGCAAATGCACGAAATAGTGTAGTCTAAGTCAGTGTAAGGCTACTAGATGCTATAGTTTACAAATGGAAGCTTGTGGGACCAAACCAACTATGTCAACACGTCAGGGTGGCTAGGTGAATGCTAGTGGAGGATTTTTTTGGTTCCCTCCGCTCCCTATGCTTTCAGGCTGCCTCGTTCGAGCGTAGTCCCTTAAGAGCCCTGAGGCCAAAACACGCTATATCTTCGACGGGTGATTTATCAGACTCCATGGCACCTAGAGATGTCTCGTTAGATCTGAGACCTCCACTTTGGGGTCCTCTATGAAATCCTCTCACGGTTTTCTCCATCTCCATTCAATTCTCTCACTGTCCCATTGTTTTCAAACGCACGAAATACTATAGTCTAAGTCAGTATAGGGCTGTCAAACGCTATAGTTTGCAAACAGAAGCTCGTGGGACCAAACCAACTATGCCACACATCGGGGTGGCCAGGTGAATGCTAGTGGAGGATTTTTTTTGTTCCCTTCGCTGCCCATTCTTTTGGGCTACCTCGTCTAGGCGTAGTCCCTTAAGAGCCCTCAGGCCAAAACATGCTATATATTCGATGGGTGATTTATCAGACTCCGTGGTAGCTAGAGACATCTCGTCAGATCCAAGACCTCCATGTTTGGTCCCTCTACAAAAGCCTCTCATGGTTTTCTCCATCGCCATTTTGTTATCTCATTGTCCTATTGTTTGTAAACACACGAAATAGTGTAGTTTGAGTTAGTGTAGGGCTACCAGATGCTATAGTTTGCAAACGGAAGCTCATGGGACCGAACCAACTACACCAACATGTCGAGGTGGCCAGGTGAATGCTAGTGGAGGATTTTTTTTGGCTCCCCATGCTTTCGGGCTACCTCGTCCGGGCGTAGTCCCCTAAGAGCCCTGAGGCCAAAAAATGCTATATCTTTGACGGGTGATTTCTTGGACTCCGTGGCACCTAGAGACGTCTCATCAGATCCAAGACCTCTAATTTGGGGCCCTCTATGAAATAATCTCACAGTTTTCTCTATATCCATTCGGTTCTCTCGATGTCCTATTATTTGTAAACACACGAAATAATGTAGTTTAAGTCAGTGTAGGGCTGTCAGACACTATAGTTTGCAAACGGAAGCTCGTGGGACCAAACCAAATACGCCAACACGTCGAGGTGGTAAGGTGAACACTAGTGGAGGATTCTTTTTGTTCCCTAAACTCCCCATGCTTTCAGGCTACCTCATCCGAGCGTAGTTCCTTAAGAGCCCTGAGGCCAAAACATGTTATATCTTCGACGGGTGATTTCTCAGACTTTGTGGCACCTAGAGACATATTGTTAGATCCTAGACCTCCACATTGGGGCCCTATACAAAATCATCTCATGGTTTTTTACATATCCATTCTGTTCTCTCGCTGTCCTATTGTTTGCAAATGCGCGAAATACTATAGTATGAGTCAGTGTAAGGCTGCCAGATGTTATATTTTGCAAACAAAAGCTCGTGGGACTGAACCAAATATGCCAACACGTCGGGGTGGCCAGGTGAATGCTAGTGGAGAATTTTTTTTGGTTCCCTATGCTGCCTGTGCTTGCAGGCTACCTCATTCGGGCGTAGTCCTTTAAGAGCCCTGAGGCCAAAACATGTTATATCTTCGACATGATGATTTCTCAGACTCTATGGCACCTAGAGATGTCTCGTCAAATCTGATACCTCTATGTCGTAAAGCCCTCTACGAAATCCTCTCATGGTTTTCTCCATCTCCATTTGGTTCTCTCACTGTCCTATTATTTGCAAACGCGTGAAATATTATAGTCTGAGTCAGTGTAGGGAAGTCAGATGCTATAGTTTACAAACGGGAGCTCGTGGGACCGAGCCAACTATGCCAACACATCAGGGTAGCGAGGTGAATGCTAGTGGAGGATTTTTTTTGGTTCCCTACATTTCCCTTGCTTTCGGGCTACCTCGTCTGGGTGTAGTCCCTTAAGAGCCTTGAATGACTAGATTGGCTTAAGAATGAATTTGATAGGGGTATGTCTAAGAACACATGCGTTATTAATCACCTAGTAAATCTTTCTTGTTTAGTTCTGGATGGGAATCAGTTGGCCTATGGCTTAGTGACCTTCCATTCATTGATAATTTATGCTATGATAAACCCATGGATTCTTTCAAAAACACCTTCAAAAGGACAGGGGTAGTCATCAAGCCTAGTGAAGTGTGTGATGTGATTTTGAAATAACTTGAAATGCCTACACATTTAAAGGTAATAACATGAATTGGAAAGGATTACACAATCAAGAATCATTGAGTGTCTGAATTAGAATTTCATTGCATCTGGAGACATTCTCAAGCATTGGAGTAATGTATATGGAGAGACATTCTCAAAATATCAACAGATGAAAGGCATCAAATTGTGACGACTCTCGGGTGTTTTAACAGGGGAGAAGACTAAGAAGCATAGAAGAATGTAGTAAGTGCATGATAAGATAGGAACCAATACAAAGAGACCATGAGCAAGAAGAAGCACAAGTAAGGTAAATACACATATACACATTGATAAATTGAATGAATAATTACTCAGATTAGGTAACTCTTTATATACATACATTATATAAATATTGATTTCCAAAGTTTGATGCATATTATACATTGAAAATGCTAGTACATGTACATCACCAATAAATGAAAAAATAATCCATAATGTCTTAAATATTGTCAAGTGCACATCATATTAGTTTAATGCAAAAATAATCTCAGAAATGTAAGGTCTCATACAAAATTATCAAGTTCCAAATAGTATTTTAATGTGCATAATAAATACAAAAATTACCAAATAGGTCATATACCATCAAGTTCAAATGCCATATAGGCGTACATATAATGCCATGCACATAGGCATACAAAAACAATGTCATGTAAGACATATATATTTCCTACTCATCAAAATATATCCCTCTCTTGGCCTTGCTCGAAGAAGGCCCTCCCTTAGACGAAGATGGAGATCTATGAGATGACTTTGGATCATCTGAGTGCATGCTTCAAGTCCTCTTCCACTGAATACTCACCTGTAGATGAGCCTGTAAATGCAAACAATGTTTTTTTGTCAAAACTTAATTTATATATGTTTTTAACATGTATTTAAGACCATGCTAGAATGAAAGTATTTACATAAATACACAAACTTACCGCAAGTTGTCGATCACACCGAATTTGCATCTCACACTCAGATGAGTCATCGGGAGCTCTTGCAGTACGAACGGGGGTACGAAGACGACGAGATGGAGGAGTCCGTGCCCTCGAAGTCAAAATGGAGGGGGTTGAAGTTCCCTACATACACATAAGATCGGAAAATCTAACATCAGAATTAGTGAAAATAGAACTAAGTACATGTATGTACATAATGACAATATTTTAACTAATTTTATCAATTTATAGAACTATTGTTTTTACCCCACCACGCCTATGAATCAAATGAACAGGGCTGCTACCTGTCACAGGTAACTCCTGCATATACACAATGAAGAACATTATTAACGTAATTTAATAATTATACAATGAAAGACATTACTAACATGTAATTTAACATAATATGAATTACACGAGAAATTTAACAAAATTTACGTGTTGTTTGAATACATCAGTGAGTTGTTGCGTAGATGAAATCGCAGCGGCAACACCTTTATCCACTTGTTGCAGAGATGGTGGGGTGTCTAGTAAATTCAACATCTTTATCAAATATGTATATCACGTGAGTTAGATGGACATACAAGTACATACATATATTTGACTTCAAAACTTTTATATATATGTGTGTGTGTGTGTGTGTGTGTGTGTGTGTGTGTGTGTGTGTGTGTGTGTGTGTGTGTGTGTGTGTATGTATGTATATATATACATATACATTTATGTATATATTTGCATGTGTATATATATATATGTATATATATATATATATTTGCATATATATGTACATCTATACATATATATATATATATATATATATATATACACACATGCAAATATATATATATATATGCACATGTATGTGAAAATTTTACATAATTAACATTCTAAATTACCTATGTGAATGTATGTGTATGCATGGTGCTCTTCGCCTGTGGTCGGGATGAAGATTCGCCTCCAACGCGTTGTAATATCAATGTATATACATGTACAAATACAATTATTTCAAAAATTTAACATATATAAGTAAATCAAGTACTCCAAACTTTTTGTAACACACATAATAAAACATAACAAACAAACATGCGAAGGTGACGCCGATGAATGTAATCCAAATTTCTCACTCAAAAGGACATTTGACATAGTGACATTATCATGTGCACCCCTAACACCAACTACACCAAAATCAATACACATGAAAGTATCATCCTTCTCAGGCCCCAAACAAATACTACCACATGATGAGCAAAGATGTGGCCTCATGCTAGTACTCCCTGAGGGAATACTTTGTGTACCTCCGTGAGCATCTGACTCAGAAATCTCCCTCGTATGTCGAACAAGGGTCACAGATAGCCCCTGAAGCGCGTGGAGTGTATCAATCTCTATTGGTTCCTTCACTGCTTGAGGGAAAATCTCAAGGTGAGAGGGCTTCTGTGTGGGGAATCTACCCTGTTGAATAGGTGCACCTGGTCGATCATATGCAGATCCTTTTTCTCGGCCCTAGAAATCTCGGAAATCAAAATAATTTGGGATCTCGTTGAGGATAAACTCACAACAGAGTTTCCTCACAAAGTATAGTGGCACCTCGTTGTTATTACAAGGTGGAAAATCAAACACCATCCACCATCGGTCCCAAAAATTATTTTTAATCAAATTATTATTGTACCAATGGATGGGAAACTGTTTACATGACAATGGAACAAGAAAATTAGTGTGGGGGTCTGTGAATAAGGTGCATATGAGGTCTTTTGAAATTTATTTTTTCTTTACATCCACATATGACAATTTGTTGGAATAATAAACCCTACAACCCTTTTTGTAAGTTGTCTAATGATCAATTTTCCCTGTTGCTGTGTCAACTTGAACAAGTAATGCCTCCAATGTGTTTGCAAGAGAGGCACGGTGGGGGTTTGTAGATTGTGAATCCTTGGTTAGTTTTATTAAATCCTTAATTTCAATTTTTTTTTCAACTATGTGGGCTACTAAATCTTCTTGACTACTTGGGGGATGTTGAGCAATTGTGGGAGTGTCAGGGATTCCCTCAACCTCCAACTGTAACAATTAAAAATATGTATTCAATTCAAATTTTAATCTATAATGATCATATATCAATGCAATTTTGAGAAAAGAATTGTGCTTACCTCTTCTCCATGGCACCATCGTCGATTCAGATCTTCCTGGTGATCTAGAAATGATCCTTTGACCTTGAGATCCAACTAAATGAAAAAAATCCAGGGCATAGTTAAGCTCTGAAACTCACGTTTGAGGGAGATAAAATGATAGAGGCTCGAGCCTCATTTTTTCTTTATAGTAGGAATAGCACGTACACGTTATGTTTTGGTAAATCCCAAACCTGAGAATTTAAAACGTGATCACATTTTAATAGAACGCATACACATTTTACTTTTTTCAGGTTTTTGTCCACTTTTTGGCCCCCCAACTTCGTGCACTTACCCTTTTAGCACTTTGAAAAACATAATCACGTTCTCCAAAAGGTGTTACCCATTGTGTTTTTCCTTCTTGTTGTAAACATTGACTGCACATCAACTACTTATTAGGTGGAGAAGGGTTGAGTATTTCCAAAGCGATGAAAAATAGAGTGTGTTTTTTGCCACATTGAAAAATGCATGGTGTTTTTTAGCACTTTGAAAAACGCAATCCCATTCTCCAAAATGTGCAACCCATGGTGCTTTTGATTCTTGCTGTAAAAATTGACTCCACATCAACTAGTTATCAAGTGGATAGGGCTTGAATATTTCCAAAGTGATGAAAAACAAAGTGTGTTTTCCGTGACATTGAAAAATGCACGTTGTTTTTCAGCACTTTGAAAAACACAATCCTATTCTCCAAAAGGTGTAACCCGCGGTGCTTTTTATTCTTGTTGTAATGATTGACATGAGGAAATCATAGTGAGTTATCAGGTGGAGAAGGGTTGAATTTTCAAATGCAATTAAAAATACAGTGTGTTTTTCAGCACGTAGAAAAACATGCACGGTGTTTTTCAGCACAATTTCAAAAACGCAATCCCGTTCTTAAAACGTGCAACCCACAGTGCTTTTTACTCTTGTTGTAATGATGAAATCCACATAAAATAATTTTTAGGTGGAGAAGATTTAAATTTTCCAAAGTGACTGATAAAACAAAGGTAGTTTTAAGACATGTTGAAAAATGCACTGGTGTTTTTCAGCACTTTGAAAAACGTAATCCCGTTCTCCAAAAGGTGCAACCACAATGCTTTTCCTTCTTTTTGTAATGATGTAATCCACATGAAATAATTATATTATGGAGAAGGGTTGGTTTTTCGAATGCGATGAAAAATAGAGTGTGTTTTCCGCCACATTGACAACACTTTGAAAAATGTAATCCCGTTCTCCAAAAGGTGCAACCTGTGGTGTTTTTTCTTCTTGTTGTAAACATTGAATCCACATCAAATATTTATCAGGTGGAGAGGGGTTGAATTTTTCTAAAGTGATGAAAAAAAGAGTGTGTTTTCTACCACGTTGAAAAATGCATGGTGTTTTTCAGCACTTTGAAAAATGTAATCCCGTTCTCCAAAAGGTGCAACCCGCGGTGATTTTCCTTCTTGTTGTGAACATTGACTCCACATCAAATAATTATTAGGTTGAGAGGAGTTGAATATTTCTAATGCGATGAAAAACAAAGTGTGTTTTTCGTTATGTTAAAAAATGCACAATGTTTTTCAGCACTTTGAAAAATGCAATCCCGTTCTCCAAAAGTTTCAACCCGCAGTGCTTTTGCTTCTTGTTGTAAACATTGACTCCACATCAACTACTTATCATGTGGATAAGGGTTGAAATTATATAAAATAGGTGATTATCTTAAATATATACATTACACTACATTGGCTATCTAAAAGGTGCAACACAAATTAGATTTCCTCCATTTTGTATCGAAATAAAATTAATATAAATAAATATATCTTCATTTTAGAGAATACTAAATTTATTTTGACTTATATCCATTAAATAAAAACAAAATCTTGAAAACATATGTACATTCTAGCAGTTTGAAATAAGTCAATTTGACTCCACATGTAACCCATTATGTTATTATCCTGCTTGTTAAATGCAATTCACATCAAACAATCATGGAAAGAGTTGTTAATTTTAAAGGAGAAAAATAGAACTAGATTTTTAATGACACATTGAAATAATACATATGTTTTTCAATTATGATAAAAAAAAAAACATAACAGAAATGAAAAGATGACATCCTATTGTTTTTAAAAGGAAATAAATGTGAAGTTAAATTATATGAGGCATCTACCCTCATAAGAAATAACGTTTGTAGATTTAACATGCATCATTAAATTATAATAAATAGTTTTTATATGAATGTGAACACTACCAAAATATCACAAGTTCCACTCCTTTTTATTTAAACCCATGTGTGGAGCCCATATTATAGTGGATACAATGTGAGAAAATCATAATATTAGACAAACCATTTATACATTTACACCAAATTTATAGTAACCGTAGCAAATACTATTTATCTCTTATAAGACTGGAGTTTAATAATGAATTACATTGAAATAACCAATATTATTCTTGCAAACTTCTCCTTGAAAACCAAAACATTTTTTTTAAATGGAAAATCCTTTGCAATGAAAATATGAGAAGTTAGACTTGAAGCAATGAACAAATCTGTAGCCTTAATGAATGGTAACACACATTTGAACTAAGATCAAACCATTCATCAATATATGCACAAGTTGAAAGAAAATTACATGACGATGTCAAACCTGCAGACATTTAATAAGTCCATAAATAGTATATATTATTGTGAATGACATTCCAATAATTGTTATAGTTTACTTGCTAAAAAATCATTGTAATGTATATATAGTATGAAAATTACATGCTTCAAAGAGTACTTGAATTCTGAATACTCTATAATCTGTATATTAACTACAAGTAACATTCACAATACTCGCACATTTTAAATCTGATTCCAATTTAAAAATTTTGTATTTGATTTTCACACCTTCTAATATTTTATTATGTTTTTATGGTTTAATTATTATTTTCTCTTATAAAAACTAAAATAGATGTTTAACCAACATCTATTGATGTCAAAGGTCACATTGATAGTGTCATTTTATTACAAAGTCATATTTTATGTCAAAGGTCACATGGATAGTCTTAGGTGTGAGTGACTGGTACTTTTTTCTTTGTTGACGCCTTGGCCTAGATGTACATCTTCTTCCGTAATTCTTTGTGACCTTCATGTATTTTAACAAAGATATTGAAGCTTGCTACTTGATTTTCAAACACTTTTTTGTTTGATTCACACATTGTCTCCCAATTCTTAATTTCTAATTCCAACTCTTGAACCTCAAGCTCCAACTCCATCTTCCTCGAGGAAGCATCTAGTAATTGGTCCAATAATTCCTTTTTTTACAGTTTTAAATATTGTTTAAGTCTTTCACGCTCGGTTTTATAAAAAAAATTCCTTATTCATTGAAAGTTTCATTTCTATTTCCATACGAAATGATGGGGATGACTCATCTTCTTGTTCAACTCCGACATCTTCATTTGCAGGGATCTCTACAGTCCTTCTGAACACAAGTACTTTCACTATAGAATTTTCCATAATCTTTCGGTTCTAACACTGGTGAGGCCTTGCGCTTTCCAACGTTATTTTGTCTTGCCATCTAATTAAACTTGTATTTCAACAACTGATTAATATTTTTCAACATTCAAACGTAATTTTTAATATTTGTCACAATTCAAACATAATTATTAAATATATACAAAATTTTAGTAAGCACATCAAACCCAAGTAGGCATACATGGAAGAAGAACGCAAGTATGTAACCGTAATCCATAATACACAAGTTTTGAAATCTAATTTGTGATTTATCTACATTAAATTACTAAACACGACAAACCCAAGTAGGCATACACAGAAGAAGAATGCAACTAAGTAACCATATACCATATACCGTAATCCACAATCCATAGTCACATTAATACATTAACCATATACACAGTGACAACATCATCATTTATACAATAAATGGAATGTGACATAATAAGAATAAAAACCATCTAATGCACTATAAATAGAACCACAAACCATATTCAATTTATCAAGAATGTAATATTAAATTGTAAACGTCAAACACATTAAAGTAACAACCTCATCACACATATATACACTTGTCTTCTAATCACACAAGTATTACTCTTCCTTATTCATCACATCACATACCAGATACAACAATTCATATACACGATCTAAATAATAATTTATGTGCACATCATAACATCAACCGAAAAACAACCATATTAGAGTAAAATCACATACATCTAATAATCAAAATATAACCACATATGTCTATCCATCTCATCTATTACGTTGTGTTGGTCTGAAAATCTATCGGTTGGGCAGATCTATGGATAGACGAGCCAACAGTGTGCAGGTCATAGCCCCTCTTTGAGACAGTAAATAGAAACGGGTTTATTGTTATTCTACCAGTAGGAATCTATGCAAGTCCGATAGTATTTTACCTTCAGGGGTTTGGGATCTCATCCCAGTTGGGGTATTTATGACTATGAGTAGAAAGGAACGAAGGGAGGAGAGGAGATAGGATAGATCCGAAGGGAGAAAAGAAATGAATTCCAAAGTAGAAAGGTCGGAGGGTTTATGTTTTGGGCTGGTAGTAAATAGAGCCAAACCTACTTACATAAACGAACAAAGCAATACTGATGAGCAAACGAAAAAAAAGTAGATATAGATTTGACAAAGAAGTAGCATAGATCTAACTTAAGAAAGATCTAATACACATAACACATCCATTGAGCACAAAGTCTTAATTTCTGTATTAATATTTTCTGTTTACAAAAAGTACAAAGCCTTTTCCTTCTCACTTCTATTTTTCATCTAAAAATGTCCACACCCTGAATACAACAAATATCCAAGTATATATATAGAAGGAAAAAGAGAAAGAAGGCAAAAAGAAACCAACAACTAATTACAAAATATTTACAAAATATCTAAAAGGCAATTGTTAACTTTGGGGCAGTTGGTGGATGACAACATCTCATGGTGCAACATGGATGATGTCATCATTTATGCCAACAAACTTTTAAATAGTTTACAAAAAAGGGAACATTCTAGGAGGAAGGAGCCTATTCGTCTTTGTCCCGTGGCTAGAAAGGAGTATCCTACTTATGCTCAGGAGAGGAAATATGAAATTGAGCACGATACTCCAAGAATTTGCTAATCATCAGTTGAAGTTAATCCTAAGCAGGACCCTTGGTGTGATCATCGATGACTTCACAAGTCTCCCATTCATCTCTGAGTCTCTATGGGAGCTTGAAGTACTCATTACCTGCCTCCATCAGGTATCCAACAAAATCGCGGCAGGCCAGAAGTTTGTTGATAGATTCCGTGTCAAAAGTGGCTTCTATCCCTAACCCTTACGACGTGATCTCCTTAAAGAGACGAATAGTGTCATCTTCCTTCCTCAAGGTGTATGATGGGGTGAGCAATCCTGGAGACATCCTTAGGATGATCTGCTCCATTTGATGCATTGCATCCAAGGCTTCCTCCTTGATTTTATCAATTTTCTCCAAGACAAATTCCATCTGATCAACCTGATAGTCCAAAGCAGCAAGGACTTTGTTGGGTGCTCTTGGGTGATTGAAGATGCCAAATTTTACTAAGTCATCGACCGAGTATTCGAGCATCTTCTGGAATGTCTCATGTTGTAACCTAGCATGGTCCAACTCTTTAGAGATAGGTCCCACAATTGTCTGGAGTTCCTTGTTAGCCTGATCAATATTCTGATATAGCTCTGTGAACTTTACAATTACTTCCTCACTATCCTTGAGGATCTGGTCTCTCCAAGCGAATACTGCCATACCTTGCTCACCAATCTTGGTGTACTCATTTATCTTTTCCCGACTAAGGGCCTCAGGAGTTTCAGTGGTAGTTGTAGGAGGTGCACTGCCCATTTTCTGCAGGGCTTGGAGAAGGTGTCTATTCTGATCTTTCAGTATCCTCTTCTCTTCCTTTTCCTCCTGAAGCTTTTTGCAAAGGGCATCCACTATAGATAGGGCCTCTCCCTGTAGGCTTTCAGAGGATGTTCCCATCGTGACCTGTGTCACTGTATAATCTGTAGGAGACAGATCCTTTTTATCCTTTGTGGGATCAGGGTATGCGATCTCCATAACCCTTTCACCTGAAGCACTCTGAGAGAAGCGGGTTATTGGCTTTTGCTTCTTATCTCCTTTTGTTGGGATGATGGAGAAGTCCATAGGTGCAATGGGGACTTTCCTCTTATGCTGGCTCAGGTGCTTGGAGATCCATTCTGGACTTAAGGGAGTGGGACTAGAGGGAGAAGAGGGAACAGAGGTAGAAGAAGGAGCAGCTACAGTGAACTCGGGGAAATGTGTCGAGATGTCTTGGCGGTGGCATTGATAAAGAAGCTGAATCTCCAATGCTCACAGGGGTAGGAGTCACTGTAGGAGAGGAAACTGTGGGGGTGGAAGGGATCTGAGAGATGAGGGAAGAAATGTTGGGGGACAGATCTGCGAGGGAAGAGAAGATGGAGGAAGAGGAAGGGGGAACAGTAAAAGACGGGGAGAAGACACAACCAGAGGAGTGGTTGCTTGAGTGACGTGAGGATGGGAAGGAGGACTGGGAGAATGGACGATGGGTACTTCACTGCTTACAGCAGTGGCAACATCCTAAGTGGATGTGCCCGTTGGAACACTTACCGCCTGTTCTTTTTCTGGGGAGACCAGGCTTACTAACTTCTCTTGGGCAGTAGAAGGAGGAATCTCAAGAGATTTCTCTTGATCAGTACTTGATTCTCCTTCTTTGTCTTTCCCTTTGCCCTTTGGCAAGTGTTTTGGTCGAGCAGGTGCATTGCCCAAAGGAGACGTGGTGAAGTCTACCCCAAGGTAGATGAGACCATTTTTCTTGCACCAATGCTCTGTGCACTGCAAAGTGCCTTTAACCCTTTCCTCAATAGTCTGAGGTGCCTTTGTTCTATCTCGGCAAATGGCCAATTGTCCCCGTCTGTATCTAGATAGACCTGATCAACTTCTTGATCAGTCATTTGGAAACCTTTCGGGACAATGGCCACACCATATTGGATGATCTCTACCAGGGCCAGGTGGGAGTGATCCTTTCTTCTAAGCTCGACCTCATGATACAGGTTGATGTAGATATCCTTGATCTGTGGGACATGGATTGGATTGAGCTTTTCCCTTGGAAGGTAATTGTGAGGATCAAAGGTTAGCCTTGCCAGGAAATTGTGTTTCAAGTTGAGCAACTCTAGCTCCGTAAACATTTCCCGGGCTTTGGTATGAGAAGTGTAGGTGTACCTTCCCACTGTGAGGGGGAATGGAGTTCCACCCTTCTTTCTTTTCAAACACTTCTCGTGGTATGTGATAAGTTGTCTGGACAGCTCCAATAGGATCAACTTTGGTCCTGCATACCTCGGTAACTTGGTGGGCTCCCCTAAGAAGTTGGCAGCTCTGAGATAAGTGAAAGTGGGGAATTGTGTAAATAATGCTCCCCACTTCTCTGTGGTAGTCACTATGCTCTTGGTCATCCAACCATGAGTCATATTGGGCCTCAATAGGCAGATGATGCCGTAGAAGAAGGCATCGTTGATCTTGCTGAATTGTGCGATGTTGTTTTCCAGTCTCAACTCTGGATAATATTCATATATTTTTACTTGGGGCCACACCCCACATCGACTTAGTGCTGGGTAGTCTCTTTTAGAGGCAGCAACATATACTACATAGGATTTCATGTAGAACCTCCCTGTTGCTGAGAGTTGTTGAAGCTGCTCTAAGATAGTGCTGCTGATGATCTCCGCCCATTCAAAACGTTGATCAAGAACATTTTTGCTCATTGTTTCTAGATACCTGAGCATCCATTTGTGAAAATAATGGGCATTAGGGAGCCCAAACACCCTACTCAAGAAGGTGATGGTGTTGCTTAGCTCCTCCAAGAAGTCGCTGCAATGAATAACCTATGGCCACCTGGTTATCACCTTCTAGTTTTTCAGATACACTTTGTTCATGAACTGAATGCATTTGTCCTCATTCTCATTCCATGCTTTTATGCAGTCTTCTTGGCTTATTGCCATAAAGTGTCAGTGGTGGGGGATACCCAACATGATTTCAAAGTGCCGGGTAGTGAGGTTGATTATTACCTCGCCCTTCTCATTCTCGACACATCTTGTGTCTTTATTGTAGCAGCAGACCACCACCATCATAAACTCATTGTTTACCGTGCTCACGGGAATTCCCCCAGCGAAATGTAAACCACTGCCAACCAATTTGTCCATCCATGGACTGCCTGTGACCTTCTTGGTTCTGGCCCAGAAGTCCTCCATATCAATGTGGCCAAGTTCTGAATCCCTGATGTCTAAGTCACACTCTACAAGGGACTCAGGCATCCTGACCCTTTGGTATTTGTACTTCATTTCTTCTTCTGTGAGTTTGGCCTTACCCTTTGACTTGGTTGGCTTCTTACTTGATGAAGACATATGCGAATCTGGGTTCAGCTGCTGATCTGCAAGAAGGAGGGAAGTCCATCACAGAAGAGCCATGTTAGCTGTTAAATCATCCATCAAAGCTTTACAGAATGAAAACTTATCAATTTACAAGCCTCTGGGCGCAAGGCACAATTCTATTGTAGGCTGCAGGATCAGAAAAGCAAGGCACATTGCTGGAGAGTGTTGCATGGAAGAAAACAATGCAAAGGGGCACAGGGCGCAGAAAAACTACACACAACATTCAGTGTTGGTGTCAAAGGATGTGTGCCTGCGCCAAATGAAGAGTTTTAAACGGGGCACAGATTATCTTGGTGTTACAAGGATGTAAGATGCGCCATAGGTGCAGATATGGAACATGTTGCAAATAGTTATGGTGCACCAAAGGGGCGCAGGTTCAAATGATGCATCATTGAGTTAAGGTGTGCCAGTTCTTAGCTTTTGGCGTGGCACAGGAAGAGTCTGCATGACATAAAATGCTAGTGTAGTTGGAGTTACTTTAGCACCTGCGTTAGGGTTTTGAGAATTTTTATAAGGTGTGGGGGAGATGCGTGCTGCAGGCGGGGATAGTGCACCCCTTTGGCACGACTGTGTTTTATGTAACAACGCTATTGTTTGTGCCAAAGAAAAAGCTATGGCTTTGGATTGTAATAACTTTACATTTTTTACCCTCTTGAACAAGTTTGTGGTTTTCGGCCTCTTTCAACACAGATTTGGTCAGTTAGGGGAACAGAGCAAAGAGGGTCAGGGATTCATTTGGAGGCAAGGCCTTCCAGGTTAGCAGATCTGGAAGGAGGGTAAAACCGGTTTGGGGGGAGAGTTGATTTGGAAAAATAGGCTGGAGGTTGTGTTATTTCTTAGGTTCATTTTCTTTGTTTTTAACAACCTCTAAAAACAATACAAAAATCCCACAAACAATCAACACAAGAAGAGCAAGGACCACTTACCAGGAATATATAAGATGGAAGAAATGATGCGGGGTCCACGAATGTGACGTAAAGTGACACGGGGATGACAGGAGCACTGACAGGTGCAGAGGAATTAAAAATTTCACAGTTTTTCAATTGTGAAAATGACAGGTTGGATGCGTCTATATATAGTAAAAGGTGCAATAAATGTGCCACCAACTTTTTTGCAAGGCGCACCAAAATAGATGCCAACATGAAAAAATTTGTGCCATTGGCACGGATTCGAGACTGTCGACATTACCTTTTCAGTGCTTTGGCGCACCATTCAGGGGCGCAACATTTTTAATGTCAACAAGATGGCGCATGCGCCTTGGCACAGGCGAGAAGGGCGCATCATGGGAAGGTGCAACATTTGTAATGTCAACACTCCAAAGGATGTGCCAAAGGAATAGAAGGGGGCACAAATTCATTTGATGTTGCATGAATAAAATCTACGCCCAGCCAAAAAAGGACCAAATGACTAAGTTTGAAAAACTAGATTCTCCAGAAAGGGATTTTATGCCATTCCGAACGCTAAGGGACCTCGGCGGGGAACCAAAAAAAAAAATTTGGTATGGTTACCTGCAAAATTGCCCTTGTCAATTTTACAGGATAACAACTGGCTCTTTCTGGGGACTATCTTTGAGTGAAGCTTAAGGGTAGAGAATCCCAGATCAACATGTGCCTATCCATTGGGTTACAGAGTCAAAAACAAGGGCGATGAAAAAAGGAAAACACACAACCAACAAAAGCAAACACACGACAAAAACAAACACACAACATAAAGCAAACTGTACAAAGAAGAGAGCAAGCTCTACTTCCTGAATATTTTGAGATGTTACCCGCTATAGGGAAGCGGGAGCTCAATTCTATCTAGATATGAGAGATAGAATTTATCCTCTCCATTGAGTTGCTTGATCTTAAAAGGCCCTCTCCATAGAGAATCAAATTTTCCATGCATGCCATTTGGCTCTCTTTGCTTGTCCCACAAAAGGATGAGATCTCCCACCTAAAAATCTCTCTGCTTAGCCTTTTTATCGAATAGCCTCTTGACCTGACTCTGATGTTCGGTGATCATATTGACCACTCTTACTCTATTTTCTTCAAGCTCTGTTAGATACATGACCCTCTTTTCAAGAGAATTTTGGAAAGTCTCATCTTCGATTGCTCGTGCCAAGCGCAAAGCAGGAAGTTCCCCAGAAATGGGAAGCTCAGCGTCGATTCCATATAATACTTGAAAAGGTGACATACTGAGAGACCTCTTTGGAGTAATACAGTCTACCCACAAAGCATCATATAATGACTTGTGCCATGATCACTGATTCTCATCAACTAGCTTCCGTATGATGGTTACTAAGTTCTTATTACTGGATTCTACCTGACCATTTCCCTAGGGGTAATAATCTGAGGCATGGGCCAAGGTTATCCCGTATTCATAGAAAAAACCGATAACTTCCCATGAGGAGAAGTTGGAAGCATTATCAGCAACGATCTTGTGTGGGATGCCAAACCTTACAATGATACTTTCTTTGATGAAGTTGCAAACAATTTCAGAGGTGGCATTCTTAACAGGTATGGCTTCCACCCATTTGGTGAAGTAATCTGTTGTTGTTAGGACATAACTATGTCTAGCACTTGATTGGGGATGTAGTGCTCCGATAAAGTCAATTCCCCATTTCCTGAATGGTTCGTCAATAATCACCGGCCTGAGGGGAAAAACAGCCAATTTTGGTTTGCCAACAAACTATTGGCAGAGCTCAAATTTTGCTACCCAGGTGCTGTATCCCGAAACAGCGTTGGCCAATAAAACCTGGCCCATATGATCTTGTGGGCTGTGATGAAAGAGGAAAAGTTACCACCGTAGGCTAAATCATGAAAGCTTTCTAGTAACTTGATCTATTGCACCTTGTCAACACATCGCAAAAAGACGCCATCAATACCGCGTTTGTATAAACCGTCATCCCATATGACATATCTAGCTACCCTAAGCTTTACATTATGCTTCTCCTTTGAAGTTAGATGAGCTTGACACTCACCATAAGTGAGAAAGAAAGTGATATCAGAATACCATTCATCACAAGTCGCAACAAATAGAACCCTAAGTAGAGAATCAGCTTTCTCCAGCTAGCCTTGCGTTCCATCGATGCAATCATCTTCTTCTTTAGGGACCTATGAATCTTTGTTTTCAGCCATAAGCTGACATAGGCCCTTGCCTCTTACCAGCTTGGTTGGTTTTATGTCTAGATCATACTCTTGGACCTTCATGATCCAATTCCCTCGTAAGCTTCCTAACTCTTGTTGAGTTAGGATTGACTTGACTGCTGTGTCAGGAACCAACACTACTGTATGAGAGTTTAGGATGTAATACTGGAAGTTCTTGACTACTTCAACAATGGCGAAGGCATGCATTTCCAACTAAAACATCTTCAATTCATGAGGTTTGAGAGGAGATCTCATGAACATGATTGGAGATTCAACATCCTCAGAGTTCTTTTGCATTAAGATGGCCGATACAGTATGCTCAGATGCATAGTTGTACATGA
Organism: Taxus chinensis; assembly: GCA_019776745.2. Lineage (NCBI taxonomy): Eukaryota > Viridiplantae > Streptophyta > Pinopsida > Cupressales > Taxaceae > Taxus > Taxus chinensis. The sequence goes on along the minus strand of CM034154.1, from coordinate 146,722,500 downwards.
TAAAATCCTTGGAGAAGTCGGGACATACCAGGACGGGTGCACAAGTGACAGAGGCTTTTATATCCTCAAATGACGTCTTTCGTTCTTCGCTCCACAAGAAAGTTTGCGACCCTTTCATCATATTTGATATGTGGCGAGTCTTTTTAGAAAAGTCAGGAATAAAGCGTCTACAAAAATTCACTTTTCCGAAGAAGGAGTGAACACTGGTCTTGCTTGTGGGTAAGGTAAGGCTCTGAATAGCCTTAACCCTTTTGACATCTATCTTTGTCCCTTCCTTGTTGACAATGTGTCCCAGCAAATTTCCTTCAGTGACCCCGAAAACAGACTTTTTCAAATTTAGGAAGATCTAATGTTCTCGGCATCTAGTCAATACTTGCTCCAAATGATCACAATGATCATTTTGCTGTTTAGAGAACACAGTTAAGTCATATAAATAAACTACGATAACCTTTCCCAGCATACCTTTGAATGCGAAGTCCATTGCTCGCTGAAAGGTGGCACCAGCGTTGGTCAAGCCAAAAGGCATCCTGCTATAGATGAATGTGCCCCAGGGAGTAGTGAATGTTGTTTTGAATTGGTCTTCAGGCGAGACTTCAATCTGATTATATCTTGAAAAACTATCAAGCATGGACAACATTTATGAACTAGTTACTGCCTGTAGAACTTGATCCATTATGGGAAGCGGGTAGTTGTCCTTCAAGGATGCCTGATTCAGGTTGCGAAAATCTACGCATATGTGTATCTTGCCATTCTTCTTTCATACTGGCACGATGTTTGTGACCCAGGTACTGTGATGGATAGGAAAAATGATCCTTGCATCCAGCATCTTTTGTATTTCCACCTGGATGGTACCCGAGATCTTGGGATTGTAGTGCCTTTGTTTCTGGTGAAAGGGTTTGACATCTTCTTTCAACAGGATGTCATGCTGAATGTCCTTCAGCTTGAAAGACTTTAGATTGGCATAAGACCATGCCAATACATCCATATATTTCTTCAGCAATTTGACAAACTTCCGCTTTTCTTCGGGTGTGCAACATTTTTCGATGTTCACAAACTGCGGGTGTTCCATAGTACCCAGGTTTGCTGGTTCGGTTTCTGGAGAGGAGTTAGGGTCATCTTGTCATTTCTTCCTAACAAAATGATCATGTTTGTCAAGCAATCGTTCCAAAGAGACGAAACCTTTTGGAATTTTATTTCCTTTGAGCTGACATATGCCATCACCTCCTTTTGATTCATTTGCTTGGTCAGTGACAGATTCACGGCAAGTAGAAGTAGATCCTTCAAAATGAAGCTCACTGAAATTCTCTGCCTTCTCCAGAAAGGCAATAAGTTGATTGTCATTGTTGAATACCTACCAGTGCTGAGAATTGTCTGGCACGCTTGGGCGGAAGACTACCTCAATGGTATATGTGCTTGTTTTCAACCCTGGGTGAGGGAGCATGAGAGATGCTGAGATGGCCAGTGAATCGGCCATGTCATTATGAGCTCTTGGAACGGCTTTTATTGAGAAGGCGTCAAATTCCTCAATGCTATCCCATACCGCATTGTGGTAATGCCTGAGCCTTTTATTCTTTACTTGGTATATTCTTTTTACTTGATTTACAACTAGCTTGGCATCGCCCTGTACTTTTAGGTTTTTGATTCCCCTTTCTTTTATAGCTTGTATGCCAAGCAACAAAGATTCATATTCAGTAGTATTATTTGTATTGAAAAACTGCAACTTGAAAGAGAGAGGAAAAATCTCCTCCTCAGGAGATATTAACACAGCTCCAGCACCACATCCGCTAGTTGCACAACTGCCATCAAACTGCAATGTCCAAACCTTGTTAAGGTATTCTTCCTGGATGAGAATTTCCATTTTATCAGACTCAGTAGATAAGAATTAGTTCCCCATCTCTGATGATTCAAAGAGAATTTGGGCTTTGGGATCGTTAGAATTGGTGACCAAGTACTTATTTTGTGATTTAGGCTCCACCATCTGTATTACACCCTTGATGAGGATTGTGGCTTTGGACCAGTCCATATAAATCTCTCCACCAACTTCTCTGCAAAAGCTCCTTCCTAGTAGAATTCCATATGCCGCTGGAATATCAGCAACGAGGATGGTTATCTTTACTCTTTTCTCTGGGAATGCCACAAAGGTGAACTGTGCATCTTTGATCTGAACAATCAATGGAACTTGTTTGGTTTCCATGGAGTAACATCTGCCGAAAGGCTTGGTAAGAGTGAGGCCCAAAGCATGGGTGACCTTTATCAGCATGACATTATCGGAAGCCCTAGAATCAATTATGCAGTTGCTTAGCTTGTGACCATTGATCAGGAGGGAGAGATAAAAAGGTTAAATTTTACCTGAAACGGAAGTTGAGGCCACATTTATGTGAGATGTATGAGGAGTGGAAAGGATCCCTTTCGAGGAGACATGGGAAGTTACGGCAGCTTGGCTTTGGATATATTCAGTCAATCTTACAAGTTACTCAAGGTTTGACTGAAGATATTCAGCCTCAGACATTTGAATCTTGGTCTGTTTAGCATGATCGATTATGTTGAATGTGACCAAAGGTTGTGTTGATGAGGGAAAGAGTCCCTCACTTTGCGGCAGAGGGGTAGGGTTACTGGTCTTTATGGGAATAGAAGAAGGATGATTTGGAGGAGAGATGGGGGGAAAAGATTTTTTTGTAAAAGACTTAATAGGAGGTTGAGTAGGAAGAGGATTACCTCTTTTAGCAATGGTTGGAGGCGTGTTTGACATAACCTTCTCTTTTTGTATCCTGACAGCAACTTTTGATTCTTTTCCTCGAGAGTGGGTGAAAACAACATATGATTGTCCGCTTGCATACCCTTGGGTACCCTCTTCTTCATCAGATTCCTCATCTTCAAATTCCATATACCCGATTGTAGAGTCACCAGTCAGTTCACCGACATCTTGGTCATCTCCGCCTGGGGATGAAGGTTCTTCATAATTTTTCTCCTCTTCTTCGACCTTGACTAGGGCATTGACCGGAGGGGCCTCAAGTGCCAACCGTGGAGCAGTTGCAGGAAAACGCAACCTTTGTGGGGTGTTGTTGGAAGTGAAATTTCTCTGTGGGATATCCCGGTATGAAGTGTTAGGAGAAGCTTGAGCTAATTGCTTCTTCAATGTGAGCAAGTCGTTCGCCATCTTCTGGAATGCCAAATCTGATGAAGTGGCTTGAGAAGGAGTTGAAGCTTTGGGCTTGGACGGCTCTCATTTTAATTCACCAGATATAAGCAGGTTGTCCTCTATCCGAATGGCAGCAGCCTGAGTGAGAACCAGGGTGGTAATTTATTCTTGTAAGAGTAAGAAACTTACTCTTGAGCTCATGGCATTTACAAAGAAACACTTCTAATTTTCTAGAGTTGGCAGCATGGCAGGTGGCACACGGTTAATTAGTGAATTGAAACGAGTGATAAAATCACACATGGTTTCATTGACTTCCTTCTTTAGGTGAGTGATCTTTGACAGTAATGCAAACGCATCCTCTGAAGGCTTATACTTGTCTTCGAATGCAGTTCGTAATGTGGCCCAATTAGTGATAGATCCGACCGGAAAATGTTGGAACCACTCTGCTGCGGGTCCTTGCAAGGTCTCTAGAAAGAGGCGTACTGATACATCTTCATGGGTCACATCCAGGATGTTGCATGACATGATGAATGCAGATATATGTGAATCTGTGCTTTGGTTTCCACTCCCATCAAATCTTGGGAAATTCTTTCAGTTTCCATGAGGGAGTGCGTGAACAGGATGTGGTAATGCAAGAGGGCCCATAGCATTTCCCCATGGTACTGCCATTTGAAAAGCTGGAAAGAGGATGCGAGCCAGAAGCACGGTTCCACTGAGCAATAACGCACTGCAAAGGGATGTGGAGGCTCCTTGTGAAAAACGGTTCTTTCGTGGAGGCGAGACACTTCTGGCTAACCGATCAATTGAACTCAGCGATGATAAGCGTGCTGGTGTAATACTGAAGTTGTGCCTTTGAAGTAGATCAAAAATAGGATCAACTTCTCCATGAGCTCTCCTGCTATGGGTAAATGGTTCACTCGCCAACATACCTTTCAGATCTGCAATGTTTTTAGAGTAGATTTTAAAAAAACTCTTTTCGGTTATACTTGCTGATTTTCTGATTTTTTTGACAAAAATCAGCAGCATGTACTTTTTTAAATATTTAATTGTATCCCTCTTTTGAAAACCGATTGCAGTTTTATGACAAAGATTAACGAGGATAAAATTATGGTTTAACTTAGCAAGATGATTTTTAGATCTTAGAGTTGACTTTTTACAAGGGTTTGAATTTTTTTTTTAAACTATCAGAAACTTAGATCTACGGAAATATACGGGTTTTTTGTAAAAACTCAGCGAACTAAAGATATCTAACTAGCCCAGATCTATGGATCTCTGAAGAAAATTTTCAGTTTGGATCACTTTTGCAAAAAATTTGGATTTTAAGCAAAAAGTTAAGATTTGCAAATAGGTAGTGATTTTTGCAGTTTTATCAATTTTCTTAGTTACTTTAGCAACTTGTTATTGCCCTTTAACTGACACAACACTCTCATAGATCTGTTCGATCCCCAACGGAGTCGCCAAAAACTGTTGGTCCAGAAATCTATCGGTTGGGCAGATCTATGGATAGATCAGCCAACAGTGTGCAGGGCATAGCCCCTCTTTGAGACAGCAAAGCGAAACTGGTTTATTACTATTCGACCAGCAGGAATCTGTGCAAGTCCTAAAATATTCTGCCTTCAAGGGTTTGGGATCTCATCCCAATTGGGGTATTTCCGACTGTGAGCAGAAAGGAACGAAGGGAGGAGAGGAGATAGGATAGATCCGAAGGGAGAAAAGAAATGAATTCCAAAGCAGAAAGGTCAGAGGGTTTATGTTTTGGGCTGGTAGTAAACAAAGCATAAATGAACAAAGCAATAAAACAATACTTTCATAAATGAACAAAGCAATACTGATGAGCGAATGACAAAAAAGTAGAGATAGATCTGATAGAGAAGTAGCATAGATCTAACTTAAGAAATATCTAATACACATAACACATCCATTGAGCCCAAAGTCTTAATTTCTGTATTAATATTTTCTGTTTACAAAAAGTACAAAGCCTTTTCCTTCTCACTTCTATTTTTCATCTAAAAATGTCCACACCCTAAATACAACAAATATCCAAGTATATATATAGAAGGAGAAGGAGAAAGAAGGCAAAAAGAAACCAACAACTAATTACAAAATATCTAAAAGTCAATTGTTGACTTTGGGGCAATTTGGTGGATGACAACATCTCATGGTGCAACATGGATGATGTCATCATTTGTGCCAACAAACTTTTAAATACTTTACAAAAAAGGGAACATCCTAGGAGGAAGGAGCCTATTCATCATCGTCCCGCAGCTGGAAAGGAGTATCCTACTTCTGCTCAGGAGAGGAAATATGAAATTGAGCACGATACTCCAAGAATTTGCTAATCATCGGTTGAAGTTGATCCTGAGAAGGACCCTTGGTGTGATCGCCGATGACTTCACAAGTCTCCCATTCATCTCTAAGTCTCTCTGGGAGCTTGAAGTACTCATTACCTGCCTCCATTAGGTATCTAACAAAATCACAGCAAGCTAGAAGGTTGTTGATAGATTCCGCGTCAAAAGTGGCTTCTGACTCTAACCCTTGCGACACGAACTCCTTAAAGAGCCAAATAGTGTCATCTGCCTTCCTCAAGGCGTATGATGGGGTGAGCGAAACTGGAGACATCCTTAGGATGATCTGCTCCATTTGATGCATTACATCTAAGGCTTCCTCCTTGATTTAATCAATTTTCTCCAAGACAAATTCCATCTGATCAACCCGATAGTCCAAAGTAGCAAGGAATTTGTTGGGTGCTCTTGGGTGATCGAAGACAGTATGAATTTCACTAAGTCATCGACCGAGCCAGTCGAGCATCTTTTAGAATGTCTCATGTTGTAACCTAGCATGGTTCAAATCTTCAGAGATAGGTCCCGCAATCACATGGAGTTCCTTGTTAGCCTGATCAATATTCTAATATAGCTCTGTGAACTTTACAATTACTTCCTCACTATCCTTGAGGATTTGGTCTCTCCAAGTGGATACTGCCATACCTTGTTTGAAAATCTTGGCGTACTCGTTTATCTTTTCCAAACTAAGGGCCTCAGAAGTTTCAGTGGCAGTTGTAGGAGGTGCACTGCCCATTTTCTGTAGGGCTTGGAGAAGGTGTCTATTATGATCTTTCAGTATCCTCTTCTCTTCCTTTACCTCCTGAAGCTTTTTGCAAAGGGCATCCACTACAGATAGGGCCTCTCCCTATAGGCTTTCAGAGGATGTTCCCATCGTGACCTGTGTCACTGTATAATCTATAGGAGACAGATCCTTTTTATCCTTTGTGGGATCAGGGTATGCGATCTCCATAACCCTTTCACCTGAAGTGCTCTGAGAGAAGCGGGTTATTGGCTTTTGCTTCTTAGCTCCTTTTGTTGGGATGACAGAGAAGTCCATAGGTGCAATGGGGACTTTCCTCTTATGCTGGCTCAGGTGCTTGGAGATCCATTCTGGACTTAAGGGAGTGGGACCAGAGGGAGAAGAGGGAATGGAGGCAGAAGAAGGAGCAGCTACAGTGAACAAGGGGAAATGTGTTGAGACGCTTGGTGGTGGCATTGATAAAGAAGCTGAATCTCCAATGCTCACAGGGGTAGGAGTCACTGTAGGAGAGGAAACCGTGGGGGTGGAAGGGATCTGAGAGATGAGGGAAGAAATACTGGGGGACAGATCCGCGAGGGAAGAGAAGATGGAGGAAGAGGAAGGGGGAACAGTAGAAGACGGGGAGAAGACACAACCAGAGGAGTGGTTGCTTGAGGGACGTGAGGAGGGGAAGGAGGAGCGGGAGACTAGATGGCAGGGACTTCACTAGTTACAGTAGTGGCAACATCCTAAGTGGATGTGCCCGTTGGAACACTTACCACCTGTTCTTTTTCTAGGGAGACCAGGCTTACTACCTGCTCCTGGGCAGCAGAAGTAGGACTCTTGGGAGCTTCATCCTAAGCAGTGCTTGATTCTTATTCTTTGTCCTTCCATTTTCCTTTTGGCAAGTGTTTTGGTCGAGCAAGTGCATCACCCAAAGGAGACGTGGTGAGGTCTACCCCAAGGTAGATGAGGCCATTTTTCCTGCACCAATGCTCTGTGCGCTGCAAAGTGCCTTTAACCCCTCAATAGTCTGAGGTGTCTTTGTTCTATCAATTTCGGCAAATGGCCAATTGTCCCCGTCCGTATCTAGATAGACCTGATCAACTTCTTGATCGGTCACTTGGAAACCTTTCGGACAATGGCCACACCATATTGGATAATTTCTGCTAGAACTAGGTGGGAGTGATCATTTCTTCTGAGCTCAACCTCGTGATACATATCGATATAGATATCCTCGATCTATGGGATGTGGATTGGATCAAGCTTTGCCCTTAGAAGGCAATTATGAGGATCAAAGGTCGGCCTTGCTGGGAAATTGTGTTTTAAGTTGAGCAACTCCAGCTCCACAAACATTTCCTGGGACTTTGGTATGAGAAGTGCAGGTGTACCTGCCCACTGTGAGGGGGAATGGAGTTCCACCCTTCTTTCTTTTCAAATAGTTCTCGTGGTATGTGATAAGTTGTCTAGACAGCTCCAATAGGATCAACTTTGGTCCCGCATACCTTGGTAACTTGGTGGGCTCCCCCAAGAAGTTGGCGGCTCTGAGATAAGTGAAAGTGGGGAATTGCGTAAATAACGCTCCCCACTTCTCTGTGGTAGTCACTATGCTCTTGGTCATTTGACTGTGAGTCATATTGGGCCTCAATAGGTACATGATGTCGTAGAAGAAGGCATCATTGATCTTTCTGAATTATGCGATGTTATTTTCCAGTCTCAACTCTAGATAATATTCATATATTTATACTTGGGGACACACCCCATGTCGAATTAGTGTCTAGGTAGTCTCTTTCAGAGGTAGCAGCGTATACAACGTAGGAGTTCTATGTAGAACCTCCCCGTTGTTGATATTTGTTGAAGCTGCTCAGATATAGTACTATTGATGATCTCTGCCCATTCAAAACATTGATCAGGAATGTTTTTTCTCATTGGTTCCAGATACTTGAGCATCTATTTGTGAAAATAATGGGCATCAGGGAGCCCAAAAACCCTACTCAGGAAGGTGATGGTGTTGCTCAGCTCCTCCGAGAAGTTGCTGCAATGAATAACCTGCGGCCACTTGGTTATCACCTTCTTGTTTTTCATATACACTTCATTCATGAGCTGCATGCATTTGTCCTCATTCTTATTACATGCTTTTATGCAGTCTTCTTGGCTTATTTCCAGAAAGTGTCGGTTGTGGGGGATACCCAACATGATTTCGAAGTGCCGGGTGGTGAGGTTTATTATTACCTCGCCCTTCTCATTCTCGACACACCTTGTGTCTTTATTGTAGCAACGGGCCACCACCATCATAAACTCATTGTTTACTACGCTCACGGGATTTCCCCTAGCGAAGTGTAAACCACTACCGACCAATTTGTCCATCCACGGATTACCTGTGACCTGTTGTCAAAATTTCACCCCCCCAGGGTAAATTTCGATAACATACATCAGAGTTTTGCAGTTCCAAGCATGTAGATTGAGCCAGAAAAAATCATAAAAAATGACTAAGTCCTAGTCCTAGGGGCAGTCGGGACATTTGGGACATCTAGGCACGGATCGGCCGAGAATCCTCTAGGTGGCCCATGAAGCAAAGGGACATCTAGGATAGAAGTACACGGTGGGCGCGAGAAGCTGATCCGACCGAAAGAGAAAGAAAAATGACTAACTACTGAGTGGGACAGTTCAGGACAAGAGTACGCGAAGTACGCAAACTGGTTGGATTGGCTGAAATGAGAACAAACAGTCCGGAAGCAATTGGGACATTTGGGTCGTGATGATGCGAACCGGCTCGGTTCGCCTGAAACAGAGAAAGTTTGTACTGGGAAATCCGGGACGAAGGGATGCACGGGATGTGGATCGCCGAAGGAGCCAAAAGCCAATCAAACAATGCCACGTGTCATCGGCCAAATGAGGGACGAGGAAGCCCATTTCGGGCAGATCGGAAGTTTTTGGCCCAAGCAGTTTGGGACATCCGGGACATAAAGACGTGAAGGGCGCGAAGGAGCCGAAAGGGCCGAGAACCAACCAGATCACGACACGTGTCGCAGGGGAAAGAGTCCAAAGGTCAAAGGGAGAATTTTGAGGGGTCAGCCCGAGCCAATCAAAAGAGGACACGTGTCCTATGGAACAGGGAATGCGGAGCTCGGGAAGGAGTTAGAGAATTTAGCATGAGTTTTGGGCCGAAAAGACTAAAAGCCAAGGTCTGCCCCGCGCCCATGTCGGCCAATCAATGCATGCCACGTGTCCAAGTTTAAGGGGCCCACAAGGAAAATTTCAAAAGAAAGCCCGCCAAGAAAGGGTGAGCGAGGAGAGAGAATCATTCAGTGACCAATCAATGCGTGCCACGTGTCATCCAGGTGGCAGAGCATGGGAAAGATTTCAAAACACGTTTTCGCCTGTTTTGTGCCCTAAAACTTCAGACCTCCATAACTTTCGATCCAGAGCTCGGATTTGCACGTTCTTTATATCAACGGAAAGCTTATGAAATTCTCTGCATGATTCTGGGATCAATCTTGAATTTTGGTGCAGTCTGGAGAGAGAAAATTGAGAAACAGCTCTGACGCGTGGTAATGCTAGAAGCGACGTTTCAACAACCAGTTTTAATGCACATGGGTCGCATTCTTCTTCAGCATGGCCAGAAGTGATGTCTCAACCACCAATTTTAATGAAGAATGCGTTTTGGTCAATGGTTGGGCTGCTTACACGTTTTCCTATGTTTTCTGTCTCCTGGGCTCGACCCATGCATTGTATAAAGCCAGATTTGGCTCATTTTAAAAGAGAGAACATAACAAGTTGTTCATATTTTTTGCTCTGCCCTCCCTTCTTTTCTTCTCTAGGGTTGAAAATGGAGTTCGAACCTCCTCCCTTGCTCTGTAATGGCGTTTTTTGCCTTTTACTATTGAAATGATGTTCTGTGCAAACTTCTGGAGCAACAAAACGTGTTTTGTGATGCATCTGTCCATCCTTGCTCGTTTTTGCTTGTTTCTCTTCTTGCCTCTCTTCATTGCAGGTATTTGTGCATGTTTGAATGTTCATTGCAGGTTTGGAGCTGTGTTCATGGAGTTTTGGGACATTTTCTGTGTGAAATCTATCCTTGGGCCTGTGATGCATCTGTCCATCCTTCCCATTGCTCACCTCTCTTTGTCCCATGGCAGTTTTGATAGATGTCCAACATTCTCCTTCTCTGGTGTATCACCGTTTTAGTGTAGGCTTTTGTTCTTTTCCTTTCTCTCTCTCTCTCTCTCTCTCTCTCTCTCTGTCTCCTTGGCATGGTTAGATTAGGATTAGATTAGCTTGCCTGCACTGGAATAGCTTGTGGCAGGTAGTTTAGGAGCAGGAACCAGCCTTCTCTGGAGATTCCTCTCTCAGTTTCACAAGTCCCACGCTTGGAGAGAGGTTTCCATGTTGTGCAATCACACTGGATGCCTGAGTGATCAACCTAGAAGCCTGATCTGCATCCAGGGGTGCTGTGATTTTGCACTAACAGTTTTGGCACGCCCGGTGGGACGTTAGAGGTCTTCCACTTCATCTTTTGCAGGTTGGTGTGTTCCTATGAAGATTTCAGCCTTTGGAGGCACTTGCAAACACATCTGGCGACTCCATCTGGTCAACAACCCATCTCTAAAGTTGCAGACTTTCCTTTCCATTCATTTTCCATTTTCCATCCATTCTTCCTTCCATCTCTTTCATTCTTTCCCATTCCATGAAGTTGTGCAATCATGACTTCATTTCCATCATGGAATTCACATCAACAACAGCAGTATATTCCACCTCCAACATGTTTTACAAATCCTCCAAATCAGCATTTTGAGCAGATTCAAGATCAGTATGCATACCCATATGAGCAGCAGTGCCAAAGTCAGTTTGGCTATGGAGCTTTCCAAGAGCAGGAGTATGCATATAATGAGAATAATCATATGCAAGATGCTGGTATGTTGGAGAAAATCCAAAAGATGGAGGTAAACATAGTGCAGTCCAGGGCTCAGGCACAAATGAAAGCATTTGGAATCGGTTGCAGAGCACCTTGTCCATGGGTGGGACCTTTTCCAAGGCATTACAGCCCTCAGGAGAAGCTTGACTTCATGATTGCAATGCTGCCTTTGCTTGCAAAGTGGATTGAAGAAATAGAGGTGTATGTGAGGAGTATTCAGCAACCTTGCCAACAAGTAAGCACACCTTCTCATGCCTTTTCTTTTCCTCTTTCCCAATCTGTTTCATCTCAGCAGTGTCAAGCTTTAAACTCTCCATCTGCTGTCCCAAATGTTGATCCCATGTCTCCATCTCTCAGTCTTCCATCCCATCTCAGTTTTTCCGCCCTCTTCTCTTCCAAATCCAAAACCCCTCCACAAGAGCTAAATGAAATACCTTCCACTCCAAAGAAACAAGAGGTTTCACCTCCTCCACCACCAAAAAAATTGTAAAATCAGATGAGTTTCAACCTATCCCTCCTCTTGCATCCCCAATTCCATGTGGGGAAGAAGAAATTGAAAAAATCAGTCATCAAGGACAACAAGAGGAAGAGCCAAAAAGAAAAGAAATGACAGACAGCTTGAAGGTTTGGGCTGCCAAATTTGGGATAACAAAGATCCCCTTGATGGTTAAGCCTACAGAAGAGGCTAAGGTTGAACAAATGGTGGTCATAACTGATTTTGTTGCAGCAGAAGAAGAGCAAAAGGAAGAAGCAGATCAGCAATCAGTTTGCTCAGAGTGTAGTGTCCATGTTGGCACTCTATTTGAAGGAAATGCTGATCCAATTCAAGTTGCACAATCAGCCATGGAGGAAGAAAGCCCTGAAGAAGATCTTGCAGTCCCAACTTGTCCTCTAGAGCAGCAGACTGAAGAGTTTGACTTGACAAACTTCATGCTAGAGGAAGAGTTCTATCAAGAGCAAGATTGTATTCAACTAGTAGAGGAAGGAGAAGTTGCTCCAAATCCAAAAGAAGAGGAGCACAATCTAGCTGTGGAAGAGAAAATTGCGGATCCAAGGGCTTTGAGCACAAAGCAGGCTACAGGAGAACCTTCAGTTCTTCTTTCTACTTCATCTCTCTCTAGCCCCAATGTCTGAAGAGGAGTTTGATCTCTCAAACTCAATGTTGGAGGATGAAGGAAACCATGGTGGTCAAGTTACAGATCAAGAAGACACCATGGAGGAAGTTGAACATTTGCAGCAGGACAGTCATGAGGCAGTTTATCTGTCAGATTTGGAAGACTGTTTTGATGGAGAAGAACCGGTTGAGTTTCCAACATTCTCTCTTTCATCATCCATCTTCCAAACACAAGAGCCTGCTGTCATGGAGGAGAGTATTCATTTGCAGCAACCTGCATCTTATAGAAGCTCTTTGGAACCAAGATTGGAAGATTTTAATCTTTCATGTCCTTCATTGGAGGAAGAGAAAGGGCAGAGGAATTTCACCATTTCTTCCACACCATCCATTCAGAAGGTCTACAAGAAGACTCCATTCTTGGAGTTGAAAATCAGGGCAATGGGCATACTCAAAGGACCATACCTTGCCCAATCAGGTATTTGGCTTCATTGGAGCCAAAGGAGAAGTCACAACCAGTCATGCTTGCTTCTGAGCATGAGGGTGAGCTACAAAGTACCAAGGATCAGCTGTCATACCTCTTCAATCCAAATGCAGAGCAACTAAAAGAGGTATTGAATTTGCCTTCAGCTGATACCTTGATGATTTGGGTGGAATACCAGCTTCTTGTTGATTTTCCACTCATCCTAACAGCCATGATCAGCTCCAAATCAATTGCATGGCTGCCACTTTTGAGAAAGGGAAGCTATTTCTCACAACCAATTGCAGGGTTTGTTTAGCTTGCTTTTGCTTCCAGTTAGAGTAGAGTAGGTAGGTTTGCTTTCAGTAGAAGAAGTGCTTGTGCACACTCTGCATGTTTCATTTTGGAGCATGTATGATTTTTCAGTTCTGTACATAGTTTTGGTGTTGCTGGTTTTGCTCTTGCACAGTTCGTTCCAGTGGCATTTTGGCAAGAACAACTCCATGTCCGGTGGGTTTCAAGTGGCTCAGAGGGAAGTTTTCAAAGTTCAGATCAGTTTTCAGGCTTGCTTATGACTCCATGCCCAATGGATTGCTTCAGGCTACTGATCATTCATCTAGCAGGCAGATGACCCCACTGAGTCGCCAAACTGTTGTCAAAATTTCACCCCCCCAGGGTAAATTTCGATAACATGCATCAGAGTTTTGCAGTTCCAAGCATGTAGATTGAGCCAGGAAAAATCATAAAAAATGACTAAGTCCTAGTCCTAGGGGCAGTCGGGACATTTGGGACATCTAGGCGCGGATCGGCCGAGAAGCCTCCAGGCGGCCTGTGAAGCAAAGGGACATCTGGGACAGAAGTACGCGGCGGGCGCGAGAAGCCGATCCGGCCGAAAGAGGAAGAAAAATGACTAACTGCTGAGCGGGACAGTTCAGGACAAGAGTACGCGAAGTACGCGAACCGGCCGGATCGGCCGAAATGAGAACAAACAGTCCGGAAGCAATTGGGACATTTGGGCCGTGATGACGCGAACTGGCCGGTTCGCCCGAAACAGAGAAAGTTCGTACTGGGACATCCGGGACGAAGGGACGCATGGGACGCGGATCGCCGAAGGAGCCGAAAGCCAATCAAACAACGCCATGTGTCATCGGCCAAATGAGGGATGAGGAAGCCCATTTCGGGCGGATCGGAAGTTTTTGGCCCAAGCAGTTTGGGACATCCGGGACATAAAGACGCGAAGGGCGCGAAGGAGCCGAAAGGGCCGAGAACCAACCAGATCACGACACGTGTCGCAGGGGAAAGAGTCCAAAGGTCAAAGGGCGAATTTTGAGGGGTCAGCCCAAGCCAATCAAAAGAGGACACGTGTCCTATGGAACAGGGAATGCGGAGCTTAGGAAGGAGTTAGAGAATTTGGCATGAGTTTTGGCCAGAAAAGTGTAAAAGCCAAGGTCTGAGCCCCGCGCCCCTGTCCTGATCAATGCATGCCACGTGTCCAAGTTTAAGGGGGCAATACGCGGCAGAAGCAGGTGTCCCACAAACATCAAATTTCAAGGCAGAAAGCCCAAACCGATGTAGTGAGGAGAGAGAATTATTCAGTGACCAATCAATGCTGCCACGTGTCGTCCAGGTGGCAAAGCGCGGGAAAGATTTCAAAACACGTTTTTCACCTGTTTTGTGCCCTAAAACTTCAGACCTCCATAACTTTCGATCCAGAGCTCGGATTTGCACGTTCTTTATATCAACGGAAAGCTTATGAAATTCTCTACATGATTCTGGGATCAATCTTGAATTTTGGTGCAGTCTGGAGAGAGAAAATTGAGAAACGGATCTGACGCGTGATAATGGCCAGAAGCGATGTTTCAACAACCAGTTTTAATGCACATGGGTCGCATTCTTCTTCAGCATGGCCATAAGTGATGTCTCAACCACTTAATGATTTTAATGAAGAATGTGTTTTGGTCAATGGTTGGGCTGCTTACACGTTTTCCTATGTTTTCTGTCTCCTGGGCTTGACCCATGCATTGTATAAAGCCATATTTGGCTCATTTTAAATGAGGATAACAAGTTGTTCATATTTTCTGCTCTGCCCTCCCTTCTTTTCTTCTCTAGGGTTGAAAATGGAGTTCGAACCTCCTCCCTTGCTCTATAATGGCATTTTTTGCCTTTTACTATTGAAATGATGTTCTGTGCAAACTTCTGGAGCAACAAAACGTGTTTTGTGATGCATCTGTCCATCCTTGCTCGTTTTTTCTTGTTCTCTTCTTGCCTCTCTTCATTGCAGGTATTTGTGCATGTTTGAATGTTCATTGCAGGTTTGGAGCTGTGTTCATGGAGTTTTGGGACATTTTCTGTGTGAAATCTATCCTTGGGCCTGTGATGCATCTGTCCATCCTTCCCATTGCTCACCTCTCTTTGTCCCATGGCAGTTTTGATAGATGTCCAACATTCTCCTTCTCTGGTGTATCACCGTTTTAGTGTAGGCTTTTGTTCTTTTCCTTTCTCTCTCTCTCTCTCTCTCTGTCTCCTTGGCATGGTTAGATTAGGATTAGATTAGCTTGCCTGCACTGGAATAGCTTGTGGCAGGTAGTTTAGGAGCAGGAACCAGCCTTCTCTGGAGATTCCTCTCTCAGTTTCACAAGTCCCATGCTTGGAGAGAGGTTTCCATGTTGTGCAATCACACTGGATGCCTGAGTGATCAACCTAGAAGCCTGATTTGCATCCAGGGGTGCTGTGATTTTGCATCAACATGACCTTCTTGGTTTTGGCCTAGAAGTCCTCCATATCAATGTGGTCAAGTTCTGAATCCCTGACATCTAAGTCACACTCTACAAGGGACTCGGGCATCCTGATCCTTTGGTATTTGTACTTCATTTATTCTTCTGTGAGTTTGGCCTTACCCTTTGACTTGGCTTCTTACTTGATGAAGACATATGTGAATCTGGGTTCAGCTGCTGATCTGCAAGAAGAGGGAGGGAAGTCCATTGCAGAAGAGTCGTGTTAGCTGTTAAATCATCCATCAAAGTTTTTCAGAATGAAAACTTTGCAATTTACAAGCCTTTGGGTGCAAGGCGCAATTCTATTGTAGGCTGAAGGATCAGAAAAGCAAGGCACACTGCTGGAGAGTGTTGCATGGAAGAAAGTAGTGCAAAGGGGCACAGGGCGTAGGAAAACTACACACAACATTCAATGTTGGTGTCAAAGGATGTGCGCCTGCACTAAATGAAGAGTTTTAAATGGGGCGCAGATTATCTTGGTGTTGCAAGGATGCAGGATGCGCCATAGGTGCAGATATGGAACATGTTGCAAATAGTTATGGTGTGCCAAAGGGGCACAGGTTCAAATGATGCATCATTGAGTTAAGGTGCGCCAGTTCTTAGCTTTTGGTGCGGCACAGGAAGAGTCTGCATGACATAAAATGTTGGTGTAGTTGGAGTTGCGTTAGCACCTACGTTAGGGTTTTGAGAATTTTTATTAGGTGCGGGGGAGATGCGTGTTGCAGGCAGGGATAGTGCGCCCCTTTGGTGCGATTGTGTTTTATGCAACAATGCTATTGTTTGCGCCAAAGAAAAAGCCGTGGCTTTGGATTGTAATAACTTTACATTTTTTACCCTCTTGAAAAGGTTTGTGGTTTTTGGCCTCTTTCAACACAGATTTGGTCAGTGAGGGGAACAAAGCAAAGAGGGTCAAGGATTCATTTGGAGGCAAGGCCTTCTAGGTTAGCAAATCTAGAAGGAGGGTAAAACCGGTTTGGGGGGAGAGTGATTTGGAAAAACGGGTTGGAGGTTGTGTTATTTCTTAGGTTCATTTTCTTTGTTTTTAACAACAACCTCTAAAAACAATACAAAAATCCCACAAAAAATCAACACAAGAAGAGCAAGGACAACTTACTAGGAATATATAAGATGGAAGAAACGATGCGGGGTCCACAAACGTGATGTAAAGTGACACGGGGATGACAGGAGCGCTGACAGGTGCAGGGGAAAAAACTTTTTCACGTTTTTTCAATCGTGAAAATGACAGGTCGGATGCGCTTATATATAGCAAAAGGTGCAATAAATGTGCCACCCACTTTTTTGCAAGCCGCACCAAAACAGATGCCAACACAAAAATATTTGCGCCAAAGGTGTGGATTCGAGACTATCGACGTTACCTTTTCAGCGCTTTGGCACACCATTCAGGGGCGCAACATTTTTAATGTCAACAAGATGGCGCATTCGCCTTGGCGTAGGCAAGAAGGGCGCATCATGGGAAGGCATAACATTTGTTATGTTGACACTCTAAAGGATGTGCCAAGGGAATAGAAGGGGTGCAAATTCATTTGATGTTGTATGAATAAAATATGTACCCAGCCAAAAAATGACCAAATGACTAAGTTTGAAAAACTAGATTCTCCGGAAAGGGATTTTATGCCATTCCGAATGCCAAGGGACCTCGGTGGGGAACCAAAACAAAAAATTTGGTATGGTTACCTACAAAATTTCCCTCGTCAATTTTACAGGATAACACGCTGCAAATACAAAATTTATTAAATAAAACTAATTTTTTGCATACCACATAATCAATATCTACACATATATGTCAAATATAGAAGTAAAATATGTCGAATATGTAAGTGAAATATAAAAGTACAATAACACACTGATGTCAACTATATAAGTTCAACAAACATATTTTCATCTCAAAGGTTGTATGACTGATATATTCATTTGTTATCATTGTCTTCGATGGGAGTGCCTACTATTTTTTCCTCAATTATCACCTTGGCCTACATGTACATCTTCTTCCATACTTCCTTTTGATCTTCGTGTATTTTAAGAACGTTATTAAATTTTGCCACTTGATTTGTGAACACTTTTTTGTCAACTTCACGCATTGTCTCCCAATTCTTAATTTCCAGTTCTAACTCCTGAAACTCGAGCTCCAACTCCATCTGCCTTGAGGAAATTTCTCCTATTTCATCCAATATTTCCTTATTTTTTTCATAAAATATATATTTTCCAATGCAAAGCTTTCACACTCGTTTTAATACATCTTTGTCTTCTTTGTTACAAGTTTCATTTCTAAGTCCATACGAAATGACGAGGAAGACTCATCTTCTTGTGTAGCACCTAAATCTTTGTTTGTAGAGCTCTTTGCATTCTTTTTGAATGCATACGTGTCACTATCGAATGTTTCATAATCTGTTGGTTCTTGCATTGGTGATGCCTTGCACTTTCCAGCATTCTTTTATCTTGCCATCTAAATAAATCTGTATTTAAATAATCGATTATTATTTATTACGATTCAAACATAATTAGAAAGGAAATAATGCACTTAACTTATACTTAACAAAATGGTATCATGGATGAAAAATATATGAAATTTTAGTAAGAAAATCAAACCCAAGTACACATACATGGATGAAGAACGCAACTATGTTACTATAAACCACAAACCATAATCCATAATACACAAAATTTGAAAACAAATTTGTGAATTATCTGTGATAAATTACTGAACATGTCAAGCCCAAGCAGGCATACAAGGAAGAAGAACTCAACTATGTAATCACATACCATAAACCGTAATCCACAATCCATAGTACATTAATACATTAACTAGATACACAATGACAACATCATCATTTATACAGTAAATGGAATGTCACATAACAAGAATAAAAACCATCTAATGCATTATAAATAGAAAGTAAATGGATAACTCTATGTAACCCATAACCACAAACCATATTCAATATATCAATAATGAAATACTAAATCATAAACCTTAAACACATTAAAGTAACATCATCATCATATGTACATATATAGTAATCTGATTCCTCACAATCAATGTTATACATAAATGTTTTCATCTCCTTCATTGCCTAGTGTTAGCGACAGACAATACTCCATCATAAAATCTAATACGTTTCTTCTCATTTCTATGAACAGAATTTGGGCTGATGCCAAGAATGGGTGGGGCATCCGATGTCTTTATCTAAGTATGGCGCGTTGTCGTAACCTATACCGCATCATCCTGAAAGCCAACCATATAGTAAATAATTCAACGTAGATGAATCTCTCAGTTAAACACATAATTAAATTAAATCATCCATTACATCTGCTTGCCTCTTTATGAGTGTCAAGTATGATATCGTTGAGATCCCAAATAACAAACCCTTTGACACACTTTGCCAAAGTGTTTGCAAATGTATTAGGGTAGGGAAATAGAGCAGTAGGAACAATGGCCTAAAAAATAATCACTTTGACAGTAAATTTGGGGAGTGTGATGTCATGGCACTTCACGTGCAGACTACTATCACAAACCACTTCTCTCGTGACAAGCACATCATCTGACATTAACCTAACTTCGACCCCATCAGGAAAAGCCTAGAATAACGACAATCTCAATTGCCTTAATAATTTTTTCTTAATTTCACCAAAAAAAAATATAGAAAATCAAATGAGAAAATTCAATAACTTACCAGTCCATCTCCACCCTCTCTCGTACTGTCAACAATGGTGTCTTTCCCCCTCTCCTCGTGCCTCCACTCGTCACCCTCTCTCTCCTTGACTGGAAAAGAAGCTGCAACTCTGAGATTTTTCATCTCTGCCTCTCTGACCTCATGTGAAACTATATCTCCAATAAGATCAAGACCATAAGCTGATTGAGAAGGGGGCGTGTTATCGCAAACGTTCACTTACAACAATCGAGTCATCAAGAAAATTTAAATATCAACAACATAAGGCAACATACGTTTTTCAAGTGCGTCTTAAGTGGTTTTTACCTCTCTCTATTTCTCACTACGAATCGAGTCTCTATGTTGGCATAGGATTTGACACAAGGGAATGTCATAATCTTACGCATGCCTATAGTTATTATATATAACAATAAACAAAAACTACATTCTATCCTTACTTACGAAATACTAATAATTACTTACATTATCTTTCGTTGGGGGGTCAACAATTCTGTTACTTGTTACATCCTCTTCTCTAGCTTCCTGTTCATGACAGAATATTAAGTCTTTGATTTCCAACCAAACATAATATATAAAATAGTATACTAATCTTAAATTTACCTTTGTTCTGATATTTGAGTTTTTTTTCTCTCGCTCTCAACCAATGCTCCTCTCTCGCCTTTCACATCTCAATTGAATCGTAGGCATGCATTACATCATCCACCTCCCTCTTTCCTACCTAGCTCAACTCCTCAAATCGAGATTTGCATTATTTTTTACAAAATCGATCAATAACCTCCTTCGCTGCAAGTAGAATCGTTGCCTCAGGACATAGTTCACATCTGCCTCCCACTTTTGCATGTATTCCTTGCTCCTATCTTCAGGGATAGGTGGTCATTTTCACATATGCTTACAGCCACACTTACGAGGTTCCACGGAGGGAAGATTGTGTTCTACTTGGCGATGTCAATTTATTCTATGCAACTCGGAAAACCTAACATCCCCACTAACAACACAAGATCCATGTTGGCAGACATAACGAATACGACCATTAACTAATTTGATTCTATACTCTACGGGTGGCTCACGGATATTTGAGTGAACGGGGTTGAAAGGACCATTTGACGTATTGCCATCAACTATTGGAGGATCATATCCCTTTGCTTCCTCTATGGAGCTTGTGAATGTGTACGCGCCATGTGATGTGAAGGTGTTTGTATCTAGGGAGTCCAAGTGCATAACTATTAGCCCAACATAAAATATTAAGTATTTTGCAAAAGAAGTAATGTTCACATATTCAAATATTACCATCATGGAATGTGAAGAAACCTATGTGAAAAGACATCAATTTCATAATTGTTATCCCAACAAATGACATTAGGTACATTGCTACAACAAATAATTAATGTTCACAAAGTTATATATTATTGTCTCATTATTTATGTCTTCCCTGAAAACATAAGAATTGATTGTGAACATGGATCGACCCATGTCGCCGAGCTTCCGCATGTTTCGTTCATGTGCGTTGTTATAACCATCATTGAAGCGACACATTGTAAAATAAGTTAAACTGAAACAAATGGTGCAAGAACTTATTTATTCGTATTTTGCATTCATATTAAGAAAATCGTGCACAATAAATGATTTGTGATGAAATTAGCAGCACACATTATTTTTCAAAATTGGATACTTGACTCTAGATGTTTTTGAAGTAAACATGAAATGTGAATTGTCAGTGTGTTAAAATACAAGATATGATAAAGCATGATGTATCCAAAATGCCCGGTTTATCAACCAACACTATATGATGTATCATCAAATTATCCACAAAATATATAATATATACACTAGAGACAATTCACATAATATTAGTTATTCACAATCTAATATATAATGTATGTCCACCATTACACAAAAAGGAAATACAATGTGTACATATATCATATTGAAATGTCTTCCATGGCAAGTGCTAACAAAGCTACCACTTCTTGGTTTATAGTGTCCCTAGACACTTGACATACATCTAACCTACCTCTATTAACTTTTACATGTACGTATGAACATTTCACAAAGTGAGATACACTCTCTAGCACTTGAACTTGAAGAATCGAAAGATTTACATTGCTACATTGGTATACACCAGTCATTTATTTCACAACAAGCATATTGTGAGAAAACACACAAATGTTCCGAACATCATGGCATTTTGCTTCCTCAATACCCAATATTAAGGCCCTATACTCCGCCTGGTGGAAGGTCATAGTGGAATTTCCGACAATTGTACCTCTTTCTACTATTTTGCTTCCGTCAGGGTCGTGTAATATGAATGATGAACATGCAAGATTTTCAGAGGTATTCAACACTCCATGAATTTCCAATCTCCAAATGGCAACCATGTTTACCTTTACAATGGACAAAAATATATTGTAAGAAAACATAAAAAAAAATAATGAACGCTTCAAATTTGACTTTTTCAATACAAACATCTGTAATTCAACATATGACAAGGCCCTAAAACATTTGCTCCTGAGTTCGTTCATTAATAATGATTTCTTATTAGAGATTCAATGGATTTAGTACTATGTCTAGGGACATACACTCTAAATGAGTTAACGTCATGTGTTCGTGAACAACTTCTTTTAGGGAAACAATTTAAATTTTATTTTTTTTTAAATTCCTATAATTATGAGTTTATAAATGTAATGGATAAATATTAAATTAGAATAAATCACTTAATAAATTGATTAATCTATTATGAATAGATATATTTCTATCTATTTACAATATCAATATCTATAAACATTTTATTAGGGTTAAAATGGGTGTAGAACAGTAAATAACATTCGATTAGTTTTCAAAACCAAATCAATAAAGAAATATCTAGTACATAGGGTTTAGATTTATCATGTTTGTAGGAGTGACAAGAAGATGATCATCTAAGATAGAGTTTAGATTTATCATGTTCTTGGGAATGTGACAAGAAGATGATCATCCAAATCTTGTAGTACAATTGATTTTTATGAGACACAGGAAAACTAGAAAACTTACATTTATCAGAACCAACAAGTGTATATTGTACACTTGACATTTCAAGCATACCTAAACCATACACTTAACATTCCAAGTAATATTGTGCACTTTAATTCAAAATATGTTATTACAAGTAGATTTTCCAAAAACTCTCTCAAGTTTATAAAACTTCATTACAATCAATGGTAAAATGTACTTCTTTAGCTTTCCCTAAATGGGATGTTGAAGTTTAAACCATAAGGAAACAATAATATGTTTTGGGGTTTTCATTTTATCTAATATACTAATCTTTCTTGATATTTAACAAGTCCATCAATAACATATAGTAATGCGAACGACATTCCAATAATTGTTATAGTTTATTCACTACAAAACCATTGTAATGTATATCTAGTATTAAAATTACATGCTTCAATGAGTACTTGAATTCTCTAGAATTAATTCATTTTCAAACAATACTGATTTTCTATATTATGTAGATTAAGTAGGGTACATGTGCATCTCTAGATGAGTTGAACTCATATTAGAACACTATTGACACACACATAAAGAAAGTGATATATGACTATAAAAAAATGTGAATAAGGTAGACCAAGGGTCACATGGATAAATTTTGAAGAGAACGGGGACTCTTTTCTCATAAACATGTAGTTTACCACAACCTTTTGGACTTAAATTCCTTGTCAAGTGCACTGATCTAGCAAAAGACTTAGAACTACACAAGATAATTAATAAATAAATAAATAATCAAAGGGGGGCCATATGAATACCATAAACGATTGGAAATGATATTTGCACCAATACAATCTTAAATAGGACAAATGATCATAACCCATACTTAGTGAATTTGACATGAATATTTATATATTTTTAGACCTTATTAATTTTTCCTTTTTAAACTAGACTTCAATGATTGTTTTCAAATAAGCCTGATTGGTTTCAAATTGTTACCAATATGCATTTGGTACCTAAATATAATTATAACATAAACGAATATAAATGAATTTTAATAATCTAAACTTGCTATAAAATATATAAACATTAGAAATTTTAAAAATATAATATGTAGAAATACATTTTAATACTATGGAAAACATATTTAATCCAATGCAAAACATATTTAATATTTAATATTTACTATTGAATTCCCTTGAACACTCCATATGGGAATTTCATAAGCATACCCATGCTACCCCCCTGCATCAAGGACTTATTTTCTTGTTGTACAAACTATGTGTCACCAAATACCCTAGTCTCCCTTCCTCTCCCAGCACGGTTCCTCTTTCTCCCACCATCACTACCCCCACCTCCATTCCTCCCACTACGACCCTCACCCCCACCCCTTCCACCATGTCCAAGCCTGAACCTCGTAATCAGAAGAAGCTCAAACTGGACACCCCTGCTTCAGGCAGAGTCCTTCGCAGCAGCAAAGAAATGGAAGTTGTCCAAAATTTACATCACATCAGTAGTGCAGGCCATGAAGAGGCCTTACAAAAATAAGGCAACAACACTCCCCAAAGACTGGATGACTTGGAGAACGAAATGATGAAACTGAATGAGAAAGTGCAACAATTAACCAAGAAAAAAGGCAAAAGAAATATGGAAGATAATACTGAGATGGACAATAAACAAGTGGAGGACATCTACAAAAATCTTAACTCCTTGGACAATCGGATGGGAAGAGCTAAGGATCACCATGACTGCAACATGAACATCTTTGATACTATCAGTGATTTTCTGGAACAACATGTTCGTAGCATCTCTGTGCTTAGTGAGATTCTGAACACTCTATGGGGAATGGACAAGGAGAGCAGTCAAACTATGGCTAAGCTTGATGCTAAGGATCCCACTCATATGACAACAGTGGCTCTCTTTACCTCATTACAAACCATTAAAGCCAAAATTACTAGAGCTGCTAAGAAGTAAAGGAGTTTCTTATTGTAGATGTTGATCTTTATCGCTCATTTTGCTATTTTTTTGTTGTTTTTTGGTTGCATGGTTGCAGCGTTAGCTCTGTTCTGCCTTTATGATGTAACTTTTTGGTTATGGTTAACTTTGACGATATTTCTGGATGCTGATCCTTTTCTTATGGAACCTTTTAATGTTGTATTTGGCTTTAAGGCCCTCTATGTAAATAGGGTATAGTCCCTTCAAAACTATTTACCATTAATAAAAAAAATATTTAAGCTCGTGTGAATCAACATTCGACAAAAAATAAATATTTATTTAGGTTTTTTTCAAACATGTCATAAGTTTTTTAGTACAAAACTTATAAAAGCAGTAACTATTTTTTTTTTGTTTTTAGCAACAAACTTGGAGCTACTTCCATGTGCAATCTTTTTTGCACATTTTTTTGGATCTATCGCCAGTTTTATGACCGGAAATCCCATCTTCCTCAGCTTATGGAGAGGCTCATACTTCTGGGCTTCCTCCATCATGTCATAAGCGAAACCGTATCCATGTGAATGAGAATCTATAGTGCGGAACTTAGACAAATAAATCACTGATGTTTCTGGTAAATTGAGTCGGGCTTTAACCATGTTTGCAATTTCTGGTTTTCATGGTTTATTTTGGTGATGGTGGTCTATGTAGACCACAAATGTGGACCTCTTGAAAGTTTCCTCCCTTTGAAATTTGGGAGTAGTCAATGTTAATCCGATGGGATTCGTATGAATACAACTGCATGTATTCATTTTCTCCAGACAGAAGAGAAACTAAATACAACAACACCCATGCATACATAAATATACAATTAATGTTAGCATAATACATGATAAATCTAATAGACATCATCCAATATGATAAAATAACCACAACATCAGAAATCTAATATCCATGACAAATTCAAGTATCAATAAATGCCAATGGCTATCCTTCACTCAAGATGCACCCTCCCATAATATAACAACCATCCATTGCAAAAGGGACGATTGTGATATTATGGGAGGGTGCATTTTTGAGTGGAGGGTCAACAGACGACTTTATAAACCTCTACTCAGCACAATATACCACCCAACTATCGATGCGGAATCATAAGGGGCAAGCCCCTTCATCACGCAATGATAGTTGGGCGTATCGATGTGGCATCCTAAGGGGCAAGCCCCTTCAGCACACATTGATTCCTATCTTTGCAGAGACATTTTCCCCCATATGCCAAATTGAGAGTCAAAGTATGATATCACATAATTTTTATAGCTTCAACTTACATCATAAAAAAATATAACTAATAAACAATTTTCTCTATACAAATTATATATGCACATTACCATTATCTACAAATATAATTAGTAAATTTTTTTTAACTTACTCTAATGTTATTCCATTTAACACAACTAAGTTGTCTCAATCATATTAAGAAATTACTAAACGTTTACAATTAATTATATTACGAAAAAAATAAAACTAGTCGCAACTATGTCTATTCAAAGATAAATTACTAAATCAAAACCGAAATAGTTCACGAATAATAAAATTGGAATAATCACAATAAATAGATAACATCATAAAATAAATAGTAATGCATTTACTCTCATATGTAATTTTTTAAGAATAAATACCAACGCATTTATATAACATCAAAAAAAAAATATTTACATTTCAAAGCCATTTATTATACCATCATACAAATAATAATGAAATAACTTACAATTTTTTTTTAAAAAAAATAGGAATAACTTCAACTTTAAAAAAAATTCAATCATCCATAACGTATGAGTTGAAATTTATATTCAAAATTAACTGAACTAATAGGTAATAGTATCATAAAACATAAAACTTTGAGGGACCCTTGAAAAATTGTATCAATACTCAGTACATTTCCATGTGTACTCCCACGTATGTCATACACTTGATTCACAACCTTAATATCTTTAACCCTAATATCTTTGATAACCTTCTATATTGTTTTGTAGAACCTCATAGTGTTGTGTCATGTTAGAACACCTGTGCCTTGCTTTTACGTATGACAATAGTTGCCACGTACATTCATAAGAATTCTACACTTTATCATTTTCTTAATAGTATTTTCTTGTCATGAAATATGCATCTGGAGCACTCTATGATCCTCCCTTTTCAGAGCATATTCTTAGCATAACACATGTCAAAAGTAATTGTTACCTGGCTATGAAGGTGAATATTCTTGTAGTCGATATCAATCATAATTGTTAGCTTATAATATATGTATGTACGTACGGACATATATATGTATTTATATGTATGTATTGTTACCACACTTTAGGGACCATGTATCAATCTTGATCAATAAGGCACTTATGTATACTAGAAATGGAATGGTTACCACTCCTTAAGTATTAAACATTATATACTTTGTAGTTCTAGATACTTTCAAAGTAGCCACCCTTATGTATGCCAGAAAGGAAATGGTTACCATTCCTTAAGTATTAAACAGTAAATACTTTGTAGTTCTAGATACTTTCAAAGTAGCGTAGATAAATCAACAAGAACACACTCCCCTTATGATCACAACATATTGTACTCTTAGCCTTATCCTTTCATTATCCACATGTGTAATTAATCTATTTATCATATTGAATAGAAGTTTCATTCAAGCACATATAAGTATTCCACAATTAAACGTGTTTGGTTAACTAAATGATTTAATCTTTCGTACACATTCTACGATATACTACTCCTCTCTTAGTGTAGCATTTTCCACAATAGAATCGATTATGGACAGCATTATATAGTTAAAAAGGTGCAAAAGTGTGAGTGTGGAAACACCCAACCTTATTTTATTATATAGATTGAATGTGTTGAAAACTTGAAATCTCAAGATGGGATCAAAGTAGACTCACTTGAACATCGAGAAAGCTTGGTCACCTAATATGTTATCTAGAATAGGCTCAAACATGAACCTATCCTGTGACTTTGATAATGATCCTCAATGATTTCTAAAACTTCAAATATAACATGAAAATTCTCTTGTTTATCCTCCTTGGGAATATTGCTCAGGATATATACAATATTAAGCGGTATTTCTATATTTGTTTTTCTTGGTTCAAACCCTACAAACAACTCAAATACTTAGATATAATTTTAGAATAAAGTACAAATTGATCTCCCACTCTCCATTGAGTGATATCACCACACTACATATCAAAAATTTATTAATGGCTTATGTACTTCTCCCCTTAGGAGTGAAGTGTATTTACTACACTCTTGATATTATATGCTCGATCAATGCAACTATGAGTAATCAAATGTAACTAGGATAATCCTTCTCTTGGCACAAAATACTTTGCAACATATAAATTTAGACTTGTATGTATTGCATATTAGATTTTAACTAGGATAATCCTTGTGTGTTTTTTCTTCTTTCCTGGCACGTTTTTCTTTGCCTTGGTTGTTGCGTGAGTCTGGTTTGCTGTGGGTGTTGATGAAGCTACAAGATAGTGTAGCAGGCATGTTACCTCCATTCTCTTGGGCGCTGCGAGGAGTGTTCTAGTTGCACGCGACCACAGTCGTGATCAGTTGTGCAAAATCTTGCAGCTGTAGTAGAAGGACGAGATAAAGTTTTAGTTGAGCCGTCTTGCCTTTTCATTTTGGAAAGTCACTCCCAGCCAGCATTACAGAAAGGCCAAGGGCCTCTTAGCCAGGCGGCAGGCTTGTTGCAGGGTAGTAGAAGCCATTATGAGCGCTTCCAGCAAGTAGGTCGACCAACTATGTCGTTAGCTGCTCAGGTTCGACTGCATCCTCAATTTGGGATTTCTCCTTCAAGATATTTTTTTATCAAAATCGATTAAGTGACAGTGTGAGTGTTACCAGGAGACCCGATGAAATTTACTACAGAGATTCTCTGTTGAGACCTTACTTGTTGTTCGATATAACTCATTGTTATCACCAAATCACAGCACCCCTGGATGTTGATCAGATTTCTAGTTTGATCACTCTAAGCATCCGGTGTGATTGGATAACATGGGTACTATCTCCAAGTTGTGGGACTTGCTACTTGAGATAGACCTCCAGAGAAAGCTGGTTCTTGCCCCTAAACTACCTGCCACAATCTACTCCAGTGCAGGCAGGCTAACTGTTCTAATCTAAAATTCCAAGGGACCAGGGAAAGAGAATGCATAAAATGAAAGCCTACACTAAAGCGGTGATACACCAGAAAAAGAGGGTGTGAGAGTAATCTCCAAATGTGTGAAATACAGAGGCAAAGTGCACACTAGAAGAGGTGATAACAGTTCACCATAATCCAACAAAATGCATTCACAGCAATATTCCAAGCACACACAATGATAATGAATTCCTACAAGAACATAATAAATAGACACAATATACTTGTAGAAAGATTAAAAGGGCAAGAAGAATGCAAGGAAACACAGCAGGGGAAGATATATCCACAAACTGATATTTTATTGCTTCATGATATGCACAGTTCAATCTATTACAAGATAAGGGCCTGGATCACCATGCAAGGAGTCCACTACAAGGACCTGCAACACACTGGCTTCACAAAGCAATTTTGACAGAGCTTTGTTACCCAAAAACTCCCCCTCCCTACAATGAGCCCAACACTTCATTTTATAGAAAAATGAGAAGGAAAAGAGAAGGGAAAATGGAAATCCCGAAATCTGT
Organism: Taxus chinensis; assembly: GCA_019776745.2. Lineage (NCBI taxonomy): Eukaryota > Viridiplantae > Streptophyta > Pinopsida > Cupressales > Taxaceae > Taxus > Taxus chinensis. Next base: position 146,693,746 of record CM034154.1, on the reverse strand, counting down.
CCTTCAACCACCTGTAAGAGGCATTAAATTGAGTGGAATGGGTATACATTACTTTGAAAAGGCTCCCCATACTGTCCCATGTGCTACAGCAGAGAATGAATGATGACCATGCCTCTTAATTGCACTCCCAGCTACCAAATAAAACACTGTTCTGAACCCGGCCACGTTTTCTTAAAAATCTCAATCAATTTATGATCAAATCTGGAATTTCTTGATTTCTGTGCATCGGGCTCGGAACCACGATTCCAACGGTACCAATTTTGTGCGATTTCGTTGAGAAATGCAAAAGTTATGGCCTTCTGAGTGCGGGCAGCTGTTTTGGGCCTGGCAGGCGTTTTCTGTCATTTGACGGGAATGAGCATTGACTGACTGGAGCCGAATATGTTTCTTTTATTTAAATATATCTACCCTTATTAAAATTAAGAAATCCAATTTGTCCCAAATGTCCCATTTGCTTTCGGACCGTCTGGGACGAATTCGCCCGGTTCGGCCGGTTCGCGCTCTTTTGTACCGCTTGTTCCGGGACAAAAGTTCTCATTTCGGCCGATCCGGCCGGTTCGCGTACTTTTGGCCCACGCGTCCCAGACTGTTTCGGGCTGCCTTGACTCATTTCGCCCGGTTCGGCCGGTTTGCGTATTTTTGTCCCGCTTGTCCCAAAGGTGACCCTCTCAGCAATTAGCCAAATTTTTCTCTCTTTTCGAACCGGAATTTCGCGCCCGCCGCGTACTTTTGTCCCATTTGTCCCTGCTGCGTTTCGGACTGTTTGTGCTGATTTCGCCCGGTTCGACCGGTTCGCGCTTTTCTGTCCCAAACGTCCCAGAGGCGACCTTGAGCGGGACTTAGACAATTTTCACGATTTTTCCTGGATCAACCTATTTGCCTTCTGCAACCCCTTTTTCACATTTTCTCAGAACTTACTCTCTTCCTCTTGGACAGGGGAGTTAGACAAATATGAGGGGACCCTAGAAACATGACTTTTCGCCCTGAATCGATATAATTGCTTGCATGTTATCAAAGTTACCTTGGGGGTGAATTTTGGATAACACTCATGGGAGAGAATCCCATAGGCGTGGATCTGTTCATATCAGAATATTCATGAAGCACATTTGCTTTGCCATAGTAATGGCACATGATTTTTGTGTTGGTGACAAATCACACCCGTGGGCACCGGAGATCTATGCAATGTTGGAGAAAATGTCTTGGGAGAGGAAGGTAGCAGGATATTTTTTCAGACCAAGAGCAAATGAACTTTGAAGTGCATCCTGGGAGTTTGAATAAATTTGTTGGTAACCATAATGTAAGTTATCTCCATGTCAGTAGCTGTAACAGTTGTTTTTATGCAAAAAGGAAACTCGAAGATAGTTTTAGGGTTTTGAGTAATCTTTCAAAGCTGCACCGGATTTTGAAATCACAAAAGGAACTAAACTTTCGAAGTTCAGTGGAAAGGATGTTGAATACGTTTCTCAGTGGTTGAGCAAGCAGTATGAGTTGTTTTTTTTTTTATGTGCAGAGTTTATGTTTTGAGGTTTTCAACAAATTGGTTAATCAAACAAGAATGGAACTGTTTGAGTAAGGCCACTCTTCCATCATTATGCATAATCAAACTTGAAGGAGGTCCTCGATGTGCTCAAAGCCTTTTCAAATCCAAAAAAAAAAAGAACCAGTAGTAGAGGTCTGTATCAGTTATTCAAGAAATCAGGTAAAAGTTGAGTCTATAACAGCGTAAGGAAGATGTTAAAGCTCTGGAATCTTGCAGAATGGCAACATTATCTTCTTGAAGTTTGAATCACAGTCGGGTAGACACTAAAGACAGGTATATCTCAATAATGGGAAGCAAATGTTGTTCACGCTTCTAAATTCAAACTTGGGTCATTGTTAGAGAAGCTGATGAGTCTCTATTGAGCTCTAATCCCTCAAAAATGCTCCTAGCTCGATGAAGAAGTGCAAAAGACAGTTCTTGTCTTTTGACATTCCTATCTCTTGAACTTGCTAGGAAAGGTGAACTGACCTTCTTGAGTTTTCAAGATTGAAAGGTCAACTTAGGAAGTTGAAGGGGTGGCTCGAGGTTCTTTTGAAGAGTGAGTTAGTGTTGTGTGGAATCATGAATAAATAGATAAGAAAGGTGTTTGAGAATTGGACTGAGAATTATAGAAAATACAAGAGTTGAGAGTGAATGTTTGCACTGAGAGTTGATGTTGTCCTCAAACCTGATGGAGGAAAAGGTTATTTATCATTACGGTAAATGCCTTTCAGAGCCAGGAGTGTGTGGTAATCATTACGTCTTGTGTCCGAGCTTCAAATCATGGGGTTGGCTTTGTAGCTGTTTTTCACCGCGTGAATGTGGTGATAGCTCGAGCTCGCAAAGCACTTTGGGTTAAAGGCAAGCAATGACATTGAAACAATCATATGCATATGGAGATGGCATTTTAAACCAGGCATGTTAAATCTACTCCTTGTAATAGTTTTCTACCTTCTTTCAGTATCTTGAAATGAATTTTCTTTCCTACTGAATAGCGCCTAGACAAATGTTTTCGTGGTTGTTTATATCGCTGCCTGATTGTGTTGGTTGTTCCTTTAAATCTCGATCCAATTTTGCTGGTTTTGCTTGGAACGTCCTTTCCTCCCTTATAGCTTACTCTATTTCATATTTGTCTAAATGGGTTTCTGCAAATTTTGAGTGATGCAATCTAGTTCGTAGGGAAGGAAACATTATTGAGTTTTGTTTGCTTATATGACTCTCTTTTAAAAGAATTCTGTGATGGTAGTTATAATTGAAGGTTACTAAATGGAAGGTTAAGCCTTCATATCTCTGTTTGGTTGAATAAATACGTATTTCCTGTTTAGGGCCCTCCTGTTTTGCTAAAAGGTACATTAATAGTGACGTTGTGTTCTAAAACTTGTTTAAGCCTGTGGGCATTCCTTACTTTTTGTTTGATTAGAAAATGGCATTTGGGTTTTGCTTTAGAACTGTACATGGTTGATTGTTGTACCTAGTCTAGAGGAGGGATAACGTGGCATCTATTTTGGCCTCTACGTGTTGAGAGAATTACTATACCTACTTCTTGATGCAAACTCTTGTTTGATTAAAGCAAGGGGAAACATTGTAAGTTTAATTGAATGAAATCTCTACCATTTTTTTAGTAAGGGTCGCAAGCAAGCTGTTACTAGCTGGACTGAAACAAAAGTTGTAGGTGAACCCATGGTATTGGACTCGCGAACTCGTTTCCTGTTAGATGACAGCTGATTTCAGTGATATTATCATAGGTGGTTGTTATATTTATCTATTTGATATTTGCTAGACTTTTCCTCGATAAGCCCACATGGATCGGGTAAAATTTCCATCTTCTATACCTTTGGCAAGGAGTTCATAGAACTTCTAGGCCTGACTGCACTGCTTAACCTTCCTGATGGATATGTGCGTTGGTTCTTGTTTTGTGCTTGTACTCGCGGTAAGGTCTTTTGAGTCTGGGGCATCGTTGGTGTTTTACCCTCTGCGTATCGAATCCCTTTGTTTCGAACTCGAATACCTTATACTTCAAACTTGGTTACTAAAAGGTCCCATTTTGTGGCCTTGTTAAGGAAATCAAATTTTATTTTAATGTTTATTGACATTGTCTGAATTATATAAAAATTATTAACTACTTTTGGGTTTAGCCCTCCCTTACACTATGTAGAGGATTTGACGTTTAGGATAAGGTTTGTTGGTAGAATAATGGCCCTTTTTGTATCTCCCATGTACGCTTTTGGAAGAGTGGTTTTGTATTGTTAACTAGTCCTACGTTTAAGTAATCCTATAAGAAGGTAGTGGTAAAACTCCTTGTTTAAAACTGAAACTAGAGTTGTTTTTATTTTAAGGACGCCGAACCCTTATTGCTATGAAGCCCCTGGGAGATTTGGATAATGTCGTTTTGTTTCGCGCCTACGATCATAATTAGTATGTTTTGTCTTCTCTTGGACCCCTTTAGTTGGATGGAGTAAGTTTTGGATTCCAATCACGTAATCCATAGGATTACATGAAGGAGATATCAACATTCTTGACCTTCTTGTTCCTAACCCATAAGGTCTTGCCTTGAATTATGTAATTTTGTTCTTACTGGTATTTGGACTTTCCTTTTGTTGGATGGTTTAGATTTCTCTCTCATGTGATTAATCTTGGAGTTGTGAGTTGTGTTTTAATCCATTTCTGAATTTAGAATATTCCTTTCTTGATATTGTTAAATGTTAGCTTACTGTTGCAATGTGTAGCCTTAACATGCTCAGTTCTTGCGAACTGACTTTAGTTAATATTTGTGCAGATGGATTATGCGAATAGACTAGAGGAAAAGAGTGTTAAAGGTTCATCTGTATGATTTATGAAGTACCTTGTAAAAATGTCGAATGTATTGTAGAGTATTGTTGTTGCAAGTGTTGAAACTTTGGCTTGTTTGGATAACATGTGAAAGATGAAATTTGATTACTGCTTGGTTATGGGATATTCTAGTGTATTTTTAAATCCTTAGAATAATAGTGTGGCATGTTCCATGTTTTTACGCTCCTGTTCCCTAGTCATGGTTCAATAGAGATGGTATGTCCCTTTGATTTGTGCATCATGTTGGAATGAATTGATATAACCTTGTTTTGTTTCCGCAAACGAGTACTGTTAAACTTTGCTCTTGAGTTAAAATGTTGAGTTGTAAATCCTCCTAAGGCTTAGTAGCAATGAGTTTGTAAGTACTATGAAGTGAGCTGGATAGTCCTTATTAAGATTAAACTAATAAACATTATCCTTTTATGGTGAAACCTTAAATGATCTCATGGTGAAATCAATGGTTAGATTTTAGAAGATGTTAGGATTTAATAAGTAAGAGGGAAATTGATTAATAAAACCTTAAATGTCTCTATATCGTTGGAAATGTTCTCTTTTGTCAAACTTAATTAAGTAAAGTCTAGATGGAACATTTAACCAATCTTGATGAACTTTTAACTTCAATGAAAGATTGATAGTAAACAATGTGACCCTGAAGCTAAATTCTGTTGTCCTGTTCTGTTAACCCTTGCCTTGATTCATGGTGATATTTCTTAAGCAAGGTCAAAATTTAATCCTTAAACAAAAAGGCTATTGTTATGAACCCTAAGCGGTACTTTCCACTCAATCGGAGCTTATGCCTTCACCTGTGCAATAGAGGTGTGGAACATGTCTTAGTGATTTGAGTAAGTTTAATTAACCTTGTAAGAAATGGAAAATGTTCTAAAATCAAATGAATAAAAAGCCTTGGACATAAAATTGATGATCCCAGTTTAGAAGCTTGGCCTTAAGCTATTTAGTCAACTGTTGAAAATAAAGAAGTTCTCCCTTGTGAAAAGAATTGTGTGAATCATTACATGAAATTTTATAAGAACGTAAGTTAAGAATTAAGAGACACTTTAGTAAACAAGAAAATTTAACAAGAAATTCCTCATGGGTTGCCTTAGCTGTGAGTGTGTCATGTGGAATGGACTTTCATGTTGTCTTGTCAAAAGAAGAGTACATTGTCCTTGATAGGTGTGAACGTTTCCGTGCTGACCTTGTGGTCTCCCTCGTAATAAGTGGTTCCTAGTGATTGGTTGTAACCTTGTGACGACATGTTGTGTCGTGTTGTGTCAAAGCAAGTCAGTAAAAAAAAAAAAGTTATCCTGTATCTCACCGTGTTGTTCGTGTGTGTGATTTGTGGGTCGTTACATATAATATTATAACTGTCAACATCTTATTTCTCATCAAAAGTATACTATTGATTGCAGGATAAATTATCCTTCGGGTACTCAAGGCTTGTTTGGAGCTTGAGTTCATTCAACTCCACCTGAAATGTAATGAAACTATCAATAAAGAATTTCTAAGAGAAAAAATCCTTCTTATTATAACCCGTAATAACATAGATTCAATTCTGAATGATTTAAATTTCTTTGGTGAAACTATAAACTTATCTGTCATTGTTTTAGGCCTTCCTCCAAGATGTGTAGTATGTTTTGCCTTGAGTGTGTTCTACTAAATCCAACATTTAAGGATATCATTAATGAAGTCTTTCAAAATATATAGATCAATCCTAACACTCACCTTCCATATGGATCATATTGAGCTACATAAATTTTTTTGCTGAAATTGTGATGATCCTTCTAAAAGTAATTCTAATGATGTTGCACCTGATGTTACTTATTTTTATTCTATCCAAACAAATATACAGAATGATACTCATGAAAATATTGTTTCTATAGATAATGTTACAATGTAATATAAAATTAGTTGTGATATTCCTATTTGTGATACTTATACTCTATGTAATAAAGAGGACATTACTTACATTCAACATATTTATCCTCTTATTATAACACACATTACTAGTGGTTCTCATAAACATAAAAGTGTTTTTCCATCCTCTGACTGCATTAAGGCTCTTTACGATTCCGGTATTGGGTAGCTCGTCTTCTAACCCCTTTATTGAACACAAATATTTTCAAATAACTTCAAAAACATTCAATTAATCAAAGTTGGGTTTGTGCTAAGAGTTTCTGATAAATTGCTTCTAATTTTCAATACATTAGATAGACTCTACATTGATGCTTTAGTTGTTTAAATAATGTGTAAAATGAGATACAAGGTTTTAAATCAATTTAGGGACAATCGACTCATTTCTCATGTTTGTAGTGTGCCATTTTAGGAAACTATACATAACATGCTAGGAGGCAGTGAGGCGGTGTAAACAGAGCTCTAACAGAACGACGAGTTAGGGACGGCGAGTTAGGGGTTTCCACGTACACGGCTCGCTAGAGATGGAGCCTACTAATAGTGACACAACTATGTATGGAAGGGCAACACACACAACATTTTAACCTGCAGGGAGAAATCATTTTGTCAAACATTTCGTAGAGGAAGGTCACTCAACACATTTTGTCAAACAAACGCACGATATATACATAACCCAAATAATATCAAAGTTTGTTATTAATGGATGGTGCGAGCAAACAAGGGTATGAACACTGGTAGATGGGATGGGGGATTTGAAACTTATGGTGGCAAAATGGAGAGAAACGTGCTCTCTTATGCAATGGACTCCTTTGGCCTGCAAACAATATAATGATGGCTCCCTTCAGTGACGGACTCCTTCCTCCCTTCGGCGTCTTCCTCAAAAACACAAACGTAGGGTTTCCACTGTGGTCTTGTTCTTTCCTTGGCCTTGTTATCTAGTTTCGTTTCGAGCTTCCCTCTCCTCATTTCTTGATGCAAGATTGGAAATGATTCAAAGGAGGGGGTAAGATTCATTAGTGCGGAGGGAGCGGTGACACAAACATTAATAATTCAAAATCAAACCGTTGACGTCCAGGTCACTTCCTCCACATCAATCTTCCTCCCCATCCACGTCAACGAAGCATCGGTTGTGTGGTCCCCACCACAGTGTCCAATGTGACGTCAGGATTCCGGATTGAGCATGTCGAATGGTCCATAGGAACCATAGCGGAAGGGGGCACCATACATAGGTGCGAATTGAATGGAGGGTAGCCACTAGCCACATCATAATGCATCTTCTGCTACGGACTTTTTGCAGTTAAACCTGGGGCGATGTGCCGTTCGCGTGGGGTGCAAGGAAACTCCGTAATGTGTTGTCCGTGTTGTTTTTTATGTTATTATGGTTAAATCACGAGTCATCTCTTCTCCTCCCTTCGCGGGTTTGAACCCGGATCCGCCATTGTTGCTCTCATAGCTGCTATCAAGAAAACTTAAAAGAATCTGAATAAAGATATACATATTCATCATCTGTATCGCTTGAATCTGAACTGTTGCTGCCATGGCGAAGCCGTTTTTTTCTCGGAATCATTTGAACACTCTGAGTCACAATTAGTGGAAACCCTAGCATCCGACCGGAGATGAAACGACCATTTTGATGCATATTCGAGCTCCACTCCAGAAACGTTTTCAGGCTCTAAAGCTTTGGCGAGTTTCGAACTCGCGACCTCAAGAAGCCAATATTTCAAGTATGCCTTTCTCTACATTTCTCTGTATGCCGTAATCACACCGTGAAAACTCTGCACATACACACACATGAATCTTTGGAAGAGTCTTTTAAGCCCAAAATACTTCACACGGAAAGGCTTTAGACCCGAAAGCTTTTAAACATAAAGCCTCTAAACCTAAAATCCTTTAAATAGATAATAAACAAGTTTGCTTCACTAATAACGATTCCAGGCCTCTTAAGCTTTAATATTGTATTGGCATTTGTCCAGAATGAGGCGGACCTGTAATGATACTTTAGCCAAAAACCAGACACAATCCACTGTTTTTTTTCCCTTGCTGGAAGATCAATGTTACAGCTAGAGAAAAAAACAAATCGAATAGGACAGATGAAACAAAGTGCCAGCTATCAGCAGTCAACGACAATAATGAATCTTGTTTAGAATAAATTCAAATCCCTCACAATTTACACACCTAAAAATGCTTCAACGCTTGCACCGTAATTTTTTTCTTTTTGGGAAAATAACGAATCAAAAGCGTTGAATTTGTTAATCTAGCTTAAAAAAATCGCCCAAAACCTCTAAATATCCCAGTCTTCCACTGCAAAAATAATGCAATTTTTTTGTTACACGCGTTGAATTTGTCTTTACCATAAAGCGAGAAAAATCCTCAAAAATATTTTTTTTAACAACTTTTGATGTTCGCTGGCAAATATATTTTTGGGTGCAAAGAACGGCCCACGGATTGCTGTCAAATAACCAGCTGCTTGTTTTCTTCGCTGGCAAATTCGTTATCCTCTTCTCCTTAATTTGGTACGGTTTTTTATTTTTTATTGATCTGCGTTGGGTTAATATTTTGCATTCTAGGGTTTACTTGTATTTTCCCATATTTATTTAGGGCTGACATTTACTTATACTTGCTAGGCTTTAGTTTTTTTTATTGATCTGCCTTAGGTTAATATTTTGCAGTGTAGGGTTTAGATGTATTTTCGTATATTTATTTAGGAATTGCATTTTCCTGCACTTGTTAAGTTTTAGTTTTTCTTGATTCGTGCTGGGTTGATATTTTACAGTCTAGGGTTTAGATGTGTTTTCTTATATTTGTTTAGGGCTTACATTTTACTGTACTTACTAACAGTTAATTTAATTCAGGGGATCTGTGAGGGCGAGTCCTTCCACATTTGCGTGTTTTGAGTATGCTTTAATTTTAGAAGTTTAAAATTTGAGGCTATTACCTGCATTGTCTTTTAATTCGCAAGTAAATTTCTTTTCAAAAGAGTACATTTCCACTGCGGATAATTTTACTTATCCGGTATCTACAGACTGCTGTTTAAATTATTAAGTCTAATGGGTCGATGTTTGATGGTTTCTCTTTATTTTAGATTCTTTACTGAGTAGGATTCAAATATTGTTGTGTTCTATCTTATGGTCAATTTGTATAGCAGTTCGATTCAATTTTTTTCAAGTGGATTTGCTGGAATTGGTTGCAGATGATTGAGGTGTTTCTTAACGTTACTTTATAATTCCTTTTCTGTTGCTCTATGCGTTACAACGATAATTAAGCTGGGGACCTCTTTTGGAATAATAGACAATCCTTAATTATCTATTTGTCATCCATGTTTGTTGCTTGCTGATCCTTGCATTTGATGAACAGTTAAAATGGGTTATTGAAACCCTGAATCGACCTATTATTTTATTTGGAGGAATAATGTCGATATCTGAAAACTCTTTGTTTATTATAATATTGTTTGTAATGGTTAGGATGGAATAATATCAGGGATCTTACTCAACAGGTTTCAAGTTATTGTAGAGTTTAAGCCCCATATATGCCAAAGAATTTCATTGTTTTTGATCAGGGTTCAAATTTTACTTGTCTGTCATCCAGTTCATCCTTGGGTAAGAGATCCTAATTTTAATTCCATAATTTCCATGAGTTTAATGAGAACTAGGGTTTGACGAGATTTCTATTTAAATATCATGTATGGCTTTTCTGGTTGGTTTGGGATTTATATTCTGACACGGTCAGTTTGCTTTTCTAGCGGTACCAGGTGGTGTAGGAAGTTATTAACTGATATTATTTAGCAAATCATATAGACCATGTTTAATATTGTATTGAATAATTAACATGGCTATAAAAATTTCTGTAATGGTTCGATTTCTACACTAACTATTGTTTTATTTTAAGGGACATTCTATTAATAATTTGTTATTGTCTTCCCTGCCTTTACTTCGGGAAACTAATTCTTTAGCGAACATTTTGGAGGATTGACGAATCGTAGCCTGAAATTGACATGTATATGAAGGTTTTTCTATGATGTATGTAAAATAAATATGTGCTATATTTTGTTATTATTATTCTTATAGTGAGAAACAATTTATAGTTAGCATCTTGGTTATAATATAGATTTAACAATATAAATGGATGGTAAGCATTTCTTTTCAATTGGTTAGTGCTTCCAACTTAAAGCATTTCTAGGCATCAATCTGAAAAATGTAAAGATTAATCAATATTTTAAGTGTGGCAAGAAAATTTCGGTGAGCATATTTTATCTCAGTTAGACTAATTTTTCAATTTAAATCCTCACCAAATGCTTTAGTTCCTTTGATCATTAATAAGTTAAATTGAATAGTCTAGAATTGACTTTTGCAAGGCTAACGAGATTAACATCATCTCTTTGATTTTGCAGAGTATGATCTATTTTGCAGGACAGGATTGCAGAATATGATCTATTTTGTAGGACAGGATTGCAAAGAATAGATTATTGAGTCATTTAAGGTTAAGTTTAAATGTTTGTAATTAGCCTTTAATTATTCTTCAATGACTTGAGCATGACTAATGGCATGCATAAGTTCTAATTTTGCAGGTCTTCTAAGGCTTAGATGCATTTTCCAATATTTGTTTAGCGCTTTAGATTATTTGTGTTTTTATTTTCATATATTTTCTTAAATTTTTTAATGATTGTCATAGTAATTGGTTCTATTCTAGGATTCTGTGATATTTGATGGTTGATCCAATCCTTGGATGTGCGGGCATTTTGTGCAGTGTAAAGTTTAATTTTTGGAATTCTTTTTTCTACTCTGTTTTTTAAATTTTGTTAAATGAGATTATGGGCTCTATCTTTCGACTGCGAAGCATTTTTATTAATTGATATGAGCATTTTGATTAATTGATATGCAAATTATTGTCTAGGAGGTTGTTTAGTCCGTTCATTATATTTTGAAGTTTAAAACTAAGTAATGCCAAGGGTTTTAGTTTTTATTGAGGGTGGTTAAAATATTGTTAAAACATCTTGTTATTCCTTACAGTTATCTTTATCGATTTGAGATTCCGGTTTTTAAATTTTGCTCCAAAATGTCTTCCATGTTTGTCTACTATTTACAAGAAAACTATATGTTGGTCCTTGCATTCATCTACTAGTCATCGGGAAGGTGTGGTCAACGAGGTAGCATTTGCGTTGCTGCCATGCCAGAAATTGTTCACAGAAGCCAAGAAATCATAGCTGTCCATCTATGACCAGTTGTTGGAAGGTTTCAATTATCAAAACACGCCGTCCATCTACTCCCTCCAACTGCTTGACTTTGCAACTGGATACATAGGCTACAAAATTATGCAACAAATAGTCATTGAGGTCAAGTTCCAAAGTTGGGACATGTTGGGTTTTCCCTTTTTTATTTTCCCCTGTAGACGCAGATCACACTTCACGTAATTATTGCACTAGCCCGATCGTTAACCTGATAGTTGGACAAAAACACAAATCTCAATTTTGCATGGTATCGATCCTTAAACATTCTAAGTGCACTCCATGTCTTCCTGTTCCCGACTTGTCCCGTGAAACATGCATTCAACTTCCCCTAACATTTACATTTCTTCTAGCAACCCCATAAAGTCAATTCCAAAACACAGGTTTTCTCCTTCTTGACATTTATAAATATGTCGTACTCTTTGTGGAGGGTATTTTTCACATTAGCTCCTCAATTCCTCTTTCCTTCCACATGCGTCGTTCCACCCTCAAATGCCATTTTCTACACCCCTTTTCCTTTCTCATTGCTCCTCTTCATCTAGTTTCACTTCCTCACTATATCTCTTTCGGCGTTCACATCGTACATTTTACGTACGATTGCTAGTTTATTTCCTTTCATGTATGTGCCTGTTATAATAGAATGCTTAAAACTCATTTCTCAGCCAAAATATTAAGTAAGGGAACAACATTGAATAACAAGCAAGCCCTAACATTAGGGTAAAGAGGAGGTGTGTCAAATGGAGCAGGCGATCACCATTTTCACTACAATGCTGTGAAAATTATATCCTCCGCAACCTGTCTATGATGATGATCTACATCTTCCACACAATGATAACCAGGTATGAATTATATCTCAATCCATACTTCTCTTCAAAAAATTAAAAAAATCGAATAGAAACAATTACCTTTTTTTCCCCACTCAATTAGGAAATTAAATAGCTCACTCAATATTTGTAATCACAGCAACGGAAGCATCTGCTTTTACACTTCCTTGGTATTACAAATGGTTTTACCTTGCATTTACATTTCTGTGCAATTTATGGTTTGGAATAATTTGAAGGGCAAAAGTGTGAATTCAATTTGTAATTTAAAAATCAAATGGTTAGGGATTAGAGTCCGTGGGGGTGAAGTCAGAGTCGTGGTAAATGTTTGGCCCGTGGAGAGTTCCGAAGGTTCGATTCGCCAGAGACACTGAAATAAAGGATAAGGTCTGGTACAAGCCTCCAACAATTTTGGTAGAACAGATATCGACGTTAAACAGAACACATGCAAAACAGTCTACATATGTGACCAATACCTTAAAATCAGATTCTTTGCAAATCAAAAATACCAAAGAGATGGAACTGTTTAGAACTAAAAAGACAAGCAGGCGAAGGTGGTCATCTAAAGCAAAGAACTTTGACCACACTTTTCCTCGAAACTAAGTACATTGCCTTTTTTGGTTGTAACATGAAGCCCCAATGTGCTTTAGCTTCTTGGCTCTAAAAATATATGCCCTCAACCAAGTAGAAAGAATATGCCTTCCAGCTGGAGTGAGTTAAAGTTTAAATTGTAAGCCCTTGACCAAGTAGGGAGGAATACGGCCTCTTGTTGGGGCAGTTTATCCATGCACTCAGATTAAGTGTAATGTGAGTCTTGGATCTCTTGATGATCATAAATTTCTATGCATTTTTAAGGCCGAGTCTTGTTCTCCATGCCCCGAGTGCATTTTAGAAGCCAGTCTTTGAGATGGTCTCCTATGATGCCAAAAGGGGGGATTATGATAGCAACAATTTTGAGTCTCAGACTCTTTAAAAACACTTGATGGTTTATGACAACAACAATTGAAAAAAAGGCTTTAAAAATCTCGACAAACTGAAAGCTGTCCATTATAGGTGTAATGCCCCGTTCGGTGTTTGCCCTAGTCTTGTCGCAATGACCCTCTTGTGGAGCGTCGAACGGCTGTGTGTAATTCTGATGTCTTGGCTCCATGGTCGGTCTTTGCTTTGTGTTCGCCTTCGAACGTTAACATCTAGTTTATCCCCTTGGTTGTTTAGGCATGTCTTCTTGTCGTTTCAATCATTATATTATAATTAAAAGAAATTATAATTTTCGCTGTTCCGGCTTGCTAGTTGTGTGCAATGTAACCCTTTTTGGTTGGCCTAGGATTAATTGCATTTATTTTATTGCTATCTTGAGAGTGCGTAGGGAGTGCAAGTTTTGATGGGACTGCTACTGTTTTAAATGCTCAACTAAATATTCCAGCTACCACCTATCATTCCCCCTTCCTCACCTTGGCAGTGACATGTCCTTATGCATGTGTTTAAAAAAAAAAAGGGAGAGAGAAATAACCTTGTGTGGGTTTTAGCTGGAAGTTGGCAGAAATTCTGGTCACTCCTTTATTGCTTTTAATGCGTATGGTGGATGAGTGTTGGGCACGTTTTGTGGGGATGTAGGCCCTTGGAAGGAGGGATGCATTCTTATTTTTTTTATTGCCTCTTTGACCTGCTTTAGGGTATGGCCGCCCAGTCCGTGGTTAATTCCAGTACAACTGTATTTATTGGAGGAGGCATGTCGTATTCTTCCTGAAATTGTTGGTTCGACAACACATCCAAAAATTGCAAGAGTTTTACTTGAAAGGCAAAATCCAGATGCAGCTTTGATGGTTTTGCGTTGCAGTGGACATGATGGACAGCTAGGATTCACTGATTCTGGCTCTCAGCAAGGAACTGTGGCTACTCTTCCTGATGCCGTGACAGCTGTCAGAGATAGGCTTGAGTGTGGGCTTCTGACTGAAGCATACCTTGATCAGAGAACACATTGCTTACGAGTAAAAGCAGAGCAATCAAAAAATAGAAGAGCGACATTTACAGCTCGAGAATCAGAAGAAATGAACAAAGGTAGAAATTGGCTTGCAGAAATGGAGGTTCTTGTTGGTGAGATATGTACTTATGCTTGCAAAGAAAATTAGTTGATATTATGATTGAGCTACCATGGTACAGAGAAGAGGAAAGGTTTTTGCAAAAGTACCTTATAGAGATAACTATACGAGACCCTTCTTGTTCTGCTGGCAGTCTCCTTGTTGTCTTTTTCATCCGGATGGTTGACAGGGAAACCGGCGAGGCAGATGGGGCGGCTGAGTCTCATGCAAGAAAACCAGTTTTTTTTAGGGTAATCCAATATTCTGAAAGGCGAATTTTGTTCCTCCCCGCCAGAAATAAGATTGAGAATGCCTGCGAATCGAGGGCTGGATTTTGTCTGGATCCGCTGAATACCCTGTTGGATCGCTCTCCGGCTCCCAGATTTAAAAAAAAACCTTTCTATTGACTCAGCCCGATGGAAGCCATGAGCTTGACCCAGATTTGGTATGGATCTGTTTCATATCAGAATATTCATGAAGCACATTTTGCTTTGCAATTTTATGAGCTTCTTCAGCGATTCACTAAGTTGGCAGGCATAAGGGTTTATGTTGGATTTATCACACCTTACAAGCTACAGCTGAAGTGTTTGCACCGAGATTTTGACGCTGTCCTCAAATCTGATGAAGGAAAAGGTTTAATTACCATTGCGGTAGATGCCTCTCAGAGCTAGGAGCGATGTTGAATCACGAGGAACAAGCATGAGCTGTTTTTTTTTTCCCTTTTTTCCAGCTATTTCCTTTTATAATTAAATGCATGATTATTGCTTGTTCTCCTGGTAATTGTGTGCTGTGTTGGTTTGAGATAAGCTCTGCGTGAGATTTTTTTTATCATTTGAAATGCTGTGTGGCTTTTGCACGCCTTCCCCGCCAAGAGTGTATTTTCTTGCTTTTGCTAGATGTGTGAGGGGTCTTATTAGATACATTTGTGTTATGCCTGTAGGGGCAGTTTTCTTCCTTCTGCGACTTGGTTTTGGACCTTCCTCAGCATGGCAATGAGGAGTTGTTTGTTTTTGTGCTGTCCTCTTTAGAAAACAAAAAAAAAAGTGATTTTATTTTTACCTCCATTATGTATCCCTACGGTTATAGAGGAGAGCAGGTGATAAACGAGTAAAACTATTTACCTCTGGAGAAGAAGTGTATTTATTGCCCTTTTGTTGTTATCACGGTCTAATATTAATTCGTATTGGAAATGATACTGGAGCGACCCTTGCCCATCCTTTTCTTTTAGCATTCTAGTTTGGTATAATCTCATCCCAATTTCATCCCTGGGAGGTCGACTATAAGGTTGGAACAATGTAAATTTCTTTTTCCTTTTTGAAGCTTTAACGAACTGTGCATTATGCTTGTCGGATGTGACTGGCTATGACTAGATAGTGGGTTTGCAACGCCGTCTTATGCAAACATGTTTTGGCCGAATCTAACTTACTTACCTAGCTTATGATGACCTTAAAAATCTTCGTACCCTGGCCAAGGGATATCCTCGTCAGTCCTACATTTGTATTACTGCCCTAACTGGTCTTATGAAAGGTCCATCGGCTTCTTTGAGATGGAAAATTTGAGGGTTTGCTATAAGGAAAACCTTACTCAAACCTTTGGAGAAAATACTTAAAGTATTCAAGGGACTCTCGTTTTGTACATGGGATACCCTATGCGCCCGACATAACTGTGTAAGTTACTTAAATCTTTTTATTATTATAAAGAAAAGCCTTTCCTTGTCGAACGCCCCCACGGTAGTGAGTGCAGGAACAATGTTTTACCCCTTCCGAGCAACAAACAATGAAGTATATGTCGGATGTGGTGAACATGGAATTAAGTCTGAGGCTTGAGATGCTTTCGGGGACCCGTGAAAGGTAAATTACATTTACCCCCCCAAGCAACAATGTTTTATGAGACCCTCCTTCGTCATATCGGTAAGTAAGTTAGTAGTGTATAACATTGAAATATTCTATTATGTCGGGAATGAAGGGGTTTTCTTTGAGGGATGTGCGGAGTTGGCACTAGCGGCTTAAGAGAGCTTTCAAAGTTTCAGCTTATCATTCGTGGACGTTGTTAATCTTGAATATATAATTAAACATTGGGTATAGCAATCAAAAACGTCAGCTACATTTTCTTAAGGTGTACGCAAATGCAATGCATTCCTTTTTACATGATCTTTGAATTGGGTCCTTGAGTGGCCATAACCCCCCCCCCCCCCCCCCCCCCCCCCCCCCCCCCCCCCCTCATAGGTTGTATGAGTTTTAGTGGACTTGTGTGGCATTCTTGCTCTGATTAGGGAGGTTCGGAATAATAGATCTTGTTACTTTTGTTTCGACATTATCAGGAGAATTTACTATTTCTATATCGGGTGGTTGTAGTACGATTTCTTTATTCTGTTTTGTGAACGTGAAGCTGCTATCGCTATCTTAAGGAAAATAAAAAGGTGTATTATGTGGGAAATTTGTTATAATTTAGAATGTAGGGTGTAAGGGTAACCTTGGATATAAAGTGCACAATTTTGGCTTTCATATGTTCTGCAGTGTGCCTTTTGTTAACTAGATATCTATTTTGTTTACCTTCATACAAATTGCTCTTGCTTATGCCTTGGAATGGAAATCATGCACTAGTCATTCAATTATTATGATGAAATATCTAGGAAAAGGGAATGCATGCTCATGCCAGTTCTTTTGAACTGACAAAAGCTAACATGTTTTTGCAGGTTGTTTTTCCGAGCTCAAGTATGAAAGAAGTGGCCGTTGTAGTTGCATAGATGATATCCACTTTGGTGCTTGTACGTTGTCTTTTATGGTTAAACTATTGATAACATCTAGTGGAAAAATTTTAGAAGAAGGGTCAGTGCCTTAGTAAATGTATTGTAGAATATTGTTGTTGTAACTGTCAAACTTTGCTCTTGAGTTAAAATGTTGAGTTGTAAATCCTACTAAGGCATAGTAGCAATGAGTTTGTAAGCACTATAAAGTGGACTGGATATTCCTTATAAGGTTAAACGAAAATTTATGTATATGAACATATTAATGTAGATGTGATCCACTTGAAACCTTTGAGACCTGGAACAATCAAGAGGAATCTATCTTTTGTAACAAAATATGATTACTTGTTTTTCCCCCGAGCTAAACACTATCTTTTTGGTGAAACCTTAAATGATCTCATGGTGAAATCAATGGTTAGATTTTAGAAGATGATAGGATTTTTTGAGCAGGGGGGGAAATTGATTAATAAAACCTTAAATATCTATCTATCGTTTGAAATGTTCTCCTTTGTCAAACTTAATAAAGTAAAGTCTAGATGGAACATTTAACCAATCTTGGTAAACTCTTAGCCTCAATAAAAGACGGGTAGTGGACAATGTGACCTTGAAGCTGAATTCTGTTGTCCTGTTCCGTTAACCCTTACCATGATTCATGGTGATATTTCCTAAGCAAGGTCAAAAATTTGATCCTTAAACAAGAAGGTGATTGTTATGAACCCTAAGCGGTACTTTCCACTCAATCGGAGCTTATGCCTTCACCTGTGCAATAGAGTTGTGGAACATGTGTTAGAAGCTTGAGTAAGATTAATTAACCTTGTAAGAAATGGAAAATGTTCTAAAATCAAATGAATAAGAAATATTTGGACATAAAATTGATGATCCTAGTTTAGAAAGCTTGGCCTTAAGCTATTCAGTCAATAGCTGAAAAGAAAGAAGTTCTCCCTTGTGAAAAGAATTGTGTGAATCATTACATGAAATTTTATAAGAACGTAAGTTAATAATTAAGAGACACTTTAGTAAACAAGAAAATTTAACAAGAAATTTCTCATGGGATGCCCTAACTGTAAGTGTGTTTTGGGGTTGGACTCCAATCTTGTTCTGTCAAGAAGAGAAAAGTGCATTGTCCTTGATAGGTGTGAACGTTCTCGTGCTGACCTTGTGGTCTCCCCCGTAACAAGTGGTTCCTGGTGTTGGTTGTAACCTTGTGACGACATGTTGTGTCGTGTTGAGTCAAAGCAAGTCAAAAAAAAAAAAAAGTTATCCTGTATTTCACTGTGTTGTCCTTGTGTTGGTATTTTTTTTGGTGTGCTACAATAGGACATTTTCAAAAACAAAGGTCGTGTTTTCATACGTTCACAAACAAAATAACATCATTGAGATACAAAACATAACAAGGCCATGAAATGGCAAATCTTGCCGCAGCAAATACATCTGAGTTGGAATGGAGATCTGTAGCAACACATGACTTAAGATACATAATTTCATATAGAAATAGGATTAAAAACTTAAGTTTTTGACATTCACATTAATTCAATAGGAAGAAGTTTTTGATAGGATGTTTTACTTCTTGTAATCAATTTCTCCGTGTTAATATGTGTGAGTATGATAGATAAGTATAGATTTTAAAATTATTTTGAGTTTTAACCTATAGATTTAGGTGCTCCTTGAATAGAGTTTGAACTTGTTGGGTAACATTGATTATGTGAAGCAGAGAGCTATTCTTGAACAAAGTTTAATGTTTTTGGAAAATACTGATTATGGTAGAAGAAAAGGTATGAATTGGTTAGTAGAATGCTCCTCTGAAGGTAAGCGTTAAGAGTTGTGTAGAGGGTCATGGGAAAGTCATAAATAGGGAGGAATTGCAATTATGATGACCTAGCTCAGCATAGGATGATGTCGAGTGCAAGTCCAGAGTGAGTTCATCATGAAAAGGTTTCTTATATTCGGCAATGTACTACTAGTCTAATGTTTCCTTGTTTTGTGTGTGTGTGTGTGTGTGTGTGTGTGTGTGAAAGGTTTCTTGTATACGACAATGTACTACTAGTGTAATGTTTCCTTATTTTGTGTGTGTGTGTGTGTGAATTTTCTTGAATGTTAATTTGTCTGTCCCGTTTGCCACCATTAGCATGGATGGAACTTTGTGATTTGGTATCTTTAGTATTGAATCAACCATAGCAGATTTGGAGGAGCATCTTATGTCTCAGGTAAAAAATAACGTGGAATAAGATGAAATTGTAGGGGATACAAGTACAAATTCACATGAAAAACAATCATGCAGTTTAGATTGTGATGTGGAGTCACAGAATGCCAATGACTTCCAAGTACCTGCTCATATCTTGAGATATCTTTATGTGGGTCATTTTTCAGTCAGATGGGGAACCAAGTGTTTCTAAATCTCATGATATAATCACTACCTAAATGTGGTTTAATTTTCTTTAATATAATAATTCTTTGCATTGATGCAATTGATCAAGTTTTTGGTAGGATGTTCGATGTTTTGTAATCAGTTTCTGTGATAAGATTTTTGTCTTCTTGTAATCAGTTTCTCCTTGTTGAAAGGTATGAATGTTTTAAACAATTTCTCCTGAGAGAATTAAGCGATTTCCTTGAAAAGAAGTTGGGTTAAAATTGACTGTGCAAGGTGGAAAGTTATTTCTAACTTTGAATCTTGCAGCCCATTGGTATACAATGCAAAAATAATAGATCATATTGATCTTGGCACGTTAAACAGTGGGGAGTATCCATTCAACCAAATTCATAGTGGCCAATTGGTGCAGATGATACTCTGTCATAGTTGTTGCAATGCCATCCTACAATTTTAATTCCAGGAGATATGGAGGATAAGTCAAGGATAAACATACTTTTAACTTGTTTGAAACCATTGATCATGCTAAGAGAAAAGCTATGAATGGTTAAGTAGAATGTTTCTCTGAAGGTATGCATTAGGATTTGTCTAAAGGGGCGCAATTGAGTAGTGAAGGACAAATTACCATGATGACGATCTGGTTCAACATAGGATGAGATCTGGAGCAAGATGCCAAGTGATTTAAGCAAAAGGTTTCTTGTTTTTAGCAGTGTTGTAGTAGTGTAGTGTTCTCCTATTTTCCTTAAAAATGCTATCATGAAGAAAATTTTAAGGCTAGTTTGCCTGTCCCATTTCTCACCATTAACGAGGATGGAACTCTGCCCCATGTGGCTAGTGGTAGTGATTGACGCTCCTTTTCCATGACACAATGGTATCTAAATTTCTAAGTAGAATGTTTATTTTAAATGTTTCCACAGAGTTGTATAGGCTTGTTTAGGATTGGGAAAAAAATAAATTATCTCATCTTTCAACACTGAGTAGTACAATGTAACAATGTTTTAATTTGAGCACTGAACCCTCAACTTTAAGTATACAGAGAAGGGCATAATCTACACCTTGTGCATTATGACGTAGAATATTATAGTGCTCCGTAGTGAGGTCTCATAACAGTCATCTGATAGTAGTCTACTTGAGGATCTACTGCCCATACCCCACCTTTGTTTTGCTTTACTTATGAAATGGGTCAAATTCTGCCGCAAGAAGTTGAAAGTTGGTTAAATGTCAAGCAAGTAGGGTTCACTAATATGATTTATGATGAAGCCATTCTATCAATCACACCATGTATACAATGTTATGTCCTAACAACCTTGACATTTTTGTGGTGGTAAAACATGAAGGGGAAGAGTGGTGCATATGCAAAAAACGATATATATAGTGAAGGGACGAGACAATGCAATGGAAGATTCAAAGACAGATGGAGAATCTATGTGGAAAAAACATTTTTCCATCTCAAGTTGAATTTATATATGCATGTTGAAGTCGGAGGGAATACTATTGCTTTATTGAAGCAAAATACACTGATAAACTTATGCAAGAGAAGCGAAGCCACCAGAATCTTTAAGCTAAAGCAGAAGAGAAAAATAGTGTACACACAATACATAATTTTTTTACATGGGAAAATAGAGTTTTTTTTACAATGGGAAAACAGTGTTTATCTTTCATTATAAATGCAGGGAATTTAGTTTTTGATAAATAATATCAGACTGGAGGCTGAGAGATAGATGTTGGTCAGGCAAAACTCAATGGGAGTTGGCCCTGATCTAGGGTTTAAATCCCCACAATCTTGGAATGGTTGAAATCCCTTCCACACTAAAGGAAATAATCAGGGACAACAGGAAGAAAAATAGGGCTCGAATCAGGTTGGACAAGATGTAGGTCCATATCAATCCAAAGATTGTCAATGAGAAAACCCTACTGTATTCGGAATCTGCCATGATAGTAATATTACAGCTTAGGAAATCATTAATTAGGGGAGAAAATGCTGAAACCATGGATTGAGAAGGTTTGAAAAAAGAAACCTGGGCACAACCCATCTGTTTACCTGGGAGGAAGAGGATATATCACTTTCATATTCATTAATAGTACAGACAGAGACATGATTGGAGTGGGGCTCTGGTTTAGGGATAGTTATGCCCAAGATAGAGATGCAGAAGACTAGTGAATGCCACATATTTTAATATAGAGAAGAGTCTTCAAATTGCCTGCATGAGCTAACAACCGGATGGTGGAAGATAAATGATGGCAATAAAATAAGAATAACTTTTAGAAAATTAGAATTTAAAGCCACTAGAAAAAGCTAAACCTTTAACCAATTTTGTTTTGACACACGCAGATAATTTTCAAAGTGCATCTTATCCTTTTTCCGCTTTGGAGAACTGAAATGGCAGTAGAGAAATTAAATTGAAGAGTGTAATCCATTTAGAGCTAGCATGTGGGTAAATCCCGAGGAGGAGGCAAGAGTTGTGAATTTAGAGGACTATTCTCCACTAGAATCACCATTGCCAGAAAATGGCGAATGAATGTCTAACTGGCAATGCACCAGCCAGATTCCTATGCATGTACCAACTTGTTAAGTCAGGATAATTATTTTGGGCTGAAACAAATGTTAATAATGCATGAAAAAAGCTGAAATAAAATCAGCAACCTGGATTCTCAAGTGTGAAAATGACAGCTGCCCACCCCCCTGTGGTGTTTCGCATTTGAGGATTTATGAGGTTGAAGTTAGCAGGGTGTGTGTGGGGATTGTAGTTGCCAAACCGTTCACCCACAACGTAAAAATCATAGCCGTGAATGTGAATTGGATGGCTCTCATTGGTCCCAAGGCTGGTGACCTAAAACACTATTTGCATAGTGCTGTTGAATTTAACCACTTTTAATTTCGTCCCCACCTCCGGCTACAACAGATTTTGCCTCACAGTTTGACCTGTGTAATCGAATATGAAAGGGGGACTGTCCGGGTAATCTCTGCTAAAAACTTGGCCTGCAAAGAGCGATTGTTGGCAGGACAAATGAAATGTTATTCATGCTCCCAACGAATTTTCCACACACGAATATACTGCATCAAAAACACAAGGGCAACAAATTATGTTTTATTTTTACAGCAAAGATACAGTAAATGTCATAACTATGATATTTATGATATCTGTCAGAGCTCTAGGATAATAATTATGATATTTATTGTATAGTATAATATTGTTCAATGTTTAAACTATAGGAAAGTAATAAATTTGAAAAACTTGTTTTTTTAAGTGAAAAATCTGAAATGCTTAAAAAAAAAATTTCAACCAATGAGATAATTAACTTAAATGTTTTTAAAAAATAAATAAACATATTTATGACAAACTATATAACAAACATATAGAATGCCACATGAAATTTTGTGATTGCCTTCACAAAACAAACAAATTGATTTTTTGAATCCTATATAATCTGCCTAGGGCAGGACAATAACGTCATTGAGATACAAAATTAACCATATACATGATAGTGTGAACATACATATTATATAGCATTTATTAAATGTAACTAGATAGTACGGTTGGTCTTTGACGTAAAGAAGTTTCTGTTGGAAATATATAGATTCCAACACAACTTATACGGTATATTATTAACAGGATACAAACTACAAATATTTTCAATCACCTTTAACTATCTGGTTAAGTGGTCCGAGGTTCATATAAAATATTTTAAGAACATCGAAAACTATTACAAAAGTTTTACTGAACAACATTGTAGTTAACCTTGTAATTTTCAATAACCTAAACACACACACACACACATAGTCCTTATAAGTTAAAAGTATAACAGAGCTCAATAAGATTTGAGATGTTGATCATTACTCAAGTATTCCAGATATGAGAAATAGATGCTAGCAAAATTAACCTTGGAGCTGCTACGATAACCAATATTATTACCCACCTTTCAGGCCATGTACACCAACTAGTAGTAGGATTAAACATAATAATTTATGCAGAACAGGGTTCTTAACTTTTTCTTAATTCAGCATATATATCAGATTCAAGGTACGTGACACATATTTATAAATTCAGTCCTTAAGGATTTCATGGTCTGCAAAAAGGATTAGATCATTAGGCCTCACAATTACTGAAAAGAATGATGATATATAATCAATATACTGATTTCTATGGCAAACTACCTCATAGATTGACATCTAGACAAAGCAATGACTTAATTCTTCAAGCAGAGATTGAATCTACGACTTGAGAGCTTGCAAACGTGACTCATGATTCCTACAAAACTCACAAAACCTGCGTGTCTCTGCAAGTCTTCGTCATACTTTGTAATTTAACCAAGTCAAGACAAAAGAACTTGATTTCTCTGGCTTGGCCGTGGACTCATAATTTATGGCAGAGACTTACAATCACTCAACCATGATGATGACAATGACGAGACAACAAGAAATGGGGGTGTTGAGGTTTCGGCACATGGAACACATTCACTTATAAATAACTTATATGAAATGTGCAAATCTTCTAGAGATTCATTATTTATAAACATTGCTAATGGTTCATGAGTTGGATGTGGCGATGTCTTAGCAAGCCAAATGTTGAGTTGAATTGAAAAATTAGGAAATACTTAAGGAAGCTCGGTAAACTGAAAAACATGTAAACATTAAAAATTCACTCACAATAAGGTATAGCCCATTTGTGAGGTCCAAACCCATTTCATAATACAAGCAACGGAAACACGAGCATGAGATCACATTTCTTGCAAGTAGGGTCTCAACATTTGGTTGAGAAGATGCCCATCCTCCACAAATCAAAAGTATGTCATTTTGGTCGGGGTTGCCAATGAGCTAGGATCTTCATTTGGATCTGATTTGCACTGAGCGGTATCTAAAGGATAAAAGATGCCAATCCTTACATTTTGGAATCATTTGTTGTGGTTGCTTCTGGTTTTGTGCTATGTCAATTGCACGTACAAAACTGGTGTATCATTAGTGTTGACCAAGTAAGCATCACTCAACATCGCGTTGCAGGGATTTTGGCCCATCTGGGCTGTAGGATGTGGCTTCAAAGCAAAATATAGTGAAATCAATTGTTTGCTTGAAGCTATGCTCTCCTCTTACTTCTTGCAAGGGGTTTAAAGTCTTGTTTTGTTTTATGGAAACCAATTGGCTTTTTGTTGGGTACATGCACACCTCTTAGTTATTGTCTGTATCTATTTGCTTTTCTTTGTTAAAGAGATGCGATTTTGCACACTCCTGATTGGCCTAGTACTTACTGGCCCATCCACATTTCAGCCAGTATTTTACTCGGAGTTCACTTGCAGATTTTAATCAAGTAAAAAGGATTAACCATCTCTCCCCTAGATAGAGAGAGGGGAGGGCCATCTCTCGGTTGGGCCCTATCTATCCATTCTATTTTATTCGTGATACAACCATTCATCGGCCCCACTCTCCGATATGACTGGCTGACATGACTGGAGAACCGACACAATCAGACATATAGAGGGGCCCACCCTCAATTCATTTCTCTTTCTTTCTGGTTTATATGTCGGGGGGTGAGAGAATTGATCTATTGAGTGGAGGATGGAAGATAAGATAGTTCAGGATGGGGATGGATATCTAGGGATCCTTGCCCCAGATAGATAAGATATAGAGGGAGGGGGCCCGCCCCTGATAGATATACTTCATGGAGGGACCATAGATTGGAGGTAAAGATTTATCCAGTAACTCTTATTAGCCGACTATCTCCCCCCATATCTATATAGAGGGGTGAGGCCCCCAACTCCCCTCTCTCTATATCTTATATGGGGGCCTACACTCGAGGTAGATAGCCTACGCTCTAGTCTCACCTTTTATATATATATCAAGCTCAAATCCTGTGGAGAAATTTGTGTAGGTATGTGTTAGTGTCCATGCTCCCGAGGATGCATTGCCTGTGGGCAACCACCTTACTATAGGTGCTGTGGCATTAATCCTTTGTGTGTGTGTGCATGTCTTTGTATCTGTGTCTATCTTGTCAATAAAAGTTATCTGCCATGTGATACTGACCATGCAAATCTTAACAGATAGGAGGCATTCTCTATTGAGGGATTCATTTATGTTTGTAGTGTGCCAGTATTTATGTTGGAGGGGTTCTCTATTGAGGGATTCATTTCCGGAAAGAGTTGAGCCTTTCTGGCAAGAGTTTTTCCAATCAGTTTTACCAACAACATTTATTATTGTTGTTCAACTGTTTCATCGAATGTACCCAACAGGCATCCAATCTGATCCATTTGCCTTTGCTAGCATACTCCCAGTTTGCCAAAATAGGAGTTCTGAAACAGGTTGTGGAGGTCCACCAAAGCAGAAGGGACTTTTGTGAGATGGTTTAGTTGCATGTGCCTTAGCAGATATCAAATCTGCCATATCAGATCTGCGGCCCCTGTTGGAAATGGTAGCTTTACGTTTCTAACTTTTTCCTTTTGTTTTTGGCATGCGCAACTTTGTATTTGCATGTCGGTATGCATTCAGGACTGGTGTTGTTTCAAATCGGTTTGGGAAGGTTGTGAAATTGGCAAGTGAAGGTTATTTTATTTTCTTCCACGTTTCACAATTGAAAATCCTAGAGTTATTGACAACTTTCAGATTTTGGAGATGTTGAGCTGTATATATGATTCAATCCATAGGCAGTGAGCTATAAAATGTCCATAACAAAATCTGCAAACGGGACCACTTGTATGATCACCATATGCCCTACAGCAGGGACTTCTGTCCTTCATTCAGGGTTTTATCTTCTTTCCTTGAAGCTATTGTTAATGTAGCTAGAGTATTGGAAAATGCAGTTTGGCCCACTGCCTTGCAATTGAGAATATTCATGTTTGTTTTAGCACGGGTTATAATAATGAGGGCTAACAGAAGATATGGGCATCCTCGTGAAGCTTTGACACTGTTTAAAACCAATTGCAATCAGCAAGTGTCCTTGATAAGTTCTTGTTTGCTAGTATGCTCTCAACCTCTGCCAACCTTGGAGCTTTGAAACAGTGTATGGACATTTACAAAGCACTAGGGAGAAGGGTCTTTTGTTTGATGTATTACTTGCAAATGTTGTGATATATGTGCATACAAAATGTGGAGGCATGCACAAGGCATATGAACTGTTTGACAAGATCCTTGGATATTCTTGCAATACAACCATTTGAATATTCTTTTTGGTACAAACATCTGAATACTGTTTCCAGCAAGTGTATAAGAGTATTTGCTGGAAAGTGTCAAGCCTTTCTGGCAAGAATCTTTCCAGCACATAAACAAAATACTTGAAGACTCTTTTGGGCACAAACAAAATATATAATCCTACTTATTAAATGTTTTATTTTGTCACTTCTATAACACAACATCTTTCGTAGTTGTTTTATGCGCACTATCATATGCATCTGTCATTTGAAGAGAACTCCTATGGTGGATGTTTTATGGTTGTAGAGGTGCTTGAGAAGGGATTATGTTCAATTCTACCATGGCTGGAGTCAATCTGTTAACTTTGTTTACGATATGTTCATTCATGATAATTTGGTATGGATTTGATCTCTGCAATATTGTGACTCATCATTTTGCACTCAACATGTAAAATTGAGGGTTTTTTTTCTACCGGATTTTCAAGATTTTGTATTGTTCTTGGAAAATTGTAGGTATAAAAAACAAATAAATTTAAAATCATGTAATTTTTTGTTTTTTTTAATGATGATATAGATTTAGGATCTTTTGATTTTTTTTTCTTTAGTGGTGATGCATGAATAATCATACAGGATGCATTTTTGTTTATTTAAATTTGATCTAAAACAGGGATAGTGGTGGTGGGATTCTCTTTTGTCTTTTTCGGGTTTGAAGATTTTGTAGTTAAACCTTCCATTCTCAAATATTTTGGTCTTTTCTTTTTAAATGTAGTATGCGAAGTTTTTACCTTTGTTCCACTATCTTGATATTTTAGATATTGTTATTTTCTAGAGTCAATTGAAGTAATTTCTAGTCCAATTACATAACTACAAACTAGGGCAATTGCAACATCATCTAACAATTTTTTTTTTTTCGATTTTGATATGTTGATGTCTATGCTTCGCTTTAAAGCTGCCCTTTTTAAAGAGGACCTTGGTAAAGACTTTGGTGTTTGGATGTACACCTGCCAATTGCGTTTGTGTTAAATCTTATTGTGTGTTTTCAATAAATTCATTTTGAACATATCTTGTAATCATTGGAGTGCATGAGAACAGGGGAATTGGAAAGTGGTCCATCATTATCCATTTCCATTGCATTATCCATTTCCATTGGAACGGGGGAAGGGAAGGGGTATCAAATTCTAGGTGTAACGATGAGGACCACAAGGAGGTGGAAAACACAAGAGCATCACCATCACCATTTGCGATTTTTTTGTTAGCTGCTTCACTTGAGGTGTTGGTATTTTGTGCCATGTTGCTCAAGGAGTCTTGCTTCTTACAACATAACAAATACAACAATTCTCTTGAGAGGATTTCGCTGATATGACCATGTGCATATAAATAATATAGACTCTTTATGGCATGGGTTTTTCCCACTTCTTCTTGTATGTCGATCATTGCATATGTTAGTAATTTCATCGTCCATCTATCTTTCTGTTAGGTTAGGCATGTTTAATTATTTTTGTCTGCAGATATTTTACAGTTCGCAAAAGCAGATTTTTTACAAACCATTGTTTTTCTATATTTATTTTATAGTTTTTAAAACTTATTGTTTGGATTTGAGTGTGTGAAATTTGTTCTGTTTTGAGCGCAGCTGGAGCATTTAATATTTTTAAATATTCAGTTTTGCAACTGGCTGGAAAGTATCATTATTGGTTCTGTTTGTTTGGGAATCGTACTTGGGGGCACAAACACTATACATGGTAAATTCAAAATAAGCTTTGATACTCATAGATGCAACTGTAAACCTATTTATTAATTGAAATATTTTAGCAAGGGGACATCTGCCAAAGCATTATGGAGGAGACTTTTATTAGATGTTTTAGTTGCAAGAGCCCTCACAAATCTCCTACATTCACCTTATAAATTAGTCTATAATATATAGATTACGTATTTTCAAGATGAAAAGACTAGCCTACTGTTCCATGCTTCGTAAAACAAAAATTTCCTTCAAATTTAGCGAGACTTCTTAAAACTAAAATAATATATAGCTTTTTTCGGTTCAAAATAACTCCTACAAACTCGTTGGCTTTGATGTCTCTAAACTAATTACTCCCCAATTTCTTTTTCTTTTTGGACATATTAAGTAATCCTCTTACACCATAATCAATTATGTTCTCTCATATATTTTTTGTTTTTTTTGGTATTATTTAAAGAAATCATTACATGTTAGTGAAGATAATAATCATCATTGAAAAATTTGGAATGGTTGTCATACAATTTCCTAGGTCACCTTTGAGGGATTTGAAGTTAATATTGATTCATTACAGAACTTCCGTTCGTTGTTAATTCAAATATATTTTAAGTAATCATAGCCACTTGGGGAGGATAGGGGAATGAGAAGGGATTAGTGATGGGGACGAGAATGGGGGATGGGGATTGGGATACATATACAGATGGGGATGGGATGGGAATGGGGTATGGGGATTGGGATACATATAAAGATATGAGAATCTCATTGCAAATTAGAGTACAAAAACAAATGAGTAAGTGTACATCGGACTTGAAACATTGTAACTAAGATATTTTCTACATGCAAAACATGTATCAAATGATGTGGATTAGGAAAAAAAAATTATTCCTTTGCCACCATAACGAGAAGTTGGTTATTTTGTTTTGAGCATTATCTATAATTTAGTTTTCTACGTGGATGTCCTATGTCACATAAGATAGTTAGTCCTATGTGCCACCAAAATATGGTGTATTGGTTGGGGTTAAAACCTTCCATTCTACGTTATGAAGGTGAATGGGAATCACAACAAAATGGAGAGAACCCAAATTAGAGAAGTGTTGAACTTGTGATGGGTGTGGTTGATTATAATTTATAGATGTATGAAATGAATAGAGAATTTATATAGGGGTGGTAAGGGTGAAACAAGTGGGTTCAAATATGAGGTATTGGGTGTAGGTGGAAACATTTTAGTCTTCTACATTCTTCCTAATTCAAAAATCTTCAATGATTTCCATTGCAACATACAAGAGCTGAAGTGCCTAGAAGGACAAGCATTAACAATTTATCGAAAAAAATGCAACACATTGAATACATTCTC
The DNA here is from genome assembly GCA_019776745.2 of Taxus chinensis. Taxonomy (NCBI): domain Eukaryota; kingdom Viridiplantae; phylum Streptophyta; class Pinopsida; order Cupressales; family Taxaceae; genus Taxus; species Taxus chinensis. The sequence goes on along the minus strand of CM034154.1, from coordinate 146,664,054 downwards.
ATAGATGACATGAGCTCCATAAGCCCAAAAATAGTTGAATGTTTAGATTTTGACTTTTTCTTGTAGCTATATCTTTGATCAATTGTGAATAGTTGAAAAACTTGTGGATGAGCATGATTTGATTTCTTTTGTACTACACAACTTGCTACCATCTTTAGACTCACTTGTTGACATTGCACATGATCAAAGAGACACAATAAATCAATTATGAGAAGTTTTCAACACTTGTGCGAAAGAGAAAGGTTGCTAGATTAGTCGGTTTGCTCAAAATCAGTTGTTATTGAAAATGCTTTCTTCACAAAGTCGCAAGGAAAGCGAAAATAGTGGAATGCAAACATGGACACCTCCAAAAGAGATAAAGGAAACATAATTCTTTCTAATAAGACCAAAAGGAAGTGCTTTTATTGCAAAGAGCCTCACCATTTTAAGAAATATTATCATAAGTGACAACAAGATATGGATAATGAAAACATGAAATCTAGATATGCTCATATTGAAAAGGAAGATGAAGAGGATGCATTTAATGACTTTTCCTTTGTAGCATTACATAACCACTTTGAAGAGTCACAAATTTGGTACTTTGATTCTTGACGCATTGGGACACTATAAGTGTCACAAAGATTGGTGTGTAAATCTCATTGAGGATGATAGTAGTAAATACATTGTTTCCTTAGGTGATGAATGGACACATTATGTTATGGGATGTGGTGATGATCAAATCACACTGAACAATGATTATAGATAAACATTTTGAAATGTTATATATGTACTAGATATGAACAAGAGTCTTCATTCCATAAGTGAAACCACCAAAAATAAAAGTATGGTAGTGAAATTTGAAGGAAACAAATATAAAGTAACTACTCTTAATGATAATATAATTGTTATTGGTATTAGAGTGATTTAATAATAATTGAATTACATCCAATTTTAGTGTAATTAATATGATTAAATATAGTAAAATACATATAGTAAGCACCCAAGCAATGCAAGATTATAAGCAAATGGAAGAGATAAGTGAGTTAGCCGATTCTTGTGCAACTTGCAGGTAGTTGGAACTGTGTAAATACTGGATCTGACATGAAATGATGTGATAGGAGCTTGATAAAATATCTGGAACTCAACACTGAGGCTGGATAGGGGTGCGTGTAGTAGGGAAAGGGTGCTTGGGCGTTGGAGACTGCTTTTGGGAACTAGTGATTGTGCAAGTGCTCAGAATCTGGTTTCTTATGTGTCACTAGGGTTTCACAGTTGATTTCTATTGGTCACCTGATATTCACTTTTTAATCGCCGAAGGTACTTGTAACCTACAAAACAAACCCTAGCTACATGTACAAGCTCACAAATACTTCAAATTTAAAGAAAATATGCAATATGAGAAGTGAGATTGACCCTGACGGTTAGTTGAAGACTGAACTTATGATCGAGCGTTACACTACATTCCAGGCTCCATGTAGTTTATTGTGCTTGTGTGTGAAATAGTGTCATTAGGTTTCCCTTGTGCCAATGATGCCAAAATAACGGGTAATAACTAGTTTTGATGCAGCTGTGTGTTATGAAATTCAACACTTCCCCTTCCTATGTAATGTATGAAGCCCAAAAATGCAATTCCTTTGATAGTAGTGATAGTTTGTAGATGAGATTTCCCCTTAGAATTGCCAGCCAAAATAATAGTGTGTATATATATGAACCTCTTGTTTGAATTTCGACACTAGTGACACAAAATGTAACACCCACATTTTACACACATTTTACACAGTAAAAATATCGGAATACATTTTGTTTGACTTGCTTGAAGTGTATACGACACCACAGCTGATCTCAAAGGACTACACACAACTCACGATATGTTTTGCACAATATTGACCCACATGGGCAACAAGAAAAAAAGGTAACACACATTAAGAGCAATTGTTTTTTTTTTACTAGGCACAACATAATGGTTCAACTACAGTGCACACTTACAGGTAGGGTCTTCCCACATTATGATCTTTTAGGATTATGTATTTGTTATAATCATACTCCAATTCTTAAGTTCTAGAAAACTCATGTTATGAGAATCAGACATTCCTATTTCCTCTTGCTAGGTTTTCTCTCATCAGTTAACGTTAACTTACAATATAACTCATTTAATAGATTCACTGAAGTTACTTTACTTGTTTAATTTTTTCGTTTGTAAACAGACATTTATTACACACAAGGCCATTTACCTATACACAAGCTACATGATCTTGTTTCATACCTCCGTTGCACAAGGAGGCGAGCACAAACTCCAATTGACGTAAAGTACCATTTAGGTTCGGAACTAACAATTCCTTTGTGCAGGGATCATAATGGTTAAATTACTTAAGAAAGGATTACAATGTACCTTCGCAAGAGTTGGTGGCACGAAGGACAATTTTGCATTCATCTTCATGATCTAATTAGTCATTAACCCTTAGTTCATCGAGACTTAAAAATCAATCAGAATTAAGTAAGTGCATCATCTAGTCTTCTCTTGATTAAGTTCGTCAAATGAGAACAAATCAGGTTTTATAACAAATAATTTAGATTTAATGATTTCTTGATCATTTATCCCCACTTAACATAACCTTGTTATCCTCCAAAATTACTAAACATTGGTTTACATTTTAATATCATTTTACATACCATCAACACTAAGAATAAATTTACCACTATAACTTAAGAGTAATAAGGTATATCCTTTTTAACACAAGAAGATAGTTTCCATTTCTTCGACTTAAGGACTCTTTACTTCATCTATATGTTTATAACATCATATTTTTTTTAGTATAACCTTTGTATGGATTACAAAACCACTCGGTGATACCTAGTATTACGTTATTGATGCAATCTAGAAGGGTTTACTAACTCAAGGTTATAACTCAAATTTGTTTACCAGTATCCTTTTTGACAACTAGTCATAAATACATAGTTCCCTATCCAAAACAACACACAATCGAAAGGTAGCTAGAAAGTCTTATGTACTTTGAATAGGTAAAAAAATATTGGTCAAATCAAAGATAACTATTTTTCAAATTGCAATCATACAATAAGATAATCATAATAATGTAGTGCTCATTTTATTTCATTCACAATAATATTTCACAAGTTTTAGTTTCTAGCCATAATGACAACATTACTCCACAATTACATAAATGCTAAGGCATTACGTCCTTCTAACTTTTCTAGCAAATTCTATTTATGAGCCTTTCAACACATTAGGAATTCGAGTAAAAAGAACTTCATTAGCAAACTGATGCAACTTTCTACAAGTCTTTCCTTTTTTTTCCTACTCACGAAAGCCATATGCACATTTATTAGTCTGAGTCAGTTCACGAGAACTGAGCATGATAAGAACTACACATTGAAACAATATGCTACTATTTAACAAAATCATGAAAGGAAACCTTCTGTTTAAAGAAATGGTTCTAAGCTCTAAACACTAACAACTTCTTTAATCATGCTAAAATTTCCACAATGTCAAACTAGGAAAGAAGTCATATGTACCAGTTATGAACATTGTCTCGAAAAAAAAAAAGTTTAACAATCAACCAAGTAGGGGCCATTGGTCATATAAGTCGAACCCGGGGTGTCGAGTGCATTAATATTTAAATCATTTAATCATATAGATTATATGATTGAAATCTAATACTCTAACCATCAATCAATAATTCCTTATCTAACAAATTACTTCGCAATTAATAATGATAATAATGAAGGCTAACAAAATGTCAAAATGGATAATACTGAAGAGAAAGTTATTTTTAAAACTGTCAAAAAAAGTACAATGGAGGGTGCGATGAGGAAGCAGAAGAAGACCGGAAAAAGACCGGGGTCAGTTTCAGAACGGTCATCTTTTTCAAATTTCAAAGGTTGCAATGGATCCAATCCAACCTGTGACTTGGTTGGGGAGAAAGAATGCCCTACGGGCCCTGGCCTGTCCCCTGCTCTCCTTAATCGGTTGGGAACCATATTGGCTACCTCGGATCGACTTGTCGCTGACCACCTAGGGAGCGCTTCACCCCATGAACATTCTTTACTAGCGAATTTTGTGTCTGTTTCTTTGGAGTGCTCTGCAGACCTTGATTCTCAGCTTATCCTCCTTAGACAGAGAGCAATCATCACTAAATTTGTGGGTCGTCGCCTGTCGCTTGATGGGATCCGTTGCTAGTGTGATACCCAACGGGGGAGTGGCCTCCGCATTCGTTTCTTGGATAAATGTTTTTTCCTGGTGATCTTTCGTACTAAAGCACAGTGGGATGATTCTCTAGTAAGGAACGACTTTTTGCTTCTCGATTATGGGCTCTTCATTCAAAGGTGGATTCCTCATTTTGACCCGGATAAGGTTGAAATGGAGGGATTTCAAGTTTGGATTCGTTTGTATTCTCTTCCTAGTGAGTTCTAGACCCCTATCCTCAAGAAATTTTCTTCTAGCCTAGGACGGGTTATTCTATTGATCTGGTTACCCTCGAAGGCTCACTTTCTTCTTTTGCCAGGGTCTGCGTTTCTATAGACCCCTCCAAATTTTTTAAAGATCACTTAGTGATCCTCTCCTCCAACGGAAAATGGGTGCAAAAGGTCGACTACGAGGCGGTTTCAAATCGTTTCTTTCGATGCAAACAACTTGGTCACTTTCAACACGATTGTAAAGTTCCTCCTTCCTCGAGATCAACTATTTGAAGAAAGAAGTTCACTCAGCCTCTGGTTCCTTCGGCTTCAATTCCTACTTCTCCTTCTAAGACATTTTGCATCTCAACGGATATATCAGATAAGGTTATCACTCATGAACCCTTAGCCCTTGATCCCTGTACCATTTCCATGGTAAAAAAGATTGCGTCGGTGGTGCAAGATTCCACTCGCATCCTTTCTCTATTTCAAGAGGGCATGGCCTTGGGTTTTGGTGCGGATGTCGCCTCCTTAGAAAAATGGGTTGGTGATAAAGAAGTTCTAATTAGCTTGAAAGAGGTGAGCGCAACGGAGGAATTTATTGACCTTGAGGTTGATAGCGAGATTCATTGTTCAGGTTGCGGAATCCTTCTGACTCCATCTATTCTCCATATGAATCTTAGTGCGAAAGATCCTCCAGGTCGCCCTTCTAGAGATAGCCTTTCCATTAAGGAGGTTTCCTCTGGCAAACAACTGCAACTTGGTTCCTTTTTCCCATCTTCAAGTAGGAGAGGTGAGTCCTCTCTGAAGAATAGATGAACCTTCTATCCTGGAATGTTAGGGGTCTCAATGCCCCTAACAAAAAGCGTCTACTTAGACGCTATGTTTTTGAGATGGATATCTCTATTTGTTTAATTCAAGAGCCCAACATGTCTTGTATTGCTTGCCTCATTGTCAATTCGGATGGTGCTTCTGGTGGGTTGGGCATTCTGTGGAAATCCTACTCCTGTAGTATTGATTTGCTTCTGGATGATCTTAATTTCCAATGGTTCAAGGTTAGTTTGAAACATTCGGATGAGTTCTTCTTTCTTTGTAATGTTTATGGTCCAGATAACCTTGTAAAAAAAGAGATACGTGGTACGAAGTTTAGGACTTCCTTGGTTCATTTAAGGACTCTAAATCAATCATTGTTGGGGACTTCAATGCAACACTTTCAGATCATGATAAGCGGGGAGGTATCCGTTGACAGCCGCGATCCCAAGCCGATTTCATTTCCTTTGTTAACTCCTCCAACTTAGTGGATGTTGAACCATCCTCTGGCTGGTTTACCTGGAATAATTGGCGTCCCAGGTTTAGTCATTTGGTGGTAAGACTTGACAGATTCTTGATCTCTGAAGCTTGGCTTCAACAAAATTTCGTTCTCAAGTCCTTCGTCAATCCTTTGTCTGGCTCAGATCATTGCTCAGTTTCCATCAACATCAACTTTTATTTCCCTCCGCGCCACTCTCCTTTCAAGTTCGAATCCATGTGGATGCAAGATCCCTCTCTTAGGATCCTTGTCAAATCCTGGTGGAACTCTTTTGCAGTCGCTGGTACCAAGATGTTCATCCTCTCTAAAAAACTTTCTTTACTCAAAGTTCAGTTACTTGCCTGGCATGCTTCCTCTTTTAAAAATATTTTTCAAGAAAAGCTTCGGGTTGAGAAGGATCTTCGCTCTTTTAATGATCTCATTCTTAGAAATGGTATGCGTCAGGAGGACCACCTTAAAGAAAAATCCCTTCTCTGCGAGGTTGGTGATCTCCTCCTGAAATAAGAATCTTTTTAGAGGCAGAAATTGAGGGAATTCTGGTTGAAAGACGGGGACAAGAATACTAAATTCTTCCATGCTTCACTCAAAGCTAGAAGAATTTCCAATTATATCTCCTCTCTGAAGCTGCATGATGGCTCATAGATTTCTTCACAACCCTTGATTAAAGCTGAGGCATTGTTCTATTTCAAAAATCTACTAAATTAGGAATCTCATTCCTCCCTGGATTCGCAGCTTCCTCTCTTGGCTCAAACTCAAAAGCTGATCAATGATGCTGATAATGCAAGACTTATCTCCCCTTTTTCCAAACAGGAAGTTCACAAAATTGTTTTTCTATGGAAAGGGATAAAGCTCCTAGTCTGGATGGCTTTCCAACAACCTTCTTCCAGGATTTCTGGGATGTCATAGGGGATAATGTCTGGCAGGCCGTGGAAGAATCAAAAAGCTCTGGTAAAATCCTTGGTGCTTTGAATCATACTTTTATTTGCATATTCCCCAAAAAATCCCCTGTAGATAAGCTTGATGACTACAAAAACCATCTCCCTTTGTAACACCTCGTACAAAATAATATACAAAGCCATCACCTCCCGCATATATCCTCTTCTTTGTAAGATTGTGGCGTAAGATCAAAGTGGCTTTATCCTTGGTAGATCCATTACTGACAACATCATCATCTCCCATGAGATTATTTACACCCTTCATCTTTCCTCTCGTCCTGGTATGATGATTAAACTTGATTTTAACAAATCCTATGATTATATCAACTGGAGGTTTCTCCTCAAATCCATACATGCTTTAGGCTTTTGCAAACACTTTTGTGATTGGGTGTTCAACCGTATTTCTTTCTCCTGCTTCTCTGTTTTGGTTAATGGCTCCACTGAAGGTTTCTTCAGCAGTAGTAGGGGCCTAAGGCAAGGGGATCCTCTTTCCTCTTTTCTCTTTATTATGGTCGCGGAAGCTTTGATCCGTAGTATCAAATCGGAAATCAACAAGGGTTCTCTTTCGGGCCTCTCCCTCTCCTTCAGCTTGCCTCCCCTTTCGCATCAACAGTTTGCAGATGACACCTTCCTTTTTCAGCTCAGCCAATGTTCCAGAAGCTTGCGCCTTGTCTTTCATCCTGCATTCCTATTCGCTTGTTGCAGGCCAGGTTATCAATTATCTTAAATCTGCTATCTTTTTCTTTAACATTTCTCCTCATTTACAGCGTTGGATCCAAGTGGTCCTAGGTTTCAAAGTGGGTTCCCTCCCTCATAAATATTTGGGTATCCCTATGTTCTCTGGAAAAGGCAAAGCTAGCCTCTGGAATGATCTTCTTAATTCTCTTTCGTACCGGTTGCAATCTTGGAAAGGGAAGTGGATTTCTCTTGTAGGTAGAGTTCTTCTTATCAAATCTGTCCTTTGTGCCCTGCCAATCTATATGTTGTCGGTTATGACAATCCCAAAATCGGTCCTGCATAATTTTGATAAAGTCGTTAGATCCTTTCTTTGGCAAGGGAACATTGAGGAGAGAAAATTCCATCTGGTCAAATGGGATATTGTTAAACTGCCCAAATCATTAAGTGGCCTGGGGATTGTGGACTTGACACTTCGGAATGTTGCCCTTGGTGCAAAATTAATCTGGAGCTTCATTTCTGACCCCCAGAGGTTGGTCCATCAGGTCCTCTCTCATAAATACTTGGAGGCAGGTCGTCTTGAGCTTTTCCTCTCCAAAGAAGATCTTCCAAAGGGCTCTCACATTTGGAACTTCATGTGCAATAGTAGATATCTTATAGTGGATTCAGTTTCATGGCTTGTCAACAATGGTTCTTTCACCAACTTCTTAGAGGACAGTTGGAATGGTCACTTACCTCTTAATCTTGATCCCTCCCTCAATCGAGTAATGAATATTTCTAAAGTCATTTGGGGTAGTAATATTGCTAACTATAGTCACCGTCATTCAAACGGTTCTTCCACCTGGTGGTGGAAGGATATCAACACTCTTGGCGCCTCCTCCTCAGAATTTTCTTCTTATATGGAGGCTCTCTCTTTTAGAAATGCTAACTTCAAAGACTGTGCAGATCAATTGATTTGGCTCGGTTCTTCCTCTGATGTTTACTCAGTTAAAGAAGGCTATTCTAAGCTCCCTCAGTTTGGTAGAGGGGTTCATAACAACTTCAGATGTTGGACTCCTACAATCCTTCCCAAAGTGGCGATGTTCGGTTGGTTGGTTCTCAAAACCAAAATTCTTACCCAGCTGTGCAGAATATCCTAAGGTTTTGCATGGCCTTCCAAATGTGTCCTCTGTGGCATGGCTGAAGAAGATGTTGATCACCTCTTTCTATTCTGTTCCTTCGCCTCTAATTGTTGGCAATGGCTTATTGGTAAATTTAACCTCACCTGGGCTCACTGTAATAACATCAAAGATACTCTTACTACTTGGCCAACAAAGGTGTCCAAAATTTCCCTGTGCTCTATTTGGAATGTGGCCCCTTTTTTGAATAAATGAGAAGTGGATATTTCAGAAAATGCGAGTAAAAACAGTCTAAATAATCCTTCATTCACCTCAAAGGATGCTCTCATTAAAAATCTTGGCCCCTGATCAAAATTCCTAATCCCATATCCATTGTCAGGTATGGTTTATCCCAAGTGGAAAAATTTATTTGAAGAAAGCAAGTTAGATGGAGGCCTCCCCCTTTAGGCTCCTGGAAATTAAACTTCGACGGTGCTTCTAGAGGAAATACCGGGAATGCAAGCACTGTGTGTATTCTCTGTACCAACAAAGGGCTCCTTATCACGGCAGGCTCTTTTCTGTTTAGCGATTGTTCGTGCAACATGATGGAAGCTCAAGCTCTTCTGGAAGGTGTTAAACTGGCTCTCTTGTATAGTTGCGACTCTCTTTTCATAGAAGGGGATTCAAAAATTATCACCCACGCTATTTCCAAAGGTTTTGCACCTTCTTCGAAAATCAATTCTTTCATTCTCATCACTCTTCATTGGCTCGGTAAAGTAAAAGATTGGAGCATTTGTGATAATTTTCAAGAATCCAACTCTGCAACGGATCTCCTAGCCAATCATGCGATCGATTTACCCTCCGCCGTCAAAGTTTCAAGTGATGCGAAGGTCTGGGATGGGCTCTTGTCCATCATTTCTTCTATAAGGAAGGACACTTAATCTCTATGCCATGCCGCCTCTTCGTTCCTCTCCTTGGTTTTTAGTCGCTTAGTCCGACTTTGGTCATCATTTACTTTCTTGGATTCTCTCACAATGGCCTTTGTGGGCTTCCCCTTTGTTATTCTTCATAGCGAGAATTCGGATTTGGTTTGTTCTGATGCAATCGATCGCAACAGGTAGTTTGACATTTTTCATTACTTTTCACAGGAGGAAATGATGGCTATTGAAACCATTCTTGGTGACTCTTATCGGCATGGCTCTCGTCGGGCCAGAACAGATTCTGAAATTTCTGCTGCCTTCATCTCCTTCTTCCTTCTACTTCATCCGGATCCCTTGGTTGTTGAGTTTGTGGCCGTTGATGAGATTTACCATGTTCACCGAGTGGGCTTACACGAACAATTGTTAGATTTCTCCCTCCCTGACCTTCTGCTATGGGTGGAGGATGTTGACGAGCTCACTTTGGGTTCGGGCCGAGATATTCAAAGGCTTTTTGGTCAATAACGGGATTTGTTGCAGTATGCGTAGAATGTGAACTCTCTTTTAGTTTACGGGAGGTTGGATCATTCGCTTCTTCCCCTGGTTGACATCAACGCAACTCTCTTCTCGCTTCAATCTGCTGTCAAAAACCTCAATGCTCTTAAATATCATGCAGACGTAACCTTCAGGATTCTTCTTAGGGAGGCTAATTCCCATGCGGGTACTCAGTTCAGTTGATCTCTTGGTTCTGTGCTGGTTTGGTTCGGGTGTTTTGGTGTTTCTGTCACCCATTCTCGCACATTTTAGCTCTTGGTTTTTCTGCTTTTCATCCTTCTTCCCTCCTCTTCTTTTCTTTTTATTCTTCCCTCGCACAGTTTGGTTCTTCTCTCCTCTTATTTTCCTTCTTGCATCTTCATTGATCTTCCTTTCTGTAGGGTTGGGGCTCTTTCCTCACTGGTTCATAGCTCTAGTCAAAAGCGTTTAACCATAAAAAAAATGTCAAAATGAGTCATTGCCTAATAGCCAAGTTATTTGATATATCTAGAAAGTTTTTTTAACAAATACATAAAAAACAACAAGTCTCAAAACTACCCAAGTATCGAAACAAAAATCCAAGATATCTTGACACAACAGTCAAAGTATTTTTCATTTCTTATCTAACAGTTAAGTTCTCATCTCATAGGCTAATTGATAGCCCTTTAACAAAACAATGAGGTTCAATAGGATCCGAATACCATGTAGTAGTAATAAAGTGAAAGAGATTAAGAGCACACCACAAGATGACAACTAAATGAAATTATCCAAGGCCAAAAGGGAAAACACTGAAACCCAACAAAATAGTAGGGAACATCACCTGAGCTAAACTCTATTAAAATAATGATCAATTTGACCATCATATCCCATTTAGACCAGCACTAAGAAAGTAATGTGATAAAGGAAACGATGTCCCAACTGAAACAAACAACTATTACGGAAGAAGAACAAATATTCGTCATTCCATTAGATTGTGGCACAACTTTAACTCTACAAAATCAAGGGTTTGACTCAAGGTGGTTAGGAAACCACTTAACACAAATCACTTCCACAAGGTGGGATGAACAAGAATATAAAATGACACAAACATGTGTCTAGAAGGTCACAACCTCTAAGGGGTCCAAAATGCCAATATATTGTGAGGTCAGAAAGATGGAAGGTTGGTTAAGTAAAACTTTCTATTGTAGAAGCTTGGCTTTCTATACTAATATTCACTTCAATTCAATATTTTATTATCCAGTCCCCTTACTATTTGGTAAGCTAACCAATAGGCTACTCTTGCTCAAAAATCGCATCAAGCGCAAAAGATTCTAATTAAATTTATTAGGCAAAGTATATCAAACATTTACGAGATAAAAGCTTAGGATTACAAAGGTCTTATAAAGCCATTGACCATCAATCCACCTAATGCCCAGGGAAATATAGAATTAAGGCACCTTGTTTTGACTACGAGATTATACGAAAGTAAATCATTAAACCCTATTTACTTGAATGAACTACTTCCAAATCTCAAGCATTAATAGAAAGGAATGTTCAAGGACACCAAACATTGTCAGCCCCAAAACTCATATTATCCTACAATAAGATGTTATATATATATATATATATATATATATATGTATGTATGTATGTATGTATCTCTCATAAGTACAAGAAATCCAAAGTCTAAAACACACAGTCAACAACCATGATAAAGGAAAACTTAATAGTATATATATGTATCCCTCGCAAGCACATGGAATCCAAAATTTGAACACACTATTAACAACCACGATGAAGGAAGGTTTCTTCTATATTTTATTATAATTTTCATATAACCAAACAATCTGAGAGTCTAATAAGCCCCCCCCCCCCCCCCCCCCCCACTTTTTTCCTAATCGGTATCCTTCCATATCAAATTGATTTACAAGGGTTCATGACAAGTTGAACATATTTTCACATAGCCAGTCGAAAAAGAAGGGATAAGCAACCCAAAACAAGGTCAACATGGATATATCCATAACTGTTCTATTTGATTTCATTAATCATAAGTGCTTTAAAAAATATATTGTCAGGTAATAACCTTAGAATGAATCCCACTGTTATTAAAACTATGCAAAAGTCAGGAAAACAAGAACTTTCACACCATGCAAATTCACAAGCAGTTTTTCATTATAATAGAAAACTACGCAACCCAGAATCACATAATCAAAGATTAATAGAGGAATATCCAGCAAGGTAAAAAAATGACTATACAACAACCACAAAATCCAACTTGAAATGTCATTTCAGGAAAAGAGAACGATTCATTTCATGAGATTGTTAAAGCTAACAAAATATTAAAATGGGTGGTGCTTATCATGCTTGATTTAAGCTTATAAACTTGGATACACATCTATCAGGCCCTTGTTACAACAACATCTGACACATTCCTCTGATTTTTTCTTCCTAGGCATCCAAGATTGCTCCAGGTTTCCAATTTGACATAGGCTAGGTGTAGGCAGCTACAATTGGATGGAGATCTACTTGCGACTGACATTTGCTAGAAATTTTCAAATCCTTTTAACAGAGCCCTAGTTTACAAAATCCCTAAACCAAAATAGTCCATACGACCAACATGTTTTAGGCATTTCATTCAACAAAACATATGCCAAGCGTATGCCTTCTTTAAGGCATTAAAGGGAAAAGGTAGGCGGCCAACAATCCCCATCCACTTACCAGCTAGCAAACAACCTTTAGCATGAGATCTAATGTTAGAAAGATAAATCAACGACCAACATAAAATTTATTGGTTAAAAATCATGCACGGAGGGCCAGGTCACTATCAAAGGTGGGTGAATAATTTAAATCCAAGAATAAATTTTGCAGACCCCTCAAGGATTCGCGCCACCAAAAGACCAATCCACTTGTCCATCAATTCTGTTTATCTAATTATTTTATTTTATAATTCACTTCGGGCATTACAAAAAAGGTCGATAATGATCTCAGATTAAGGATAAGAAAACTAAAAAGGCCAACCACAAATGTCAAAATAAGTAAAAATAATTAACAAGAAAGAAGCGCCCAGGATGGACAAAGGTACTTGGGTGTTAGTGTCTAAAGATAAATGACAACAAATGTGAAAATATAGATAGACAAGGATCTCTGTGACCTGACCAAAAGTGGATACAAAAATGACACATGTAAGAGAATTACAATAGAAATAAATCAAAGAACATAGATGGACAAATGATTGTGTCACTAATGAATACTTATCTTGCTTAAGATTTGTGTGTATAACAACCTACTAATGACATAGTGAATTAGTAATATGTGCATGATTTTGAGCTACATTTCCCCCCCTTTATGCTATTTGAATGAAATTTAAATAGTGTAAAGGAAGTAAGGAACATACTTGTAAAGAGTTCGAAGAAGCCATAGTGTAAAGTGTGCGCAGAATGTAGGAATTTTTAGCGTGGAGAACCATGGATCGGCATTTTGGCCCATGTGGCGTAATTGGAGATAAAAAACCGTTGTAAGGAGCACTTGGAGAGATATTTGAAATGAATTTGGAGAATTTGGAGATTTTGAATTGTTGCCAAAGGAGATAGAAGAGGTAGGGAGTGATCAATTCCAAACTTGATTTGCGTGAAAATGGGAAGATTTGGGCATCATGCCACCAGAGGAAGTGTGTTTGGGAGAGAGGTCTAGTTTTTCTCTCCATCCATGATGCTTCCCCAAAAGGTCCAACTGCTGCAGGCGGATAAAGACCAAATTTAGTTTTGATTAGTCTCAATTGAATTTTTTTTTGTTGCGATTGAAGAACCCGTATAGGCAAGGCAATGACGTCTCATTACTCCCATTCCTACAGTAGTGGGTGTTCCGATTTTGATAGTGTTGGATGGCTTCCAAGTTAGGTCATCCAAAAGTGATAGTGATGTAATGCATCTCCCAAGTTACGTCATTTGGGAGAGATAGTAAATGTGCTTGTTGTACTGATTGATTGATTTAATTTGAGTGATAGAAGATTACTTGAAATAATATGTACTAATGAGATTAATCACGGAGAGGTTTTGATTTTCCCAAAATTAGGTCATCTCGGGGTGATAAATTTGAAATAACAAAAAATATTAAATGTCGAATAGAATGATTGTAACTGTGTTTGAATGAGATATAACAATGTATGAGGAGTGTTGATTGATTGCGTTGTATCCTGAGAGGGATTATAGGATGATCCTGATTGTATGACGCCCCTTTCGATGAAAGGGTGAGGGGTGGAGAAACAAGCACTAAGCCGAAAGCACATATGTAAAGAGGTGTGATAGTAAATGAGAGATAATATTATTGAAAAATTATGTGTATGTATTTATTAGTACATGTTTTAGATTTGAATATGGAATGGTGCAAGATGTATTGTACGGTGCTATGAGAAATCATGATTTGAATGATGCAAGCAGGGAGGAAAACAGAGTAACGAGGCTCAAGATATGAGCGGAACCATGTGCCGTGTATTATTTGTAGAAATGGTTGTAAATAATGACTATAGTATAGGGTAAATTGGAATTACTATATATTGTAATATGGAAAAGGTGAATAGTAATTTCATTTGTATCAAGAGTATTTGAGATTTGAGATTTGAGCTACGAGAATGCCACATGTTAGAGAAGTGAGTTTGACGAGATTTGAGAGAGTGGCGGCGGCTGTGGCTTCGCAGATGACCAATGAGATGTGTGATCATTTTTGGAAAATAAACTTAAATATGCCTATTTTTATTAGTTTTAGAAAAAATTGAACTTTTGTAATTTTTGATGTTTCTGACTAGGATAAAAACGACCAAGGCATTTTTGTTCAATGGGACATAGTGCCTAGTTCCAGGTGCTAGTGTCCTATTTTTGGACATTATTGACATGCTCCTAAGTGTTAGAGTCCAAGGGCATGGTTTTAGAACTGTTGTATGAAATCGTGAATTATGAGTAATTTTATGTTGTTATGAATGAGTTTACAGTATGTATATTGTGCTAATAAAGGATTTTTTTTTGTTTTTTTGTGTTGTGTAAAGGGATATGCACTTTAGGGAGTTTCACGTGGGTTGTCACTTGAGTACATTACTACATATGAGGATTGGAATATATTAGACCGTACTGGCCTGCAACACATTGCTAGATTAGGGGAGATACCTCATAATATGCCTATGTTGACCGCTTTGCATGATATATTGTGCGCATATACGTGTACATTCTGGTTGCTGACGTACGAGATGACAGTGAAACTAGAGAATGTTTACAAGATATTACATTACCTATTGTAGGAGATAGTGCATATCATGACTGTATCAGATTCCTGTAGTCACATGAGGGCATCACATCAACATTTAGAAGGACACGAGTATAGGCTGAGATTCATATTAGCTTATATGCGATTGTGAGATCCAGTGCTCCACGATTTCAGAAGTTTATTGCAGTGATTATAGCTTCATCGGTGGTGCTAGAGGGTGGCAGAGTTGGCATTTTATACAGGATGCATGAGATATGTCACATCATAGAGGACCATGATACTAGGTATGCATGGGCATGGTGTGTATTGGCCCATTTTTATGGGGATTTGTATAGATTTACACAGGAGGAGAAAGGAGGTGGATTAGGAGCCACCACTTTATTGCATGTATGGACATATGAGTATATAATAATATTGAGGTCACTTAGTGGGCCACGAGCCAATTGGGCTCGACCTGAGATCTTTACGACGAGGTGGGTGGGCACCCATAGTAGGAAGATTTATACGACCACCTATAGGTCAATGATAGATCAGATGGGTCATAGGGCCATCATATGGAATCCATATAAAGACTATGGAGGTTGGTTGGAGGATGGTGTGGAGTTGTAATCCATTCGGCCCACCATGTTGTTAGAGGATCACTTCCTAGGGATAACAGAGTTTTTATAGGGTGAGTGAATTTATAGATAGTTTGGCATGGCCTAGGATGTGCCCCCAAAGTCATATATGGGGTGTAAATCTACTAGGGACCATGTAGAGGACTCCTTCAACATTCTATAAAGGTATGGTAGAGGGCTTGGTGATGAGTGGACCCCACTCAAATAGGCCCATTTTCTGAAGAAGAGTGTTTTGAGACAAGGTTGTCCAAAGGAGTTGCATGCTAAAGGTTTTGGAATTTACATCAATTTGTTACATGGAATGGTTTGGTTGATTTGAAGTGATTTTGCGGCATAATGAAGTTTCCAGGGTCCTGAAGGGTGTAGAAAACAACAACAATTTTGAGATGAACAAAGAGTATTGGGATCATTAAATGAAATAATTTGACTGGTTGAGCTAAATTGCAACCATGTATGAATGTTAAATGTTATTTTAATCATGTGTAATGATTTGTGGGTCATGAATAAGTATTGTTTTGATGTTATAGAATTTTTTTTATCTTTGTGCCCATGGGGATTTGAGTCATTTTTGGAGTTTGTAATGAGGTTTTTAGCTAGGCTGACCCACTTGGGTCACTTATAACTATTAGAATTTCAATTTTGGGTGTTTTCATGATGCATGGGTCAAGCCAAAGGAGGGAAATATTTTTTAGTTTGAATTTAAAATGAAGAGGACCTTATAAAAGCATTGTTTTGGGTACTTTTGCAAGCTAGTTGTGTGTGTGCAAGAACTGCGACCTAGGTGGGAGAGATTTACATGTGTTGAAGTATGAATTAAGGTAAGATCAATTGTGTTATAGGTTTAAGAAGATCAAAAAACATGTGTGCAAGTGTTTGAGGGTTTGAGAAGTGAAGGAAGAGCTTGTTGTGGAGGATTGGCGACCTAGGGTTTGTATAAGGGTTTGAAGAGCTGCGAGCTGGACCAAGTGGTCTCCATTAGTTGTGAAAAAAAATTTCAGATATTAGATCATCATAAGGTGGTCGAGTGGATTCTTGATTATCTTCGGGGGTTGTAGCCTCCTTGTGGAGTTTGTGCTTCAAAAAATTAGGGTTCGGTTCTCCTTGTAGGGTTGTAGCTCTACTAAACAAGGGGTTTGTGCTCCTTGAGTTGGCACCTCACTAAATTTTGAACCATATCAATATAAGATTTTGTTACAGTGGGTTTTCTTCCCCTTGAGGGTTTCCCACTTATATATTGTGTCTTGTGTTGATTATATTGTTTATGGTTCTTGCACATGTGATTATTTATTATATGCACACATTAATGGATGGTTGAATACTTGTGAGTTTTGAATAAGTAAATCTGAAATATAAATAGAATTTTTGTCAGGACTAATTCACCCCTCACTCAGTCCATTATGCTTGTAACACATAATTCATGTGTTGGGTTGGTAAACCTAATGCATCGACCTCTCCTTGGAATAATCGAGGAATGATCACCCCCAATAATCCATCAAAATTTAGCAAATGCATATTCTCCAAGGCACAAGAATGAGAACACATTCCATCCATAAAAAATACATGTGTTCCTTCCATGTTTTGTATCTCTTTTTAAATTTCTTGTTGCATATTTCTTTACATTACTTTCATTACATTTGAGTTATGTTCAATCTCTTTTCTTAGGCACTGACTACAATTTGTGTTGCAAGTTTTATTTTAGAGCATGCCAACACCAACACAATGTGACACTACAAAATAAAGTTATTGCAAGAAAAGACAAAGTGTATCAACACACTCAGGTGTATTTTCCTTTTAAGTATGTAATTTTAAAGTTCATACTTAAAGTGGGGGGAAATGTAGACACTCAAATTTAAAAATCTATCATTTGATGTTATTGATCTTGACATTACACACTTGTATCCAAATAAATGCACTCTCTTCACTCATAATTAACACACCATGACAAAAAATTATGCACTTTATTATATTTGCACACCTCTTTTTCATTAGTATATAATGTTTAATTGCATAAAATGCATCTAAAAACATCCATGCTTAGGCCCACGAAGTCAAATTATACTTTTCTACCTCATGTCCAAATATATTTTTTCATACTTTTCTACCTTATTATGAAAAAATATACCCCCTTGGTCAACCTTTCATCTCACAACAACCTTCAGAAGCATATATAAGCAAGTAAATCATACCTAATTTAGGGACCTGACACTTTATGAACTCATGCAAAAGCAACAATAAAGGCACTCGAATCTCCCTAAACCATGAAATAACTCATGCACATCTATTAGGATAGCACCCTCTACTGGTCTGAAGTATCCTTCGAGATTTAAGAGTCTCCATATTCATTCTATAAGCAAGCAAAGTGACCCTTCCCAAGCATTTGAGCAAGTTTGAAACTCAAGTGAAGCATTGTCGAAGCATGGTTGTCAAGTTATAATTGCACTATGGTAGATATCACATTCTAGGAGAAAAATGTGAGATTTGATCCCTCTTCAGTGTAGTGATGATGTCAGCAGTACATAGGGGTACCCAAAACCACATAAATTTATTTCGCAGTAATTCTTTTCTACACTACAAGGGTTTTGAAGGTTTGAGAAGAGTTTCAAAGCCATTCTGAAGGTGAGAGAAGAAGAATGAAACATAATAAAACACATTTCTAGGCAAGTGAAACAATCAAGAAGTTTCATAAACAAATTCTGACCAAGTCCAACACTATACGAAACATGTGTTATAGATAATAGTGTATGGTTTTGACCAGGACCAATTTCAAGCTATTTTGAAAAGTTAGATTAATAGTCACTTTAAAAAGTGTTATTCTGATTTGTGAAATTAATGTTGGAAGTTAAATTAAATCAGAATATCCACCTGAAACATTATTCATCCTTTTTTATGTATGTTAATTAAAACATTCTTAAATTTAAAAAGGTGAGATTATCATAAAAAAGTGAACTCAATATGTATTTGAAATGACTGATCTAGGACTGCTTCAAAATTTACTAGGTGTAGAATTTTAGTAGTGTTACAATTTTTATTATACTATTTTTATATCTCAAACAAAATATGCTAAATCCTTGCTAGAAATATTTAGAATGTATTATTGCAATCCAAAAAAACACATATGGATCTTGGGACAAAACACTCAACTAACACTAATTTACCATTGGTCAATGATATAATTTATAAAAAAATAGTAGGTAGTTTGATTTATCTTACAACTACTCAATTAGATCTTTTGTTTTGCAGTAAGTTATAATTCTCTCTTCATGTCCTAATTGTATAAACAACATTGGTAAGTTGTAAAATGAGTTCTTAGATATGACAAAAGAACTCTTTAATTTTCCATTCTATATAAGATTTTTTTTGATTTTAAGCTCACATGGTAGATTGATTCAAATTAGGAAGGATCAATTAATTCTAAAAAGTCTGTAACAGGTTATGTTTTAACTCTTGGTTCAAGAGTATTTTCGTGGTAGAGTACGATTCAAAGTACATTTTCATTGTCCTTTACTGAAGCTGAGTACATAGAAGTTGTGAGTACAACTTGTGAGTTGACATGAATTCAAACATTAATTAGGGGTATTAAACTTGACTCATCTACACCCACACCTATCTTTTGTGATAGCCAGAGTGTTCTAAAGTTGGTGAAGAATCATGTTTTTCATGATAGAACAAATATATTATGAATTTCACAACTACTATATATATGAAAATTGGTCATGAATGAAGACATATGTATCGATTATTGTGTTACCTCTTAACAACCAACTAATATGATGAAAAAACCGTTGAGTAAAGATAAATTTGTAATTTTTAGAGATAAGCTTGAAGTTGTTTCTGATTTAGTCATATGGGAGCATATATTAGAATAAATAACTAATACGTGTTTGTAATAATGCTATGTTACATGTTAATGAGCTTGTAAATATTGTTACACTATTTACTTTCCTATTGTTGGGATTGTTTTTTATAGAGTTTTCTTTAGCCTTGAATAAGCTTAGTGATTGTAGAAATTCCTACTACGCAACTAAGCTTTGCCCATTTAATAAGATCCATATTTGTGACGAATTACTGATTAAACTAACATGTAATATCCTAGCCTAATCTAAATGTTATAGGAGCAACAAATACATAAATAAATGCATTATTGAAAGTAACCCAAGTAACCAAACAGTGAAATAATGAAACCCTAAGCGTAAGAGAGGGTTAGAAGAGCTTTAGCTGATTCGTCGAGGTCGCGTGATTGTGTCACAGTGGAGACCAACTAAACAGGAGGAAGAACCTTCGTACAGGAGACTGAGACAATGTAGATCTAGACTATTTGGCTTGAATGTGGTGCTTGGAAAAGAGATTAGGGCACCTAGGGTGCCATGGTCTGCAATCTGAGCGCCCTAGTTTGTGTGGGATGTCCAAAAACCAATTTTACAGGGTTTCCAGATGATGCAAAGCCTTCACTGCATGTCGCATGTATGTCGCTGAATTTCACCAAGTGTTGCTATAAAATTGCAATAAATGAATCACTTGCAAAACATCAAAACCCTAAATAAAGAAAGATGCATATGAAGGGGTCGGGGTCAGAATGTCCTCATACCTAATGTAGTTATGTGTATGTTTGTGCACAATTATGCCTTAGGTTCTCTTGTGTGTGCTAGAATTTGTGAGTAACGAGCAATAACTAGATGAAGAATGTAAGTAAATGGTGCATATAATGGAATAAACTCCCCTCCTATGAAGTATATGCATAAAACCAACCTTGTGTCCCTTGTGAAGGAGCTATATGGATGCAAATGGAGATCTAGATGCCTTTGATGAATGCAACCTTAGGTTGAGATAGTAATACTTAGTGTTTGGTCCCTCATTATGATCACATAACTTTATATTTATATGACTCCCTTACTTGAATTTCGTAATCAACTTCGAAAAGGACGACTACCAAAAAGATAAATTGTTCAAACAGATAGAAAGGACTCAAAAAGTGCAAGTAAAGAGAGGAGAGGGGCGCCTAGAGGGGACATAAGCGCCTGGCGCTCCTATTTGGTTGGGCACTCCAGTCTAGAATGATAAATGCCGAAAGATGAAAATACCGACTGAGCAAGTATAAGTGCAAGATTGAAAGTAGAAGCATAAAGCAAAGCAAAGTGGCCAAAGACATGGGTTAATTATTACTTTTCGTACTTAGGAATAATGTAAATAAGAGTATGTAACTCGGACTAAATAATTGCCTAAAGTGCATGATTTAGTGTCTACAATTACAACTTGTGGATTTTATAATAAAAATAATACGAATCAAATTTTAAGATACATTTTTTTCGACTTGGGAATTAAGTAATACCCATCAACTCACAAATTAGTCCACTATATGAGAGAAAAGACATCCCCTTGATCATTTCTTAAACATGTCGTATAATAATCATAGTAGTTTTCAAATAATAAACCTTGGCATGACCAAGGGTTAGGAGCAATATCCATTAAAATAGAAATAAATTTTATAATTTTCTCCATGTAAGCAACATTAGCCATAGAGTGGTTGTGTTTAAAATTCCCACAAACCCAATTTTTTGCTCGTTGTTGTAATGCCCCGCTGGACATTGGAGTTTTTTTGTTCTACCTGCCACCTTGACCGCCTGTACTGGCTGCCGCATTTTCCTGTCTGTCCTTGCGTGAGGTATGGATGGAGACCCATTTTCTTTGCCATAATCTATTTTTTTGATTCTCCTTCAATGCGTGCAGGTGGGTGGTGGGCACATTTCCTTCTTGGACTTTTTTTTTCTCTTCCCTGTCACCTCATTTTGACCTTCTCCTCCTTGGCGTGTTCTGAACAGTGGATGCATTAATGGTGAAATGAAGGTCTGTCGCCCTGGTGTTGCGTGAGAGGGTTTCGATCCTCGAAATCATGCTGTACAGGTAGTATCAGAGGAGCGTTGAACTGAAATCCTCCTAGGAAAGTGCCATGAGGAAGATTTTAGCTGTATGCAGCAGCTACAGGGTCGGAGGTAAACTTATCTCAGAAAATCAGTGGTCTCCAGGGAAAGAAAGTGCGACAACTGCTACAGGGTGAGCCCAGGGAGCAGTGGGCGTTGTTCTTGCTGTTTCTGGTTGCACGTGACCGCAGTCATGATCTACTGTTGCAAAATCTTGTAGCTGTAATGGAAGAACGAGATAAAGTTTTAGTCGACATGTCTTGCCTTTTCATTTTGGAAAGTCACTTCTGTCCAGGTGGCGGATCTAACATGGAAGAAGCTCGATCAAATCTTGTGGCAAGTTTTTCTAGAGAGGCTGAGAGTTGCATTCACTACTGTTCTTTTGCTGACCGAAAGTTTTCCAGCGCATAGCCATGAGTTAGATATGGTGGTTTTAGATGAAGCCGCAAGCTTGTGTAACAGGCGTGTTACCTCCACGTTTTTGGGTGCTGTGAAGGGTTTCATGTTCGAGAATCCAAAGCCACAGCCTGCCGCAATGATTAGCCAGGCAACAGGCATGTTGTAGTATAGTAGAAGCCCTTTTTGAGCGCTTCCAGCAAGCAGGTTGTCCAAATCTGTTGTTGTCTGTTCAGTATTGAACGCATCCTCGAATTCAGGATTCTCCGTCAAGATATTGCTGTCAAAATCGACCTTGTGGCTGTGAGAGTGTTCCAGCAGACCTGATGAAATTTAATTGCAGAGACTCTCTATTGAGACCTTCTTGCTGTTCGACGTAACTCATGGAAGAGTATCCCATGGAGGCGGATCTATTTTAGATCAGAATATTCATGAAGCACGATTTGCTTTGCATTTTTATGGGCTCCTTCAACGAGTCACTGAGTTGGCAGGCATAAAGGTTTCTGTTGGAATTATCACACCTTACAAGCTATAGCTGAAATGTTTGTACTGAAAGTTTGATGCTGTCCCCAGATCTGATGAAGGAAAAGGGTTGGTGATTTAGTTGGATATGCGGGGAATCCTATGGGTTCATACACTGAGGAGCAGATTCTTCCTGCAAGTTTTTTTGTACTAGTGCCATCTACCATTTATCCTATTGTGGGTGCTGCAATTATGCTGAAGGGTATGACTGCTCAGTTTCTTCTTCGGCGTTGCTTTTAGGTGGAGCCCGGGCATACAATTCTTGTGCACGCTGTGCCTGGAGGAGTAGGATTTTTGTTATGTCAATGGGGTAATGCCCTTGGTGCCACTGTCATTGGTACTGTATCGACCAAGGAGAAGGCCGCACAAGCAATTAAAGATGGATGCCATCATCCCATTATCTATACCCAGGAAGATTTTGTAGATTGTGTTAAAGAAATTACAAAAGGACAAGGTGTGCAGGTCGTTTTTGATTCTGTGGGCAAGGACACATTCTAGGGATCTTTGGAGTGCTTGGCTTCTAGAGGTTACATGGTGAGCTTTGGTCAGTCATTAGGTGCAATTGATCGTGTTCCTCTGTCAGCCCTTGCCCCAAAATCGTTGTTTTTGAGACGGCCTTCCATGATGCAATACACTGCAACTCGAGAAGAGCTCTTGGAAACTGCAGGAGAATTATTTACAAATGTTGCATCTGGTGTTATAAAAGTCCGTGTGGCAAAGACATACCCACTGGCAGAAGCTGCAAAGGCTCATACCAACCTCGAGGGTAGGAAGACAAGCGGTTCAATAGTTTTGATTTCCTGATAACTAGCTAATGTGGAGAAACATAGATCCAGGAGCGTGATGTTATCATTATGTCTGGTGTCCGAGCTTCAAACCATGGTTGGTGTTTAGCCTTCTAGCGCAAGTGCTCTCGGACTGAGTAGTAAGCAATTCGAATCTCACCCCCAAAGCAGCTGTATTAAAACAATCTAGTGTTTGGACAACCACCTATTGCATCCTTCTAGTCGTGCCTTCAAAAGGGAATCCTGGTGTAGTATATTGCAAGAAAAGACCAGTGAAACAGAGGATAAAGCGGAAGACGTGTGGCTGTAGCAGTCCCTGCTGGATGTTCACGACTGGTGGATGCATTAAAACAGGCAAGATAGACTAACTATATACATAATATGCTAGTATCTAATAACCTCTTGAAATGAAACTTTTTCTTTCTAGAAATTGGTTTAAATCTGTGATTTTGTGGATTTGCGTTCAGTACATGGTTAACAGTTTGTTACTTCTGGATTTTCCTCTGTTGGTTGTTCATGTTGACGTGATCAACCCATTTATATATATATAAAACAAACAAAGGTTCTCAGTGTATGCTTTGATTGATCATATGAAATATATATATATATATATTATTTTAAAGTTACTTCCTTCTACAAAAATGTCGTTGTTTCTTTTGTGAACTTGGGTTTGTAATCGCTCTTAGAACGTTGCAACGTTGACTAGTATTGGTTTCCTGTTAAGTTGTTGCCCTAGAGGAAAACATACAGTTAAATTATTATTATTATTTTTATGATAAGCGTGATTATGCACTTCATGTATTGTGCAAATTATTAGGGCTTTTGAAAATTAGAAGTTCAATATATATGGTTGTTAAGAAGGAAGTTTTGGGCCAAAAATATGTCCTGGGTTGATAGAAGGGCATAAATTTTGATAGAACCCCATTTTGATCCTACTCTTTCTATGAGTAAAATTTGTTAAATTTAATGACCTTTATGGTGTTAAGATATGGTATGTTGATGATTCCCTGTGTGATCGATTTAATCATGTATAGACATAATGCCTTGATGGAGTAAGGTAATATCTTTCACGGTTCGTGAAAGTGAAGGTTTTCATCAGCTGCTTAAGGTAACATGAAGTTCCTTATTTTAGTCAAACTTGTTTTGTACTTCCTTCTTGATGAGTGACCTTTCATTGCAAATTTAGAATGATTGTGATGGAAGATCGTGAATATACTTTGTTGTCAAAAAGGGAAAAGAAGCTATGGAATAGTTTGTTTATGTGTCGAACGTAATAATTGTAATTACATCGTTATAGAAGTTTGTTATTGGAGGATATCTATCTTCAATGGTATATTATGTGTTTAATCACTGCATAGGTTACCACAAACTTAGTGTTGAGATGTAAATTAAGGAGAGTTGAGAGACCTCTTCCTTTGTATACATCATTTATGATATTAGGAAGTGAGTTGATGTTGGAAAATTTCAACCAAGTCTAGATTCAAGGCTATGTTCCTCTAAAACGGGAGGATTATAAATCTAAGGTATTATGAAAATTGCAAGGATGTGTTTAGAATGCTAGATTGCCTACTCAACTTGGGTATTAATGAGGCTTGTCGCTATTCCGGCCTTGGTTATGTTCAGTAGGTAAGCTGTTAGGCAATACCTATTCCAGACATTCTTACCGTCCTTTCCACTCATCCTTATTAGCTATGAAGTCACTTGTTACCTAAGATATAATGGTTGTGGGTTTGAATATAAGATGTTCATCCTTTAAACCTTTTTTATTACATGACGGAACTTTGCTTTACCCTCGTTGTTCATTTCTAGCCTATTAGGCCTATGGCCCTACGGAGCGATTGCAAAACTATATTCTTTTTGGCAGCTAAGATCGGGCCTAGTTTTTATCTTTTGAATTCACCTTGAGAATGTGGATTGATGGGTTACACTTTAGATTTCAATCACGTATTCTACGGGATTATATGATTGAAATCCTAATACTCTCAACTCTTGTGTCTAATCATTTAAATTTCATTGTCTTGCATATTTGAATGTCAAACTTTTGTAGTTTTAGAGGTATTTTTCATAACTAAAACTTATGGATTTCTTCTTAGTTGATATGTTGAAAATTATATCTTGTTTCAAAAGGTTGTTAGAGGCTAGAACTTTGATCCATTTCTTGAATTAGAATGTTTCCTTTCATGATTTTGTTAGCTAGTAGCTTATTGTTGCTATGTATAGTCTTATCTTGCTCAGTTCTCGTGAACTGACTCAGGTTATTAATTGTTGCAGATGGCTTACGTGGTTAGATGATGGAAAGACTTGTAGATTATTACATCAATCTTGGTTATGATGTTCCTTTGTACGAATGTGTATTATGTTATAAAATTTGGAAAGGGCCTTTGGACATTTTAGAAGAAGGGTCAGTGCGTATTAAATGTGTTATAGAGTATTGTTGTTGTAACTGTTGAAACTGTGGCTTTTTTGGTTATCATGTGAAAGATGAAATTTGATTACCACTTGGCTATGGGATATTCTAGTGAACTTTAACCCTTAGTATAGTAGCGGGGCATGTCCCATGTTATTACTCTCTTGCTCCCTAGTCATGGTTCAATAGAGATGATATGTCCCTTTGATTTGTACACCATGTTGGAATGAATTGATATAACCTTGTTTTGTTTTCGCAAACGAGTACTGTTAAACTTTGCTCTTAAGTTAAAATGTTGAGTTGTAAATCCTCCTAAGGCATAGTAGCAATGAGTTTGTAAGAACTATAAAGTGAACTGGATAGTCCTTATAAAAGTAAAACTAAAAATTTATATATATGAACTTATATTAATGTAGATGTGATCTACTTGAAACCTTTGAGACCTAGAACAATCAAGAGGAATCTATCTTTTGTAACAAAATATGATTACTTGTTTCTTCCCTCGAGCCAAACTAATAAACACTATCCTGTTTTGGTGAAACCCTAAATGATCTCATGGTGATACATCAATGGTTAAATTTTAGAAGTTGATAGGGTTTAATAAGTAGGAGTGAAAGTGATTAGTAAAACCTTAAATATCTCTTTATCATTTGAAATGTTCCCCTTTGTCAAACTTAATTAAGTAAAGTCTAGATGGAACATTTAACCAATATCGATAAACCCTTAACTTCAATGAAAGTTTGATAGTAAACAATGTGACCCTGAAGCTAAATTCTGCTGTCCTGTTCTGTTAATCCTTGCCTTGATTCATGGTGATATTTCTTAAGCAAGGTCAAAGTTTGATCCTTAACAAGAAGGTTATTGTTAGGAAACCCTAAGCGGTACTTTCCCTCAATCGGAACTTATGTTTTCACCTGTGCAATAGGGGTATGAAACAAGTGTTAGTGACTTGAGTAAGATTAATTAACCTTGTAATAAATGGAAAATGTTCTAAAATCAAATGAATAAAAAGTTTTGGACATCAAATTGATGATCCCAGTTTAAAAAGCTTGGCCTTAAGCTATTTAGCCGACCGTTGAAACGAAAGAAGTTCTCCCTTGTGAAAAGAATTGTGTGAATCGTTACATGAAATTGTATAAGAACATAAGTTAAGAATTAAGAGACACTTTAGCAAACAATAAAATTTAACAAGAAATTCCTCACGGGATGCCCTAACTGTAAGTTTGTTTTGTGGTTGGACTCCAATGTTGTTCTGTCAAGAAGAGAAAAGTACATTGTCCTTGATAGGTGTGAACATTCTCGTGCTGACCTTGTGGTCTCCCCCGTAACAAGTGGTTCCTGGTGTTGGTTGTAACCTTGTGACGACATGTTGTGTCGTGTTGTGTCAAAGCAAGTCAAAAAAAAAAAGTTATCCTATATTTCACTGTGTTGTCCTTGTGTTGGTATTTTTGGTGTGTTACAGTTGTGTACATGTATATGTTTCTTAGACTCTAAATCCACAACCTTCAAGAAATCAAAATTAAAATATTTCCTTTCAATGAACCTCCAAAAAATCAAAATCCTTACAAGAAATCCCTTACATTTGTTTATTCTACATACAACTTGGCCATCGCCTAAATTTGAGCTTATGTTTCATCTTGCTTTGTATACTTGTTTATTTTCGAAGGCTTATTTATGTTCATTGCTAATAATCTATTCTTGTCCATCACTATAGTGAGAATATCTTGACTTACCAAAGTATATTTAAATCATACACATACTTGAAGTAGACTGAGGCCAAATTCACACTAACTACTTGCAATTAAGCTTACGGATCTTGATTAGCTACAATCACATACCTTATTGAAATAATCGGTTGATTGATCCATTGATGCAAGTAATTGGGAATAATTATAACCTAATTCATATTGATAATTGCAATTAGCTTCATGGGGCTTCATTATTCCCAATTGTATAGAAAATCGAACCAATTATCATATTGGTTAAATCATGATGTAATTGAGGTTGATTGAACACCAACCTCCACTACTTGGTTTTAATTAAATTTGTAGCGATCAAATAGACACAATTACATGTTTGGCTGAAAAACTTATAAAATCGTGTCTACAAATGGAGCTAATTGATACCCACTATCCCAATTACAACCCTATCAAACAATTAAGCTTAACATTAAGTTAATTGGTAATAGGTCTTAAAAGGCTTCAAACTCACTTTATAGAGAAAATGTATATCAAGAAAATAATAATTGAGTAGGAAACATGATATAATTTTACTTTGATATATTAGGGTATAAATAAAAAGAGGTAAATAAAATTATAATAGAAAAATGGGTAAGTAAGATACAAGGAAAAAATAGGGGTATTTTCATTCTAATAATATAATGGGAGTGAGTTATAATGGTGTTTTGGTGGATCGGTTAAGACGAATGGTTATGTTTGGATCCACCCAAGTTCTAATCCCACTAGGCACGATCTCCTTCAGGGTGGTTTATTGGTGGTGGCGGGTGTTACATCACCGAAGGATGTGGCTTGTGGTTTCGGCTCGTAGTTCTCGACGGTGGCGGAATTCGCATTGTTGGCATTGATGTTATCGACCGCTGGAGGCTCTAAAAATGATGGTGGCAGAAAAATTTGCATCGTTGATTCAAGCTTAGTGGTTGTGGTTTGTGTGGATATTAATTGTAATATCTTGTTTGAGAACATTTTTTAAGGTGTTGGTCCAAATTCATAATCCATCCAATTGTAATCACCTATTGCATATTGGGGATCGAGTATCCCCAATTTTATGATCTTTATACTAGAAATGATTACGTAACATATTTGAACGGGTATGGTTTACGTTTGGTACAGAGAAGTTGATCAAATAGATCTAAGTTGTTTGTTTGTCTGACATGCCCTGGCATGTTCTCCATCTTTGAAATCAACTACACTGAATGAACCAGTGAACAGAACAGTCCAGGAAATATATCAGAGAACTCCATTCCTCCCTGGCAATAACACATTGGGATTAATATTGGCTCATGTGGATCTGGATGTGGGAGCAGTACTTTCTTTGCATACCCACCTAAGAGCCTCTGAAATAATTTTCGTCTTGCAAGGGAGTCAACGTTGGCTTCGCAGACACCATCAACAAGTTTTTCTCCACGGAGATCAAAACAGGGGATGCCTTCGTGTTTGCCAGGGGTATCATTCACTTTGTTCACAACATGGGAAACACGGATGCTTCTGTGATAGTCTCTCTTACCAGTCAAGCTCCGGGTCTCTCTTAAAGTGTCGGCAATAAAATTGTCCTTGTTATTTGTGATGGAAGGAGTTTGCGTCTCTCACAACAATTTGTCTTGTAACACTTTTGGAGATGAAAGTTTTTGCAGTGTGGCAGGCAACACATACTCAAAGCTACTTGACGGATGTAATAGTTGTCGAAAGGGCGTGTTTAATCCAAACATAATCTCCAACTTTTCACTATGGATGCAGAGGAATAACTCTTTTTCCTCCAACAAATCACTCAATACATGTTTAAATTTGTGAAGTACCTGTACCTGGTTTTATTAATTAAATGAATTCCTTCTATGATATTTGACTTCCCCTGATTGCTTCATACGGACTTAGGAACAATCTCAAGAAAAAACCTGGATGTGAACATATCAGGCTTAGGACAATGATTGATTCTGCCACTTAACATTGGTGGTTTCTACCACTTAAAAAAACTATTCGTTCCTGAACATTTGAAAAAACGTGGTTTCAAAGGGACGCAACCTTATAGAACTGATCATGCGGTGTGTGTATAGTTTGAGTTTATTGCTATTAATGATTTTTTGGTGTTTATGAAAGAAATATCTGGTTTCTATTACTGGTTAATGTGTTGCTTAAGATATTAATTTTATACTTTTCTGTATGTTCCCCTGAATCAATCCTTTTTTTTGGTATTTCTCTTGATCATATTTTTCATATGAAGTTCTATTATGTTTAACCTTGGTGTTGCTTTGTTTTAATTATATGAACTTTGCATTGTGTTGAACGTTTGTGCTTCATTTGTAATGTAATCAAGAATCTTTTAAACTCTCGCCCTTCATTATTCTATTGTGAACATTTTTCGATATGATGTTTTAGTTGGTGTAAGCTTTTTACCGACTCTGTCTTTGTCTTAGTTCAGTTATTAAGCTCCTTATACTATCTTTCAGAGGTAGATAAAAATATCGTTTTTAATTCTTTTTGTTATTGTTTATTGCATATTTCCACAACAAATTTTATTTCAATTAACTTTCGTAATATTCTATTTTAGTTCCTTAGAGAAAAATACTTCTCATATTAGATACCAAGTTAATCTAACATTGAATTAAAGGAAAAATCTTTTTGCCCTTGGTTACTCCTTGGTGAATATTTTTATATCAAAATTTATTTGATCTAACCTTTGCACTGCTTTGTCCCAATTTGTTATAGTCAAATTGTAACCAGTGTTAGACTCCTTTTTCATGAGCAAGGACTAAGAAGAGTAAAGATATTCAATGAGGACAAAGGACATGTACAAAGAATGGAATAAGATGAACGATGCAGGTGACCTTGGTTAAAAAGGGAAGCGCGCACGCGCACACACACACAAGAAGCATTTTAGTTAGCATGTTTCCTTTTCCTGTAAAAAACTTGCGTGGTCATTTTCTTTTCCTTTAACAAAGTGCCATGTTCTGCTACTTATTAGTTTGCCTTCAATTTTAGGAAATTTTAATCAAAAAATCATTTAAACAAAACATCATTAAATTGTAAGGTATAGATCACCCCACTACACAATGTGTTACTCGTTTTCCTGAATTTGTGTTTTTTAAGGTTTTTGAAATTAAAATGCGGTTTTTTAGGATTTAGGATTTGGGGGTTTTTGTGAGTTTTTATATCCCCAAATTTCTTTATGTTGGAGTAGATATTAAACTTACTCTTATGTCGTAACGGTTTACTGATGTGACAAGGCTGATGAATGTTAGTTGCACATTTTCATCAATGTTGTGAGTTAAGGAGAATTCTTGGGAACTCGTCGATTTGGCAAGGATTTGTATCATTTCTATGAGCATATAATTGTGTAAAGTTTTGATCATGTTGTTAAAATTTCAAATACATGTGTGATTTTTTATTAAAAAAGCATTTCAATTTTATTGTGTTTAAAATTTCAAATATGTGCGATTTCTCATAAGAAAGCATTTTAGGTTCATCGAGTTAACTACAAGTTTATGTCAGTTGCGCTAGCAAATGCCTTAAGCTATTTTTGGGAATGTATATTTGTTTTTCTACGATATTGTGATAAATATCTAGACAATCGTAACTTGATAAACAAATTTTGTAGCTAATACTAAAATTCTACATGTCAGCCTTAGCATAATATTATTCCTTATCAGATATATTGATTCTTTGAGGTTTATTACTAACCTAAATAATATATAGATGTGATTACTAACCTGAATGGGGAAAACAAAAAAAAAATTCAAACCATGTTCATATTTGAATTTTTTTTTATAAAAGGATTTTTTCTTCTGTTTTTAATGTATTGGCGAGGTTGTGCAAACCTTGATATTCTATTGTTTACTCTAATTGTGCTTACCATGCAAGTGTTGGAAATAGTTTATGTTGCTTTATAACATTGTGAGTATGTATTGATTTTTCATTTGTTAGTGAGTATGATAAATTTGATTTCATTATTGTACCATAGTGAATTCATTTTCCTAAGTAAAGATGCTCCTCAATAGGTGTTTTCGAAGAAAAAGTGTTTGAAATATGTAGTTGGGCTTTATGTTAAATGGAATTGTCAATATTTTGGTCTTATATTTTTTCTTTCCTTTATCTGCATTTGATATGTTGTCAAATTTATTTAACAAAAAAAGTGTATGTCTTCACTAATTTTGCACATGTTAGGCACCTATATTGTCACAACCAATTGTGCCTTGATTTCTATTTGCATTCCTTGTCATCCTAAAATCATGTTGAATTGCAAGTTTGCACCCCTGCATTCTTTGAAAGAAAATATTGACATTGGAAGGATTGAATGACGGGGTCTAACTTTTACAATTGTCTCTAGAGTGAGGTGCCTCCACCACCGTTGTTTCGCTCCACCACTCTCATTGTAGCGATTCATAAAGAAGTCTCTTAATCCTTTTGTTTATTTACAAATAAAAGAAGAAGCCCAGTTATAGTGCCTTCACAATTCATCCACCGAACAAGTTGCACTTATATCTCCCCCAATTATTTTCTCCTCGTCATCAGCTACTTCTTCTTCTCCTTCCACTTCTTTTTTGGCTTCATTGCCTCCGTTGTCGGTGTATCTATTGCATTGTTTTTGTGCGATTGCTAGTTTATTTATAAGTGCAACTCTGGGTAATAAAAGAGTGGGATGTGAATGTATGGAAGGAGTGGGTTTTTAAAGGGGATGTGATTGCCTAAAAAAAATGAGACGTCGCAAGGGGAATTAAGTGTCTTAAGGAGACATGATGATTTAATATCTAGATTATATCGCAAATCACCTCCAAAAAAAATCAATAAAGTAATAGGTTTAATGATTAAAAAATAATAATCTAACCAATAAAAATATATAAATACTGCATGTAAACCCCTTAATAAATGTGCATAACATAATGGACAATGGATTAGAATTCTAACCAATGCATTGAACAAATATTATATTCAATTACAAATTATTTTTTACATAAAATTCAAAGGTGTTACTGTGTGGAGATGGATCATTTTCCAAGTGTAGAAATAGGGTTTAATCACGTTCAAGTTTTTGCTTGTGTAAATTCTACTCTTTACTTCCTGTCATTAAAATATATGAAAGCGTCGAATACGGGTGGTCTCTTTGCTATGTCGGTTTAATGAATACACAGGACGGCCGAAAATTTTTAATATCATCTTTCAGATTCGCTTATGTGAAACAAAGAAGTAAAAGATAAAATTTTGAAGAAAGAGTAAACTGTAAAATTAAAAGGAGCACACCATTGAACATATTCGAATTTTATTGCTGATACATTTGAAAAAAACATACTTGAATTACAGCGAACAATCTGGTGGTTGTTGAAGGACATTGAGATCAAAAGACGAGGCTAATACAGTGCCTGCCTAAAATTTTGAAACAAAGAATTAAAAGATTAATTTTTAAGATTAAATTTAAAAGATGAAAAAAAACAAGATCATGTGCAAGGGGAAAAAAGCACATTATAAGGACTGTTTTAATTTTGAAAAACTGGAAAAAACTACACAGTAGTACTAAATTTAAATGTAAGAATAATTATGTTGCTACATTAAAATCTAATTATATTTAGAAAATAAAGATAAGGAGGTTAATTTCAGTTACATAAAATACTCAAATATAAGTAATATGTCAATTTATAAGTACTGTTTTAATTTTAAAAAACTCGAAAAAAACCACATAGTACTCTAAATTTAAATGTAAGAATAATTATGTTGCTAAATTAAAATCTAACTATAATTAGAAAATAAAGATAAGTAGATTAATTTCAGTTACATAAAATAGTCAAATATAAATAATATGCCAATTTTAGAGCTGTAATGTTTATTATATAAAGGCATAAGCATGTATGTATGGGAATGACAGTGAATAGCAGTAGTTGGATTGAAGATGGGGAAAACCAGCTTACCATCTAAAATACAATGCACTTCATCATCTTCATTGTTTAACAGGTTACCAGAGGATATAATAAAGAAGATATTGGCATGCTTTCCAGCAATTTCTGTTTGTGAATTGCGAAGAGTGTGTAAGCGGTGGAATAAGTTATTGTGTTGTGGTGAATTCATTTCTTTGTGGATTCAAACGCCCCGCAGTAGTGATCCATGGTTGGTGGTCGAAACGGTGTACGTTCATGGTTTTAGTTTCAGGACATGGTCATGGAAGAGACTTACAAGTGCAGGTCCTTACGAATCCATTGGATCATGCGGAGGACGATTCCTCAAGGCCACCTTCAGACGCGCCCTGCTATTCGATCCCCTCACTCGAAAGAATATCGACAATCTCCCTCGTCCGTTATTGATTGAGCATATCTCGTTGGGAGGCTTTCTTGTGGGCGACGGAGATTCCTACAGAATAGTGCTGGTTGGCCACGACAGAGATGAAAATCCTATTCTAGGGCGTGCAGTAATCGAAATCTTTGATTCTCGTTTACAATCATGGAGGATTCTGAAACACCTACCAAGGAGTGTTTTCAGTCTGCCCAACAACAAAAATGTTTTTTTCAAGGATTTCTTCTTCTTTATGGTATTCCTCCTTGATGAGGATTTTCAAATTGCCATAATGGGTTTCGGCACCAGAGAAGATTGTAAACTGGAGATTCTATGCCCATTTCTTCCTTCGTCAGCCACTGCTAAGCCAGAGAATTGCAGGATTCTTTCATGGAGATCGTCTTTTTTACTTGTAACAGAAGATGGCGAGACGATGGTTGTGTGGGAGTGGGAATGGGATTTTGAGAAGAATCCCAAGTCGAAGCCATGCTGGATGGAGATTACGAGAATGGGTCCAGGGATGTTTCAGGATTTTAACCGGATACCAGGTACGCTATTATGTGTGCTTGCAGGAGATTATATTTGCTTCAAAAAAAAGAGGATAACTCCTGGTGGTGGAAATATATTTGTGTATAATTTAGAGCATAGCCGCTGGACCCGCCTTCCTCCTCATGGAGGATATGATAACCAATCCCTCAATTCCCCATGTGACGTGGCTATGGTGGCATTCCAACCAAAATTATTTATGTAGCACAGATTTCAGTTTAACTATGTAATAGGATATAATTGCAAAAAAACGTGTATGTGAAGGATGTCTTAAAGGAAACCATTCTAGAGAAAATCTAGCTTTTTAATCTTTGTCATCTCACGTTCGATACTTGTGAAAATTGTTTCCCATTTGGTGTTGTAACGTTACTTGTGAAAATTGTTTCCCATTTGGTGTTGTGTGGATATAATTTTAAGTGCTTTATTTGATGATATGCATTTTTTTTATGGAAAGAAGGTGACCACCATTGGTATATATTTGCACAATGTAATTTAAGGGTTCAATTTTTTTGGGGATTCAATAAAAATCATACAAACTTAAAAGTTTGATATGTTCCCCATTATTCTTTTAAGAAAAATTGCACTAATAAAATAGAGTGCACATAGTAGATAATATTAGGATAGGAAGAATTTGATTCATGGAATAGGTGTGGGATGTGTAGGTATTTAATTCCCATATTTAATTTCCATCTTTCCATTTCAATCTCATTATAATAGTAGCTCTTCTTTAATCTACATTACAAGCTATGTCATAGACATCTAGATGTAGTCTCATGGTGGATGGTCCCATTATAAACATAATAATGTAATTGAAGTGATCCAAAAATTACTAAACTATTAAAAAGTGAGGATTTTAAGGTTGGCTAAAATTAAGATAGATTTGACTCCCAACATACACTGCATTAAATGATTTAATTGATTTTTTATTACTAGTTTGTTGACACACAGATTAGTTTTTCGTAGATATACATCTTTTAATTTTTGGTGTTTGTGTCTTCATACTTTCTGCTTTTAGAATTTCTTCACATGGGATGTTGAGTCTCCCAAACATGTCCATATCTCAATTACCCACATCTGGCACAATCAAAATCCCATCATAATAGGGTGGTCTCTAACTTTCCAAAAACAAAAAGTGGTTTGTACATAACTTTTTGGAAGACATATAAGGATAAAGTAATTTCCCTCTAATTGTTTCCCCACCTCAAAAATTCTTCTCTTTCAATCACCTTTTTCATCATCATTCTACCCCCTATAATGTTTCTCATCAACTCCTTATACTTTTTCTTCTTTATTGCCTCCTTGTCAGTGTCCATTGCATCATAGAACATGGGAGGAAAGGATAAATGGACTCCAAATTTAATTGCTAGCATATACAATATATGGAAGCATTCATAATTGTCCACATATTTTATTTGTTAAAGGTATGAGATTAATTTATTTAGGAAAAATTCTCACCTGACTCCCTCATCTAGTGGTATGCAAACAAAGTAACTACTCTATAGATATTTACATATTTTCTTTGTAAGTGTGAAATTAATTTACTATTAAAAGTTATCATAAACTTTAAACATACTACTATAGGTGTATAGAAACCTAATAACATGATAAAAAACACATATATCCAACCAAGAACACCACTTATACAACTTTGTAAGAAAAAGTAATCATCACATCAAGCACTGTTAGGTGACCCCATGTTTCAATCTTCATGTGGCATAGAAAATATAGTGGGTTCATTTGATCACTGAGGATTGTATTAAGTTTGGATTTTACCACCAAGCTTTGCAGATACTCGTATACATTCACATTTTTTTACCTAATACCATTTTTTTAATCTTGGGGATTGACAAGAGGAACACTCATAATGTTTATTACAATACCTCAAAATCAATGCTAGGTAGGGAAAATCTAGATGAGAAAGCCATCCTATAAAGATTCTTAATTTTATCTACATTATCTACTAACACGAAAAAATGTTCCTCCAACTCCCTAAGAGTTGCCATTAAACCCCCTGAATCAACCCCGTGATGGGAAGACTGAGAGGGCCATATAAATTGAGATCTTCCTATATTTATACGAACTCATCAATGTGTTATTTACTTATGAATATCACTACATGTAATATCATCAAATGCATGCATAGTAGCCTCTGTGATGACAAAGATGATATTCAAATGTTTCTCATAAATGGTTGTATTGAAATAAATTTCTTGTGCTTTCCACTTTAAATATAACCCTTCTAATAGAAATTAATCCATGGATTTTTAATCCATATCTCTCTTAAACCCCAATTTTCAATTGCAATGTGATATAAAAATAGTTAGGGAAGATAAAACTAGGGGATAATTCATGTGATGATCCAAAACCAATGGGTTTCAGAATTAAGGAACAAATTAACAATTGTGCTAGATGAATTGAAAATAACTATCTCTGAAAAGAGATGTAAATTACTCCAAAACTTCAAATACATCAATTATCTTTGCCAGGAGATGTCCATCTTCCCTTTTCAGTTACATATGCATTTATACTATTTTTAGAAATAAAAAATGGCACCTAGAGGAATGTGGAATGTCACCGGTCTTGAGGGAGATGTGGTGTTTAATCTTCCAAGACTTACATGTGTGCCAATTTTACGAAACATACTATTTTTAGACAACACTACAAACATCACAATTTGGGCCCTTTAAACATGGATTTTGGGGTCCAAACTTTTTCAAATAATTTTTTTCACCCTTTCATCACATTATATGCATTCTGAGCTTTCTATTGCACTTTAAATGGAGTCAATTGGAGATACCGTGTAACACACCAAAAAATACCAACACAAGGACAACACAGTGAAATACAGGATAACTTTTTTTTTTGACTTACTTGAAGATAATACGACACTACACAAGTTCTCTAGGGAATACAATCAACTAAAGACATGCTTTCCACAACACAGACCTACATTGGTTACAGATAAACATGAGGCACACACTTAGGACACAATGGTTCATCTAAAGTATGCAATTTTACAACAAGGTTTTCCCACAGAAGGTTTCTTTAGAATCATGTTTTAGCTGTAAGTGCTTTTACATTCTTTACTTTTCCTAGAGAGATCATGATAGGAGAATCTGAAGTTCATGTCTCCTTTGAAGAATTTTCTCCTACCCTGTTAATGTTAATATACAGTGTAAACCAATTATTGGATAGCAAGAGGTTACTTCATTTACTTGATTAACTTATTCATTTGTGAGGAGGCAGTTAATTTCTCAAGGCTCTTAACCTTATCAATCTGTTTTCGACGTTGTGCTTTTGAACATATATGTTTTATCTTTTCAAGCGGTCAATTTTATTTTATTTTATTCCAGTACATGACTGCCTAAATCTTGGATTCATCATTAAGATTTTATTAGTTGTTAATAAGGTTTCATTGGGGTCAAGAGTCTGCCAGAAATATTAAAGGTTTCACTTGGGCTTCACTTGAAGAGATAGACATAAGTATACTGTTTACATTTCCAACGGGTAAGATAGATCGAAGAGTTTCTTAATCAAGTTTCTTCTATTTATTATAATTTTATTATCTTCCAAGATTTTCAATCATTGATTTCACCTTAAGACCGTTCTAAGGATTCACCACAATAAGAGATTGTTGATTAGTTTACATGGGATCACAAGGTATATTTGTTTCTCTTGTTTTTGTTTTTTTTTTTTGTTTTGCTAGGTTCAAAACATAGTCCTCTACCAAACGACACATGACCAAAGGTAACCAAAGTGATGTAAGTTGATTCAAGTTTAGATAATTATAATTAGGTTTGACAATTCAAGGATAAATCATATTCTGAAAAGTGAAAATTCAATGAAGGATACGCATGTCAAAACAAGTTCATTTAATCTTATTGACAATAATATTTCTCAAATTGAATGTCAAACGATAACAACCTATATGAGTATAATACAAAATTATAACACAATGCATTCTATATGGTCTTCACAATTTCCATACCAATGTTTTAAATAAAAGGAAAACATTCGTACAACAACAGTTCCTAAGGAGGCTGGAAACCACTCTCTACACGTGTTTCTTTTTCTCTCTGTTTTCTTTTCTTTTCTACACAGGAAATCCTCCTGCACATTTGTTAGCACATGTCAGTTCGCAAGAACTGAGCACGATAAAAGCTATAACATTAAAACGATATGTTGTTATCTAACTGTTTCAAGGAAGAAAAGCACCGTTGAAGAAGAAAACAATAATCCAAGAGTCTAAACAAGAGCAATTAAAGAGCTGTCCAAAAGCATAAAATGTCTAAATAAAAGGGACGACACTAACTCTATTTAATTATCATTTTCTCATAGGAGCAGTTAATAAACATCATAGTGAATTTCACCCATATCACAATAATGACTGTCATTTTAACAAGATAACATTTCGAAACAAAAACAATTACAGGAAGAGAATTAATTTCAAACGTGATCTGTCCCTATTTGTTTAAGTTAGTTCACCAAGCCAAGCATTCACTATGCCACTGGAAGATCCCAAACAATCAATCGACATGAGAATATCTAAACCAACATGACTTATTAATATTAAGATGATGTGCCTATAACAGTTAATTTTATGTCAGTACAAAATAAATAAATTGGAAATAAAAGGAATGATACGCACAAATGACCTTGTATGGGTTACATCCTATCCTAACAATCCTTCTATTAAACTTTCTTCTAATCAAGAGAATGTCTTAAGAAAAAGGACAAACTTGGCAAGACCAAACATAACCATTATAAATCTTACAAGAGGGTTACTCAATCATTCACAAGAACACAACACATGATACATAGCTTCCAAAGGATCTGTCGTCAACAACAAGTTGACTTAAACCTTTCTGGTCAACACAACCATTCTACTACAATGACAGCAAGGAGGTCGTATCACAATGATCATCACAAAAAACCAGTCAACCAATGAGTTTCCAAACACACCAACCCCTAAGTCGCAGAAGAATGAAATTTAAGCATCTTTACGGAGCAAGACGTAGAGTAATTTCTCATGCATAAAACCAGCATCCCAATTTTAAGATTTGAAACTTCCTCACTAATGATCAAGTAGATCTCGTATCCTCCAACATGTGTGAAACAAAATAAAGGTAAGAAAAGAGTATTTCCTCTGAAATTTTAAGCTATCCAAAACAAATGTGAGTATCATCAAAAGAAGACATTCCATAGGATTAGCTACATTCCTCAAAACATACAACAGTTACCAAGGGAGAGAAGGTGATTCCAAAGACAACAATCTCCAAACGGTGAACATGAATTGATATCAAATCATGATGATCAACCATGACACTCGAAGAATAAAAGTATTTCTTCAAGCTATTCAAAACAAATAACAAAAGCAACTAACCTAGTTGAAAGTAATATCAACTTGGCTCAATTCAAAAATCAGTCAAGCTAAGCACACACCAAGCCAACCGGGAAGGGTTACTAGAACCTAAAACAACTGAAAGAAAAGGATAGAGACAGGAATAGCATCATTCACCTATACACAATGCACTCGCAGTACTCAATCACCAATTCGCAAATACCCAACATAAACCGGAACTACAGATCTCGAACCGAAACAAGAATAGGAACAAAACAGGAACTATAAAGTTGAATCCAATGACAATGTTTGATAAACATTCAAATCGTGAGACCAACACAAAGAACTCGGGAATTTTCATTACATGAACCCCACCTCTTTTGTTTTATTAGTCTTAAGAACAAAGTTCACCCAACTAACATTTATTTAAACCCAGAAAACAATATAGAGGCTTCAACCAGTGCAATCATTTCTAACGCCAAAAAAAAAGAATACAAACGAGCAAGGGAAGTGGAAACCAAACAACATACCATCACACGAGACATTTATATGAAGAGTAGAGTTATTTAATGATTCAGTTAAATAACAACATAAGAATCAATGGTATAGAGAATGTCGTGCTTGATTAAGCTCCCGCAGTCGATAACAAGATGGACCGGGCCTGCAACAGCAACCGAAGCCTAATTCCATTTTCTTCAAGCTCGTTGGGCACCCAAACATCGAACATCTTCACGTTGGCATAGGTAGGAGTTCACGACCAGGGTGGGTGGTCTAAAATACTTGCCATCATCCTCCCAACACTGCTCCAAGATTAGCCCTAGAACTTCTGTAGGCCCCATTTTTTTGGAAATTGAACTTGATCCTTCGTCATTCATCCAAACACCTCCACCATCTCCATATGCATCTGATTTTTTCTGATTTGGACCTCCTAACCTTGGTGCTCTCATATTAGGAGCAGCCCTAGTCTGAGACGAAGCAGAAGAAGGTGGCTTTATAACCAAAAAGAATCTCTTGGTACAGACTCCAAGTATTTTACGGCAAGCTTTCTGACCCAAGCTCTTGGGGAAAAGGGTAGAAATAGGAGAGATCTTTTGAAACAATTTTGGAGTTCTCCCGATGCATTCATGTGCCATGGAGGCTATGCAACACATAATTTGTTGATCTCTATCAGGACTTAACCTTGTTAACAAAATCTCAAATGCTTACTGGAATGGCCCTCCAGCAAATATTGGGAGCTTAAACCATTTTTGCAAAGCTCCAGCTAGTAAGGCACAATTATACTTGCAGTTATCAGGAGCTAGAACATTCTCAACGAATTTACTGAAAACAAAAGCTTTCACAAAATACCCTGCCTAGCATGTGGAACAGATTTTGAAAACCCCATTTTTTTCTTTTCACTCAAAGACCACATTAGCACTTCAAATTTATGTCATAACCAATGTGGTTTTACTGCTATCTATCTTCAATGCAGAAACAAGTTTGTTCATAAACGTTGTTCCATATAACCTGGTATTCTACCAAAAAAATCCGTGTCCAAAGCCCGTGAGAAATTTGGGAAACTGAAATGAAACTGCAGAGTCCATCAGAGGTGTGTGGAGATAGAGAAAGTCCACAAAAATGCAAGTAAACGCGACAGCATCAGGCGGTGGTCCTGTATGACGCTTCTAAGAATGTTCAGACAGATTTTGAAAATCGAAGTCCAGTCGACCACGGATCAAGGACCCTCACTGTCCAAGGTTGATTTTGGAGAAACAACTCAGTACAAGATCTGGATCTGAAAAAAATATCCTTCTACCTTCATCTCCCAAGACATTTTCTCCAACATGCGTAGATCTCCTATGTCTGTGGGTGCGATCTGTCACCTCTAGAATGCAACAAAAATTCCATTGCGCAGAACTAGGAGACTGACTCTTTACGCAAACTCTGGAATCGAATGGTTCTGAAGAACTTGGCAGAATGCCCTTATAAAACCTTTGACCACATGTGCACCAAGGCACATATTATGCGTCCTTATAAGTTTCCCATTGCTTCTTGCATAGACTTTGTTTCTTGCAACTATAAGATCTACATGGCATCATGTACCATAAAATAGAACCCCTTATTTCAGCGTCCTTTGTCCATGAAAGCCCAACATTCTAGGGTCCTTATTTCCGTCCTTACCAACACTTCCCTGTTCTAGATATGAGCCAACAAAATCTTATTGTTGGGCTATCTGCACTTCCTCTCATCGATGTGCTTGAATGCCAAAAACTCTAGCCAACGTATGAGTCAGAGCAAAAATTTGCACAGACCGTGATCATAGATGGAAATACTGCAGAGAAAGTTAAGTCGCTGTAGAAAATTTTAGAGAACGCTGAGCTAGAGTAGGTAAAAAGGTAAACACAGGGAAGAACAATTAATAAAATCCGATTGAAAGCTCAGCGGTCAGCGCCAGAGAAAAATAAATGCAGGCTGTAGCAGGTGAAAAGGAGTGCAAAAAGTCCTGCAAAAACACCAACCCTCCACACAGCAGACAACAAGAAAATCAGGGAAAGATTTGCAAGTCAGACAAAATAAATGAGGTACATCCACCAGCCAGAAGACTCCAACCCGTCAAGATTTTAATGTCTCCATCCTCCAAGCAGTCAGAAGATAATGCTGACCGAGACAGGTAGGTTGGGGCATTACATACGGTGCATAAGTTATGGTCTCCAGAAGTTGCGCCACTGTAATTGCTGCCTGGATCATTCCTCCCTCCTTCATAAGCAATGGTCCCCATTGCAATAAGATGTCCTGTCAGATGTGGACATCACACACTAAACAAGATTCTGGCTTGTCATATGTTGGTGTTTTTAAGTTCTCAATGAAGAATGTCATATCATTGTTCTCAAGTGGAATGCTCAACATGGATCCTACCATAGCCATGGCATCTGTTGCTTTGTTCTGGGCTCGTGGTATCTACTCAAATGTTATCTGATCAAATAATTATTTCAAGGAATCGACCATTCGTTTATATGGAATTAAATTTTCATCCTTAACCTTGTATTCATTTGTAACATGTTTGATGATGAGCATCGAATCACCAATATAGTTCACCTGGCGAATATCCCATTTGATGGCCAGCTTCATCCTTGTGATGAGAGATTTATACTCTACTATATTGTTGGTGCAGGGGAACCCTAGTCTGAATGCCTGTGGAATCAAGTCTCCCGTGGGAGTGATTAGCACAACTCCGACACCTAAACCATGAAAGATACATGAGCCATCAAAGTATAATTGTCAAAGGGTTCAGTACTTGGTAGTGGAGCCTCTGCTAGTTGATATGCTAGAACTTGACCTTTCATTGATTTTTGATGAACGTACTCAATATCAAACTCACTTAATAAGATGATCTAGTTGGCCATTTTTCCAGTTATTGTTGGTTTGGATAATAAGTACTTTAGAGGGTCGATATTTGAAATAAGCTTGATTTTTTTTCTAAGCATATAGTTACGTAGCTTCTGGAATGCAAACACCGCAGCTAAGAAAACCTTCTTGATATGTGGATAATTGAGCTCATATGCTACCAATTTTATGCTCAAATAGTATACAAATTTCTCTCTCTGTTCTTTATCATATTGGGCTAAGAGTTCCCCAATTGCAAAATGTGTAGCAGAGATATAAAGTAACAAGGGTTCTCCTGCCATAGGAAACATGAGAATGGGGTGTTTAGCCAAGTGTGATTCTAGTAAAGTAAATGCTTGTTGTTGTTCTGGACCCTAGGCTAAGTTAACATCCTTCTTGACAAGATGTGTGAATGTATGACATTTGTCTTCTAGCTGTGAAATAAACCTTCTTATGGCTTGAATATTCCCTTGTAAGCTACGCAGTTTCCTGATATTTTTAGGAGGCATTTCTGTGATAGCAGTGACCTTTGTTGGGTCCACTTCTATTCCTCTCCTCAACACAATGAATCCTACTAATTTTCCAAATAGTACACCAAAGACACATTTCTTTGGATTAACCCATAATTTGTAGTCTCTTAATCGTTGAAAGATACATCTTAGAATCTCTGGGTGATCTTCTCGAGTTCTAGACTTAGCTAATATGTCATCTACATAATCCTCCATGATATCACTAATCATATC
This sequence comes from Taxus chinensis, assembly GCA_019776745.2. Taxonomy (NCBI): domain Eukaryota; kingdom Viridiplantae; phylum Streptophyta; class Pinopsida; order Cupressales; family Taxaceae; genus Taxus; species Taxus chinensis. Next base: position 146,620,343 of record CM034154.1, on the reverse strand, counting down.
ATGAAGAATTATAGTCATAGCCCTTTGATATGTAGCGCCTGCATTCTTAAGGCCAAAGGGCATGACTTGGTAATAGAATGTCCCCCACGGGATTGTGAAAGTTGTCTTGTATTGATCTTCTTCCGCAATCTTAATCTGATTATAACCCAAGAAGCCATCCATAAGTGAAATCATTTCTTAACCTACTGTAAAATCAAAAATCATATCGATGTTTGGAAGAGGAAAATATTCCTTAGGACAAGATTTGTTTATATCTCTAAAGTCAGTACACACTTTGCTACCAAGTGGTTTCTTTTGAACCAAGACCACATTGGATATCCACTCTGAATAGTCGATAGGCATGATGAATCCTACTTCTAGTAATCTTTCTAACTCTTCCTTTACCAGTAGGGAAACCTGACGATGCATCTTACAAATATTTTTCTTTATAGGCTTGGCGTCTGGGTATACAACAAGATTGTGTACCACTAATGTAGGATCAAGTCCTGAAATTTCCATGTAAGACTAAGTGAAAATATCTGCATATTCTCTCAAAATTCCTGTAAATACTTTTTTCTCCTGAGTTGAGAGTGAAGCTCCCAATTTAACCATTCTAGGTAACTCCTCTATGTCGATGTTAACATATATTGTATCCTCCAAAGGTAGATTGAGATCTTCCTCTACCAAAGGTGGTTCGAGGAGATCTTCATCTTTAAATGGGTATCCCATTTTACCCATAGGTTGTTCTAATTGTTTGTCCACCAACGCCTCAAAGAGGTTTTCACTGTGGGACTTAGGATTTTTCTTTCCACAAGGATTTTCTATAGGAATTTTACCCTTGCTCACTTTTTTACTTACATGTCCACACAACTCTGTTGGTGTGTGTTATTTTCCACATCATTAGGTGAGTCATCTCACTTAGGTGAGATCGTAGGTCCATGTGTCATTTAGGGGTCATTATGAGATTCTCTTACATGTTAGTGCGTCATATGTGTCATTGAGAGTTACACTTCTATTCTGGGAATGTAACTTCCCCCCTCTACTCTAGTTGTCATGACTGCAGAACTAGGGGTTACTCGACACCTCCTATATGTACACCCCATTTGATCTATGAGATAGATGAGAGTTTTATGGCTTAACTAGGTTCTGCCCGTGTTTAAAATCTTTGCATGCACATTTAGTTGATGGTCGCTCCTCCCGAGATCTCTTCACGCTGCCATTCACACGTCTGTTGATGTGCACGTCATCCCTCGTGATCCTCACTTGTGGGTTTTAAACCCTCTTTCATGGTATCAGAGTGGATCTTGTGGATCCGTGCACTCCTCGGTGTTGCTCATGTGTTTTTCAGCTTCCAGCGTGATATTCAAATTCTCGTGCGTGTGTCGTAATGGTTATTCCGATCGTGCTCTACTTGTACTGATTCGGGTTTCATACTTCTGTTTGGGTTTGTTTGTGGTTCGTTTGGTCGTGTTGGTGTTTGCTGTTTTTTCGGCTTCTTCAAGGTTTACATGCAATTTTTTGGAGCATCTTCCCTTGCATTTTCAAGGGTTCTTGGTTTTATGTCTAGTTAGAAGTGTCAATCCGGGGCTGGTTGGGAACTGAGCTATCCCTAGCTCGTTATACACTTCCCACAAGTTTTCCTTAGCCAGTTGTTTCAACTCAAGCTCACGCCTTGGTTAAACGAGATCATTTTTTGTTTGTTGCATTGTGCTCGTGCCTTGTCACTGCTAACTCTACATTTTCAGGCTGGTTCATGGCTTATTCTCAGGTGTTTTGGCATTGTATGAGTGCCTTTTGGGGTATATTATAGTTTGAGGTTGCTTTTTTAGAGGTTGCAGACCCTACAAACTACATGCTCCTGTATTAAAAAAAGCTCCTGCGCTGTTACACCTGCACTCTTGATTGTCGTGCTCTTGCTCTGGTTGAACTGCTCTCTTTAGCCCTCCTTGTGCCTCCACTGTTCAACGTCCCTGCCTCAAACATTTTTTGTGTGGGTTGGAATGTTCTTGTTCTACGTGCATTCTCCTACCATTGCCACCGTATCAGAACTTCTCCTCCTGCTGCGTGTTTGGAGCCTCCACCCACCGCTGCTCATTGTTTGTTGTTTGCTCGTGTTTGCTTGTGTAACGGCCTTTTACAGCAACCTGTAATTGCTTCCAACTTGGGACTTGGTGCATCTCCAGGCACGTAGCAGGTTTTCCTTACATAGCTCATTCCACATGGTTACATGCATAGCCAACCACACAGTTTCTCCAACACCTGCACTCAACCCACAAAGACGGTTACAAAGCCCAACACAACACATTCAGCTCTCTTCCACCACGTGGCAACCTGCTCAACCTGACACAACTCGGTCAACAATCAACAGCTCCGTGCATCCATATGGTTTGGCATTGACTCCTCCAACACGTGGGCCCATTCCCTTTTAGTATTGTTTGGAGGATAAAACAACCTGTTTTGATGTTTTAAGATTAAAAACATTCTTATTCACATGGCATTGTAATAATTTTTAGGTTGTTTTTTGCTTGTATTTTGACCTTCCTTTGAGTGTCGAAGACAGAGGGTGAGGTCCGGGGTTGGCATGAGGCTAATCCCCCTCGCAAGTAAAACAAACTCTTGATAAAATTTGATGCCATTTCTAATAAGCATACATACGACACCCTTAGTATGCGTTTAGGGCACTTTTTTAATCCATTTGCATACTTATTGGCTTTTTCTCATCTGTTGCGGGAATTGTTTTTTGCTATAACTTTTGACTCATTGCTCGGATCTGAGCACTTCTTTAGTCAAAGCTGCATGTTTTTTTCACATTCTACATGATGGGATTATTAGTTTTGTAAATGCACTACTTTATAAAGTGCCACATTCTGGGGGGGTTGACTAGCACTCTTGGGCTTTCACACGTAAACACATTATCGACCGAGTCTGACGTCTTGCTTGTTGTGCACCTTGCACTTTTAATTTTTCATCATGGAGATTGCTATTTCCAGACTTGAGCATCATAGGATCGCCTTACATCCTCCGCCACTTCTCACTGGGAGAGGGAACTATTCAACTTGGCGTGCTTCCATGGAACACTATTTTGCCCATGAGGGTCTTTTACCCTTCTTACTTGGGCCAGTTCCTACACCCACTGATCATCGTCATCTAGAGGACTTCCTTGACACTGGCGACCACATCTTTGGTCACATGATGATGCATGCCTCTCATTCTCTCTAGTTTCACGTGGTAGACTCAGATCCACCTCATTGTGTCTGGAGCATTCTTCAGTCCCTCTATAGAGACCCTTCACATTCTGCTGCCATTATTACTGCTGCTGATTCAATTGTCTCCTCCATTTCTTCGTGTGATGGAAGTTTGCTGATACATACTCACTTGGTTCTACTTCTGATGATGAGGATTGTACACCCAGTTTTGATGTCAATAGTACTATAAAGGACTCTTCTCCTCTTTCTCTCACTATTCTAGAGAGTGTTGACACATCCCATATCTCATCAGATATCGAGCAGTCTCCTATATAGTGTCATACATTGATCACATCGGCCTCTTTTCCACTTCAAGTGTGTAAGGCCCACTTCACTCCTCTACCTTCATTAGATGACTAATACCTATCTGATATCACTCTTCTGTTTGTTGAGCCCCCTCATTGGGACAAGTATTTTCCTGACCTTAGTCGTATTTTCACAAAGTCTACTTGTGATGCACTACAGGTCCCTTATCCATCTACAGGTGTTTCAGAGGAGTTCATCATCTCTGTTGTTAGAGTGCCCCTTTCAGGAATCATGTCACTTCCACATTTCTAGATACATTCATTGATCCACCCTCAGTTGTGGATCCCTTTTCTGTTGTGGAGGATGTTTTGTTCCCTTCACATCACTTAGACATCCTTTCTGCGGGTGTTCCTATTTTTTACTCTGACAATTCTATGCACCTGACATTACTTTCGGTTCCTTGGCACTCACTCACTAGACCTATGTCACACTTCCGTGCACCAGACTCCGAGTTCTTCGTGTTGCTACCTTTAGTTTCCTTTGTGGAGTGGGCAGACTTCCAGCATGTCATTTCTGGCCTACCTAAGGGCAGGCACATAGTTCGTTGTGGGTGTCTCTTCTTCAGTCCAAAGATAGAGGATCTCGTCATCGACATTCTTTTGGGAGACTTCTTAGAGCTACAGAGTTTAGATCCATCCATGGCATCTTCTGCATTCCTCTCATCTCCCTCTTCTTCTCTCTTCTTCTTCTTTTCGAGAGATTGCCTCTTTGTACATGGATACCTTTTTAGGCTCGTCTATGGCTGGGACCCATTTTTGGCATCTTTCTTAGATTAGAGAGTGTGCTTTTCTCTTGTGGTGGATGTTTTTCCCACTAGATTTTCCTTCATTGCTTGGGATATTTTTCTTGTACGTGGGTACCTCATCAGGCTTTGTGCCGGGACCCATTTCTCGTTTCTGACTTGCTGCCTCATCCTAAGTTACGATGAAGGGGGGTGTTGGTGTGTGTTATTTTCCACATCATTAGGTGAGTCATCTCACTTAGGTGAGATCGTAGGTCTATGTGTCATTTAGAGGTCATTATGAGATTATCTTACGCGTCAGTGCGTTATATGTGTCATGGGGACTTACACTTTTATTCTGGGAATGTAAATCCCCCCTCTACTCGAGTTGTCATGACTATAGCATTGGGGGTTACTCAGCACCTTCTATATGTACACCCCATTTGATCTATGAGATAGAGGAGAGTTTTATGGCTTAACTAGGTTCTGCCTATGTTTCAAATCTTTTCATGCATATTCAGTTGATGCTCGCTCTTCCTGAGATTTCTTCACACTACCGTTCACACGTCCATTGATGTGCACGTCATCCCTCGTGATCCTTGCTTGTGGGTTTTAAAACATCTTTCAAACTCTACCTCCTCTCTGAGGTACGTGCATGCATTGAGATGAATAGAGAACCATTTCTTGTGATCATTCCTTGGAATGTTATCTCTGATGCTTAGGAATTCACCGATAGCCTCATCATTCTGAAACACATCATTACTTACGTCTTGTTGTTGATCCCAATTCACAAGTGATGGGTAGATGAGGTTTAATGTTGGAATTATAGGGGAAATGACAGGTGTAACAGGGGTTATGGTAAGGATAGCCATATTGTTGAATAGGTATATGGAGGCAAGGTCTTTGTAAAGACTACACTAGAAATCTGTTTCGTTTTAATTTTCAAAAAAAATATCCTCGCACTCAGAAGAAGCATAATCGTCATCTGAAGAGTGAGACTCATATAAATGGAATACTATACTTGAATTATCTAGTATACGATGAGGTATCACAAGAGCTTCTAATTGACCTTGTTCCTAGCAGCCACAACTGTGTCTTGTATACCTCATCGTAAGCATTATTCGATTAGGAATAATATACTTACGTGATTTATAACATGTAACGATGTCATCATAATCAAGATGAAACAGAATATCTTTAAGGAACATCTTGTCTTCTAGCAAGCCACCAGGAGTAAAGTTTTTGAAAGGGAAAGTCTCCCTTGATCTTTGAACTTTGAAACACAGCCTACCATGCGCTTGAGTTGATAGCAGAATGTTTTGAACTATGAGGGCCTGTTACAAATTATATTCTCCATAACCAATTGGTTTAACCTTCATCTCCCATGTAGCAAAGGGAGTTTATGAGGTCGATGCACCATTTTCATTGGTAGACAAAGTATCTAGATCTACTCATGAAGCGAGGTCCTATGACTAAACAGGGATTAAAATATATGTAGAGGGACACTCGTAAATGGTAGGAAAATAACCCAATAATTCTCTGCAATGAGAAAATGGTTGGGGATCCCCCTATATAGTAAGTGTTTTTCCTTCATGTTGTAACTTTAAACATTGATGATCAACTGATGATACGTGGATGGCACGACCTGCATGGCATGAATCCATGGGTGACCGAGTAAGATGTTATAAGATATTTCCAAGTCCAAGACGCGGAAATTCGTGTCATGTGTTGTGAGACCAAATTCTAAAGAGAAAGTGATCATCCCAACTGATTGTCATTCTTCATTGTCATACGCCTTGATAGTGATGACCTTTGTCTCCAAATCAACGTTTTTGTATCCTAGTTGATGAACTAGTTTAAGGGTACAAATATTAAGACCCTGTCCACCATCTAAAAACACTCTCTTGACCTTCTTGTGTTTGATGATTAACTCAATATGTAAGGGTAGGTTATGCGAGGGATTTTCAACTACAACTTTTGTACAACTGAAGGTTATGTGGTTTTTAGGAGTGGTTTATGCTACCATGGCTTGTAAATGTGTTGGATCGACATCAATAGATACTCTTGATCCCTGTAAGGTTTTGTAAAGTATATCTTTATGGACGTTAGAAATATTTAGAAGAACTAAGATTGAAATCTTAGCCGGAGTCTTATCTAGTTAATCTAAAACATCATAGTGACTCTCTTGAGGAGGAGGAGGAGGAGTAGGTTTTGATATAACAAGGCGAGACCGTCACGTTGCCACAACAAACTCTTTTGATTTAACTCTAACTGTATTGATTTGTTCAATGGGTGGGTCAATACATTCTATCAAGGCATAAAATTGTCATTGTTTGACACATAGTTGACATTCTTAGTTTGAGACAATTGCCCTTGATCCAGATTTTTCTTTTCCTCATGATTGGGAAAAGGTTTTTTAAATATCCCCATTTTTACGTTTGGAGACTTGGTAGCGGTCATGGAATCTACTTCTATATCACCAGTGTCAATTAGGTCTTGAATATAGTGTTTTAATCTTAAACACTTGTCATTTTTGTGACCTTTTATGCGGTGGAACCTAAAAAATTCATTATCTTTAAACGATGATGGCTTAGGTGTATCATCCCCATAAGGTTGTGTTTCAGGGTATGTAACCATGTTAATGGCATCTAACTATTTTATTATGGACGATATGGATTCAGATAGAGGATTGAAAGTATGAATCTTCTACTCTGTGGGTGGTTTACCTTTAGTAAGTTTCAACGATGTGTGATTCTGGATGACTTGCACTCACTTAGAATCCACTATTCTATTACTAATGACATGTTTATTCTTATTCTAAACAAATTTGGGTTTATCGCTAGATTTAGAATCATTGTTTTTAGAATCGTTATGTTCATGGGAGAAAGGTTTTAATATCCCCCCAGCTAACAATGCCTTTTCAATTTGACTCCCTTTTTCTATGACCTCTTTGAATGTATTACCACAATGCATTTTCAAGTGGAACATGATGTCTAGATGGACATTGGGAACAAATATACTTATTAACTACTTTTCAGGTATGGAGAAAGGGAAGCGGCTAGCTAACCCTCTTCATCTTTGTATGAACGTAAAAAAGTTGTCATTGTTTCATTGTTTAGCATTGCAGAGATCTAACATGGTAACATCGCTCTTAATATTAAATGAGAAGTGGCACACAAAATGTTATGCTAATTCCAGCCATGTGGATAAATATCCCTTGGGAATGTGTAAGAACCATTCTAACGCCATTCCTCCTAAGCTCTTTTGAAAGACGCGTATAAGATAATTATCACTATATGCAACCTCTTGGCATGCCATATAAAAGTCCTTTATATGGTCACGAGGGTCATCTTTTCCCATATATTTATCAAATTTCAGAAATTCAAAGTGTCATGGGAAAGGTACCTGGATCATGGCCCTATCAAACGGATAAGGGCACAACTCATCGAACTGGTATTTCTTATTGTTACCAGTTTTACCTTCTTGCAATGCTATAAGGGTGTCTTTCATTTTTGACCACTCTTGATTGAAAAGTAGATCTTGTGTGGGTGGTGTAGGTCTATACATATGATTAATTATAGGTGTATTCCCACCCCTATTCGTTGTGAGAATATATTCATAAGGATTTCTTTGTGCGTCCCATCGAGGAGTTCTTATTGGGAACTCATGAAAAGAAGCTTTAGGTTTTTCCTTAGGTATAACTTGTTTTAAAACTTTTGGTTATTCCTTTTGTATGTGTGAAACCAAATTTTCCAATTAGTGAGTAAGGGCTTGGACTTGTTCCTCTAAATTTACCTCTCGAGTAGGTATGTCGTTACAATCGTCATTAGGGGGAGGTTGTGCATGATGAACATGTTCCTCATTTTCTTCACAATGTACTCTTACAACCAGTATTCGATAATCCCCATCATTTTCAAATGGTACTTCCTCATTATTTTGTCTTCTAGTTTACGGGATCCCATTCTCGTAGTAGGCATACTTGAGTAGAGATGTGAAAGATGGTGTTTAAGGTTAACTAAAAAGAGACCCTAGATAAATTTCCACAGCGTAACAACACTAAGTCGTCACAAAGAATGGTGACTATAAGATAGCCATAAATGCAATAGGTCAATGTGAACCTAAGGATAACAAATAAAGAATAACCTACCCTAACAAGGTAATGTATGACACAATTTTTTCTAGAAAACTACAACGATGTATAATACTCAAAATTCCATCACAACAAAAAGTCTAGCCTTTATTGTTTATCTAGACAAGTTTTGACTCCAAATAGTGACAACACAATATCACCACTTAGGTCAAGTTTGTGACAAACAAGACCTAAATGATAAGAAAATGTTTGCACTATCCTCTAACAAGATATACTAAAAAATAGTTTCTAAACATGAACAAAGTCTAAGTTATGTAAAATGGATGATAACAATGTGAGCAGTATAACGACACTATTTAGATATGTGAACCAAGATTTCGGGAAAACAAGATTTTTACTATCAAAATAATGTTATCGCGATGCTAGAAATGTATCCTCAACACTCAAAAAACTCAATACAAACCTAGGATGGAAAAACTATGTCTAAGTATAGCAAGGATTTTCTAAGCGTGCGAGCAGTGCAACAATACAATTTATAGATTTAGGCCTAGTTTCACAATGGAAACAAGACATAAATATATCAATTGTATGGATATAATGCAGGAAGTGTAACAACTTAAAATAATACAAGATGAAATCACCTAGCTACGATGATAATAAGTCTCAAATATGGGTCTTTGAGACAAGGGGGCCTACTAGATCGTGAGTACGTACCATGCACAATTTCAACACTTGCGCTCCGGTATTGCAACCTAGTCGTGCAAGTTGAATTCAAAAGTGGCGGACACATGATATCTAGTAATATCTGGTATGTGTTGTTTACTTTTCTCCAAATTGAACAATAAGCAAACAAAGGTGTAGACCAAATGGTGTCGAAATAAACTTGGTGTGATTTTGGTAGAGTTTCATCTTGTCTTAGGACAAGTGAAAAACTAAGACAAAATAACACTAAGTAAATTTCATGATGAAATGTCACATGGTTTCAAATTCATGAGATTTTTTCACTTGTTCGAAAAACAAGAGTTTGAATCTAACAAAGTTGTCACTTTGTGAGAGCTCTCAAGTACACTAACTATGAGGAAAACAATGGCTACAAGTCGGAAAGCCTCCAAGGTGGTCCTCTCTAGGTGTCATAAGATATATAAGAGTGAGCTTAGTTTGGAAAGGTTTTCCAAGGATTATCCTAATTTTACTTTACCCCCTTCAGTATAATGAGCACCGAAGTGCGTTCAATTATACTTTCACTAGGGTCGCAATACGGATATCTTTGACGTTAATCTCACCAAGGCATACTAGTCAAGTCGCTAGTGTGGAGCACTTTCCCGTTTCATTCACGAGGTTATCTCTTGTGTGAATTAATTTGGGGTTCCTAGAACCACCCTTCTTGTGAGCTTAAGGCTTATGTGAAAGAGGTTATGTTCTAGTTGAATGGATGAGCTTTAGCTCTTAACCAAACTGAAAATCAAGTGTTTTGAATAGTGGTGTGCTTTTTAATATTTTGGATTAAGTAATTTGGTTTTGACCACCTTTGGCAACCTACAAGCCCACATGAATGTTAGAGTTTGTTTTTAAGTCCTCCTTTCTTTGAAAAGTGTGTTTGGGTTGTTCACACAAATGATTAGTAGTTCAAAAGATTCACAATATCATAGAAAAAACATCAATGAGAAGTGTATGTAAATCAACTAACTATCACAAAATTTTACAAAGTAAGGTTCATTTCCAATTAATCAAAGTACTTTTTTAATGAAAAAGACTAAAATTGCTTTTGATTTCCAAGATCACACTAGGTGTAAGGAAATATCATACATAAATTTTAGCCTTGATTATGATATGAAGTGAAAAAGCTTTAGAACTAAAAGATCTACCACATGTCAAAAATGAATATTTACTCCTTTAAGCATAAAGTAAAAAATATGATTGTTTCCTACTTACTCTAAAATAGCAAAAAGTGGTTTTTAAGTGATTTTGATTCCCAAGATCACACTAAGTGCAAGGGAAGAACATACAAACCCTATTCCAACCTCAATCAAAGCAAGACACAAAATCACTTATCAAACCCTAAGTCAATTTACTCAAAATAAACCTTACCAAACTCTAACAAAGGTCATTGCTATCACAAAAATGCCCCCTCCTAAAAATATTAGGAAATTACATAGCTTACAAGGAAAGATTCAAGCCATCAGAATTTTTATTTCACAGCTAGTAGATAAGTGTCATACGTTCACACATCTTCTCAAGAAAGATGTTAACTTCACATGGGGTCCAGAACAACAACACACATTTTCTTTGCTAAAATCATACTTGGGTAAACCCCTCGTTCTCATTCCGCCCACAAAAGGAGAACCCTTCTTACTTTATATCTCTGCTACACATTTTTAAATTGGGGAAATCTTATCCCAATACGATAAAGAACAAAGAGAGAAAGATGTATACTATTTAAGCAGAACATTGGTAGCATATGAGCTCAATTATCCATAGATCGAGAAGGCTTTCTTAGCCATGGTGTTTGCATTCCAAAAGCTGCGTCATTATATGCTTAACAACAAAATCAAGCTTATTTCAAAGATAGACCCTATAAAGTACTTATTATCCAAACCAACACTAACTGGAAAGATGGCCAATTGGATCATCTTATTAAGTGAGTTTGATATTGAGTACATTCATCAAAAATCACTGAAAGGTCAAGTTTTAGCAAATCAACTAGTACAGGTGTCAGAGTTATGCTAATCACTCCCACGGGAGACTTGATTCCACATGCATTCAGACTAGGGTTCCCAGAGGCTCCACTACCAGGTACTGAACCCCCTTGATTTTGGAACTACCAGATGCTTCCATTATGTACCTTGAGGAATTTATAGTTTGGAAATTATACTTTGATGGCTCCTTTACCTTTTATGGTTCAGGTGTCAGAGTTATGCTAATCACTCCCACGGGAGACTTGATTCCACATGCATTCAGACTAGGGTTCCCATGTACCAATTATACCCCTAGTCTGAATGCATGTGGAATCAGTTCAGAAGCCATCTTACCTTTAGAGATCGGTAAGTCAATTAAGAATAAAAATTGAAAGATTTCCCTTCATTGCGTATTGAGCTAAGGGATTACCTAAATAAAGAAGAGGGTTATAGAGTAGCTTGAATGACAGAGTTGTTACTATTGGATGAGAAATTCATTCATGCCCTCTACCAACTAAAAGTGTATCACGATCGAGTGCAGTGAAGCTACAACAAAAGGGTCATACCTTGTCAGTTTTAGGTAGGGGACATGGTTTTGAAATAGAATAAGAATAACACCAACAAAGATCGAGAAAAGAAAGGGAAATTTTAACCCAATTGGATAGGACCATATATTGTGGTTGCCAAGTTTGGTTCAGGTGCCTATAACCTAGCCCATTTAGATGCTCGAGATCTTCGAGAATCCATGAACACAATGCATCTTAAGTGCTTCTATCCTTTTGTGTGTTGATGATTTTATGATTGAAATTAGGGATATGAAATGATTCCAATAAATCATCATGCAGTGTGTTGTAATCCATAGTTGTCTAGTTTGGGTGATACTATCTATGTCGACTATGCATGCACTCTTGTAAAGTAGTAGCAAACTACCTCGCCTTACACTCAGAAGCTGTAATCCCCTTAGTGCACCATAATAACTCACACTTATGCACATGCTCATCAAAATCTTCAATACCTCTATAGTATAGTAAGTGAAGTGACATCTCATAATAAACTTGCTGATGGGGGTGCAAACCATGCCCATAAGATCCAAAACCTATATTACCTCCACCTATAGAATAACTAAATCCACTCGATCTCAAACCTCTAGATCCTCTTGATCCATCTCTTTTAGCAGGAACCAGACCAGAGGATGTGATACTCTATGTTCCAACTGTCCTACTAAACTAAACCCCTAAAGTATTCAAATTTGTGCTACTTCTAAATGTGATGCCAACGTTTTGCGCACCCACACTCTTTCCTAAAAATATACCAAAAAATATACTACCAATCGGACCACCAAAAAAATAATATGTCTATGCGGCCATAGGTGTATATGTCATTTGATGAACTTCAAAAATTAAAGGAAAATGATATCTACTTGTCATTAATCTATCACCAACACTAACTTGATTATAAATAAAAATTTCAGGAACTGGAACACTAAGTGCAAGGGAAAGGTCACTAGGTAAGATCATATGCGTGACTATGGTCCTTATTATTTCCCCCTTTGAAGCATTCTCATCAGAATTTGAAAGGGATTCTCTTCCATGCTTTCCTAAATGGGGGAGAAAAATCTTCTCAGGTTCCACATCCTCTACGTGAACCTCAAATCCTTTGCGCCTCACATGCCTTCACAACGCAATAGACTCTACAACAACACGCTTCTTCACCAAATCCCTCTCTCGTGCTTCATTAAACTTAAGTTGCCTTTCTTATCTTTCTTTTTGTGCTGTAAGGTCTGTCATATTTCACCACACCTACTCTTTCCCCATGCGGGGTGGAGGTTTAACTAGCCATAGTTAGTGATTGCAAATCTAGAGTTATCATCAAGATCTTAATTGCTAAGGTAATAACATGCATGTAATATCCCTTGGGTTCACGCAAGAGCTCAAAATCAACACCCTTTAGACAAAAATAAGTAGAAACTATGTACCCCAACATATAGCTATGCAAAACACCACTCCACCAATTATCTACAATGTGTGTCCAAGTCTCATCAACATCATGAAATTTCTGGTAATCTTACTGTGTCCAAATAATAGATTTGTACCTCCAATTTTTCTTTGATGCATATGATACTAGCCACTCGTACAACTCTACAGGGAAAAGCTAAAGAATGTCTTAGAGATCTTGTGATATAAATGTTCTTCAACCCATGCACATGTATCAAAATTAGGTCCAATTTTCTATCTGTGAGTAAACTCATCCTCTAAATTTACTACCCAAATCTCAAGGTTGTCCAAAGTCAACCGATATGTCTTCATCATGCACCATCCTTGCAATAACTTGAAAAGAGGTCCTGATAATGGAACCAAAATGTAGTCTCTATTTCTTTACTCAACCCTATGTGCACTGACACCTCATCTAGACTAGTCTGAATGCTCACATGAAGCATGCAAAGATACTAGGTCCCTCTTTTGATGCCAACTTTTCCAAGGAGTTAGCATGCATGAAGATACATTTCATAACCATAACCAATACACTAGTGTAAAGTATGAGGGATTTAGATCACAACCATATGCATAGTGAACTTTAAACAAGAATCAATATTATATTCACCATGAAATAACCAATAACAGAGACATTAATGAAAAGTAACCATCCACAATGATCCATTATATTAATTCACCATGCAACACAATAGTTGAATACGTCAAGAGTATCATCACAAGGTCATGCGCATAAACACACCAATAACATAACCTTAGTAGAATAACATCTCTCTAAACAGTGCAAATCAATACATATATAGGGGTGGGGAATTTCCCTTCACCTCCCATGTAATCTCAAAATATCCCGCATACCATAAATAGCCATGTGTGTACTACAAGATAACTTCCAAAATCATACATGATTCATCGAATAATAGATTATCTTCTATTGTTAACACTAGATCTAATCCTATTATTATTTCCAACATTTCATTATGTTTTATCTTCTTTATGCATGTGATATGTCCTAAAATATACTTTTCTTCACCTCCAAGCCTCGATGCTTTAATCTAATCTCAAAATATTTCCTGACCAACACTCCAAATTTTCATCTTCCATTTCTATCCCGTGGTTCAAAATATGGATAAGTACTAAAAGTGTTCATCTTGGGAACAAACCTTCGCATTCTACCTATTCTAATTTTGTGCGTGCCTATGTGCATAAAAAAATCTCGCGTCGATGTACTTAGCGTACTTCAGTGGTGAAACAACCATGAACATGTAAAACCTTATTGATGTAGTCTTCAATATGATAGGGATCTGTGGGTGTAGGGACTAGCCCATATAGAAAGAGATAAAGGCCCTTGTAAGTAAGGTAATGTTCCATACAAGCACACCATGATTTGTAATTCTATTTACTATGAAGAAGTGGTGGAGACTGAGAAATGATCCTGTGAAGATCAATTCTAGAAAAAGCATCATCTATGGTGCACCCGAAAAAATAGAAAGAAGTGTAAAATGCAAGGAAGGGTGCAATAATATACATAAGGTTGCAAGTGTAGTCATTAAATCACACATTTTGGGTATTATTTAGTCCCAGTCTCATACTACTATTTAGAAGCTTTTTGAGTGAAGAAAGTACTAATTAACCCATGCCTCTTAACCATTTTAATTTTTCATTCCCGACTTTCATGCCACATTTGCCTAGGATTTGTTATCATCCTGCATTATTCTCTACTTTACTGGGGCACCCATGGGCACCTTGGTCCCACCCTGGGTGCACAGATCCTTTTCTCACTTTCATGCCACTTTTTGGGCACTTTCTAGGTGTTTCAAAATTTGATTTTTCTTGTGGTCATCCTCTTCTAGGTTAATTAGAAAATTAGATCAAGAGAGCCTTATAAATATAAAATTATGATACCATAATGAGGGACCAAGCACTAGTCACTACTATCATCTACTTAAAGTTTCATCCATCAAAGGCATCTAAAGTTTGTTTGCATCCATCAAGCTCCATCACAAGGGACAAGGCTGATTCATAGGCATCACACACGAATATGCGGGAATTCTATTCTATTCTATCCACCATTTACTACATTATTACATTTAGTTATTTTTCACTACTTCACAAAGTATGACTAGAAAAAGAGCACCTAGGGCACATATTTCACACACACACACACATAACTACATTTGGGTCTGAAATGTAGTGCAATGCTCAGTTAGTATGTCCACCATTATGGTTGCTGAGGAAAATACGACCTATTTATATGAATCTTTATTTTTTAGGGTTTTGTTACTTTTTTGGGGTTTTACAGGTTTATCTTCAATCATTAATCATTGGCGACATCCACCACATAGCAGAGAGTTACATGTGACAGAAAAAACTATCTTTGCATCATCATCAGACCCTACAAATCTGGTTTATGGACCTCTTTCATAGATAAGGGTGCCAAAAACTTAGACTAGGGCACCCACAGGCACCCTGATCCTCTCCCAAGCGCCCCAGTCCACTCAAACTACTTAGATATGTGCTATTCTAGACCTTGGAATAGTTATTTCCTCCTCCTATTTCTTCATCCATCTCTAAAACATAGTCCAACAAGATTGTTGAATCAACTGAGTTCTTTCTAACTCTATTTGCACAATAGGGTCTTACATTTCTACTTTCTTAGTTGCTTGGATCACTTTTCATAATTATTTATTGCATTTATATACTGTTATTTACTAATGTTTCTAGTTAGATTAACTAAAAATATTGCAATTTTATTTAATCATTTTGGTGAACGCAACCTTTGATCATCGCACCTTATAGGGTTTGCATTGGCATAGGATATTCATTCATTTTTTTCATCTTCACATTTAGGCATCATGAGTATCTCGATCACTGATTATTTTCTTTCTAATTGAAACCTTAGAATTATAGTCCAAAATATTCTTGTTATCACTTACATTCATGCTAACATGCATCCTAATTTAGTTTACCAAACCTTTGTAGATGCATTTTCTCACCACATATCATTCAAGTCTCATCTACCCTCTGATTGTTAAAACTTTTTAAAATGACCCGCAATTACACATCATATATCATATTTAAAATGTAGGCCTCAAACACACTTTAATTGAAAATGGATATTTAACTTGTTTCCCATGTGATCCCTTCAAGCCTTAGGTCTTTCATCTTATGATGTTAGTCCATGTTCTCTTTCAGTGCATGTTTCTGATGGTTCTATTTTTCTGTGTTGGTCACGTTACACTACCTATCACTATAAGACCTAAAATCATTAACAGGAAATTTTTTGTCACTGATTTCCTAGTGCCCTACAATTGTTTTCTAGGTAGGCCACAGCTTCATGCCATGTAGTCTGTCACCTCTATGGTACATCATTGTGTTAAACTCTTATATGAAGGCATCAAACATACTATTTTTTGTGATCGTGATCCATTTTAGTATTGTGACCAAGCTGTTAATACTAGTCTTCTTATTCCACGCACTGATACTACAGATGACCCCCAACCTACGGACGAACCACCTCACTTGCTACCTCTTGAAGGTGCTATTTGTGTGATAAATGTTGTTCATTCTACACCATCTCCTCCATGTGTTACTACTACTTCAATGATTCTTTATCGGGGGCTTGTCTAATATATGGACGTTGCTCTATCATCCATACCTTCACAGGCACCATATCCATTAGCATGCCCACATTTTACATGCACACTATTAATGAATGAATTTTTTTGGGAGAATATTCCACTTGATCATACTTTCCCTGAATCTATATGCAATCATGACGGTTTAGCTCGACTTGGTTTTACTTTTGAGGACCTCTATCCCCCTACTTATGATCATCATCTATATTATGGCTTCATTGCCATTACTGTTGCTTATGGTTTACATGTTTTCCATCTCATAATCTATCTATCACACACTCTTTTCTCTTCTCCTCTCACATTAGGATAATCATGGATTGATTACATTGGGGGTACTTTATATCTTGATCACATAGACATATATTTTCCTATGCCTTTTGGTCACATTTGCAATAACTCCTTTCTTGGTTCCACACAAAATATCACTCATTGGTATGTACATGGTTGTCCACATCTTCCATTTACCAATGAATAATATGCTATGGGTATGTATAGCTTACACCTTAATGGCTCATTACATAATCGACCAAATACTATAGCTTATCAAGTAACCAATGCTTATCCATTCGACTATGGCCCCGAAGCCGATGATATTTTAGATGACATTACATGATTGAACTCTTCATTTTACACACTTGGGGGGAATAGTATCTACCCCCCAACTTAGCATCCTCATGTATTCATACACCGCACTTTTAGCATACACATATACATTTACATTTTGACATCAATTCATCTTACATAGTCATACATATATCTTAGCATTGATCATTACTTGACGAAACACTATTGTTCTATGGTTCACACTTGAATATTGAGGGCATACTACACATGAACCTCACACACTACACTATATGTACCACACATTTCATTTCTTCATATATGTCTAGCATCATCCGTCATACATCATACATCCTACATTATACATTTAGTTTACATATATACATCATACACATTTTACATACTTTGTCATTTTTTACTACACATATGTCTATACTTAGGTTGTCTACATGCCTTGCATACTACACTTCACACATCATATGTCTTACGTGCTACATTCTCCATTTAGTCAATACCTTATACATTAGGGTAAGTGCACCAAGTTGGGGGGCAATCAAGTGGACATCAAATCCTGAATTTTACATTAAAAACAGCAAAACATCAAATTTAGTCTTCCGCGGACTTGAACCATGCCAAAAAGTAAAAACTAAGTCATAAAAATGGTACCATTGCGTAGGGGAGACTATTAGCTTTGTATAAATACTGATTTTAAAGTAGAAGAAGAGGATAAATATCATTTTATAATTTTTTACTAATAGTAGGTATTTAAGACACTTTTTCCTGTGAATGTTTATGACTACGTTTAAGACTGCAAAATTTGTTTCACTTATCAGAATGTGATAAAACTTATACTATCCCAACCATGGTGAAATTATATACATGTTCAAAAAAAAAATTATTTGATTTCAATATTTTTTGATGAAGTTATGGCGGGCAAACGAAAAGTGCTCTGTTTTCTTTATGTTTTCATACCAATTTCACGGAAAAAATCATAAAAAAATAAAATATTACTCAAAAAAATACAAAATAAAATCCCATCCCAAGATAGATAGTGGCATATAACTTCTCACCAAAGGAAAAATATATATATCAATTTTTGGTCATCCAAATTGTGGGTAAACGGACTATAATATTATTGGCGTTTTTAAAAAAAAATACCAAGTCATTGAATTTTGAGTATTTGATATATATAATCTTGTCCATTTTTTACAAAAATTAGTATTTTAGAAACTAGATTCCGGATGCTACAATTCATATTAATATAATTTTGTCTAATTTTGAGTGTATGTATTGCTAATAATCCCTACAAGTTGATATTATGTTGTTATTTGCAATATGATGTCCACGGATGACCCTATATTTGTCCATCAACTTCCTGCACTTACCCATTATACACATATATACTTGGGTCAATTATGCACTTTACATTTCATCCTATTCATTACACATTGCATTAATCACCCAGACTACATATATTTCCTGTGTTACAGATACATTTCACGCATATTTAGTCTATCCACACATTTTTCATCGTACATCCTACATTTATTTCATATCATTCATTTTTTACATTTGTGTTATACCCACCATTCACCACATGCTTACCATCCTTCTATTGTTTATGCGTTTAGCATCATACCCTACTACATGCATTTCCCACATTATTTGGCTATTTACACACCTTGCATTGCATTCTACACTTTGCATACTTACACATTTTTACTCCTCACATGGTTGTTTATTATTATCACACATCTTACACACTGCACTCACTACCCTATGACACATTATAGTTCCTTGGTCCAAACTTGACTGCCAAGGATTTACTAATCAAATGGATCTTGTCAAACTCACACGCTCACCCTATCTTCATGTGACATTCTTATGTTAGTGACATATGCTATATGCTAAATGTGTCAGAACTATAATATTAAGTGTATCATAATATTTAGTTTATATTTAAATAATATAGAATAACTTATATTCTTATTATTTTAGTATAAACTTTATATTGGGTGATTAGTTATATAATTAACTAAATATTAAATCAGGGTGTGCTCCATCACTTAATAAGGTCATAACCCTTCGGGTTATATCAATTGTTAAAAAAATGGATCAGGAAGTGAGGAGAGGAACTACTGGACTGGTTGAAAAGTTTCTCATTTAATGGAAAATATTATTCCGTGGTTTTTTACCCCATTGGGGTTTTCAACGTTAATTTTTGTGTCACTGTGTTATGGTGTTATTTATTTACCCTGTCATTCCCTCTTTAGATGAGTTAATGTTTTTACGCCAAAGGTGTTCCCCCTATGGGAAAGGCCTTTGCAGAAATTCATGAGACTATGTTAAATTTGACAGTCGTTTAGACATTTTCACTTTTAAAGTTATTTTTAGCTATTTTGATTGGCAGATGCATGTTTTAGGCTTTTGGTATTTAGGAATTTTGGTATTTATCCTTCAATCACTGCATCATACATGAGCTACCACTACCAGAAGATTCAATTTACAAGAAGTGGATTCATCAATACCACATAGGAATGGGATCGGCCCAAGCAGTTGAGGTAAAACAGATTCAGAGCTCACCAAGGTAAAACATCAAATGTTATATATGTTGACTGAACATTGTTTGTAGCTTGAACTATGATACTGTGAATAGATGAAATTACATTGAAACAACTGAGAATAATTTCATCACATTATGGTGGGTGTATAGGCGTGTGTAAAAATGTAATTGGAAAACAAGGGCTACTGTAAGCAAGCTGGAAACTCTTCCCATTTCACGTGTGTGCCACTTTGTGGATGAATTTATTATGTAGTTTTAAATTGCATACCACTTTTTCCTGAATTTATTTTGCAAGAATGTAAATGATTGAGCTTGGTCTAATGTGAAAATACAAGCCCTTCCATACAAAATGTAAAACTCACCCCAAAACACTTGCAACGACACAGTACACACAAATATACTAGAAACATGATCCATTTTTTAAATTCTTCTTATTCCTACTTCGATACTAAAATTGATTGCA
Organism: Taxus chinensis; assembly: GCA_019776745.2. Taxonomy (NCBI): domain Eukaryota; kingdom Viridiplantae; phylum Streptophyta; class Pinopsida; order Cupressales; family Taxaceae; genus Taxus; species Taxus chinensis. Next base: position 146,600,114 of record CM034154.1, on the reverse strand, counting down.
CTTGCACCTTGAATTAGTCTAGAATTTTATTTGGATTTACCTTCTGATTTTTTTTATTTAGGATGTTCATACCCAAAGCACCAACACATACGTGATGTTTTAGAAATTAAATAATGATCCCTTTTTTGTTAGTTCTCCATTGCCTTCTTTACCAGGGGGTACTCTATTAACAAACGAAAAATCTCACAACCAATAGATATCAAACATTATATTTCCTAACTGATAGAAAATATAAATGATTTACCAATAGCTAATGCTGGATCATTTATCTTTTGACATTGTAATTATGCTTCTGCCTTGAATTGATTTTCTTTAAAACATTTGTAGTGATGGATATTGCAATATGTCAAGGCCCTCTTGGAAAGCATCATCTGAAACCTAATTGTTCCATTGAATGGGTATTCAGGTTGTACCTTAGTCCTCAAATTTATCTGGCAGTCCCTTAGCCTAGTGCTTAGCTATTTCATGCGCTGGAGGGCCAAGTTGTCTACCACAATAAAAAATTGGTCCCAAGTAGTGATTTCTGGCTTGTCACCCTCTTATCATCCTCATTTATTCATTTTCTACAAATCAAATGTTTATCCTTGTAGATGAAAAGTGGAAAATTATTTTTTTTGGCCAACTATTCATCCAGTTTATCCATAAAAAGGAGATCACTTTTCATTTGGTTGAATAATTGCACCATAACCATCAAACTTAGGAATGATAATCTTAGTATTGATTTACACCTTTGACTACCAGTATTGACCCCCTCCTATTGAGGTTTCCTGCACGTGGGTTTCACTTGTGATCATAATGTGTAGTCTCCATTCTAATTCAAGTGTCTTCACCAACCTTTATCATTTCTACTCTCGTCTCCCTGAATTTTTTTTGTTCATTATCATAATCAATATATACACTGACATTTCATTTTTTAGATGATGCCCTTTATCCCATTGAAGGAGTGCTTATGGTACCATAGCCAATGCAATTTGTGATTTCCATTATCTATTCATTAGTGGCCCAGAACTGAGATATTTTTGATTAATTTTAAACTCATGAATCATCTCTTATGATCCATCATCATGAATTTTAAAGATGATTGATTGAAAATACTGCACAAAGTTATTCACTGCATAGACGGTTGATTCAGTGAAAACTTAATTAGTTATACACAACTATTTTCTCCATGATATTTGTAATGTGTTATGTCTAATTATTTTCTCATCTACAATACCATATTTTGTGGTAGTATAAATCATTCCATTGTTATCTACAGCTGAATCCTCTGGACCATCCAACAACCCTTCCCCCAATTTCTCAATAGTCTACAGACAAACAATTTAAACCATATATTTAATGCTTTCAGTCCTTGAAAAATAGTAGTTAGATTTTTGGATTGTAGTTTTTTCAACTCACGAAATCATATCTTATGATCCATCATCATGAATTTGAAAGATGAAAATACTACATAGAGTTATCCAATGCATAGACAACTGATTCAGTGAAAACTTAATTAGTTATACAGAGCTATTTTCTTCATGATATTTGTAATGTGCTATGTCTAATTCTTTTCTCATCTACAATATATTTTGGCTTGTCATTTGTAGATTGTAAAAAAATTGAATTGTGTAGAATTACTTAATAGCTAAAGAAATCAAAGATTGTGCCTCTTGGTAAGGACTTATTTTTTATTATGATGATTTTGGTATGCTTATATTTAAAAATTTTCTTCTCTATTCTAGGTCCTGTCAATATTTCTATTTTGGTGACTTTCTACAAAAATAAAGTGATTTCATCATAAATTTTGTTAATTATGTTATCTAATTCCTCAAATTTGTGTTTTTGCTTCTAACGTATGTATTCTCACTTCTTCCTTAATTTGGTTTTGCACTTTAAGCTCTTAATTGGTAGCAAGAAATTTCAGGTAGCATATATTAATCAAATATTTCAAGTTGTAGAATATGGGAATTTATGATTTGTTTACAACTACCTTATTTTTCGTAATGGAAAAGATTGCACGTGTTTTCAATTATGCCGGCGGGAATCTAAACCGGGGCCTATTTATTTCTCTTTTAAGGATTTCAATCTGGATGCATCAATTTTTTTTTGTTGTGAAATTGTTTAGTTAAGCTGGGTGAATCTTTTGTTGCTAATTGTAGTACCCACATTTTTATAGCCTCAGTTATATGTTGACTTCTTTATTCATAGACATGATTTGACAGGGATTTGATATATTTGGGACATTATGTTATGTATTTGATCTTCATGGACTTGTATGGTGATTTGGGCGTGTAGCGCCAACTTAAATTTGATTAGTATGTTGACACATTTTACTTGATGTTGTGGATATTGACATATTGTGATGTTATTTGGACCTAATTGATATATGTTGGATACTTATTTTAGTTGCATGTCTTGATTATATGGATGTATGTCATTTATAATTATGTCTATGGCTAACTCATGGTAAATTGTGTGTAATTGTTCATGTTTTTCGCATTACAATTCCATGATGATGTTATGATATCATAGATTTCATTGATCACTTATTGAGTAGTTGATTTACATTGTATCAAACATGTGTGTTTAATGTGTGCATTGAGTGTGCAGGTGATAGGTCACAGGAGAACATGGGTTTTGGTGCAGCTATACAAATTGTGTACAAGCGGCCCACGGGGCTAAGTCCTAACCATGTTAGGATTATGGGGCCTTAGTATTAGATTTCATTATTTTGGGCACCATGAGTGACCCTCATTTGTAATGTAGTATCTCATGTAAAATTAGTTTAGTTTAGGTTGTTTATTTTTTAAAGTAAATTAGGTTTGAGGACTTAATGGTCCCCACTTACATTAAGATTTATATTTGGGTAAGTGTGGGTTAAGTAGAGAGGATTAGGGTCACATGTGAACCATTGAGTGTGCCCCACATCTTCTACACTTGTGCCCAAATGTGCCAAACTCGAAATTTGGTTATTTATGGCATTTTAAGTGACCTATTTTAGTTTTGGGAGTTCACTTAGCATGAAAATAAGCCCTTGGACCCTACCTAATAGGTAGGGGGATTAATTTCAAGGGATAGAGGGAGTTTCCCTCCCATTTTGTCTCTCTTTTGTCACCATCCATGTAATATGGATCGGTATGTGTGTTTTGTAAAAAGTTGTACAAACTTGTTCTATTTTCTTTTTGGGCAATCTGGGAGAAGAGTGGTTAAAGTGAATTTATCTTTTCTTCTTTTTTATTTTGGTAATATTTGAATTGGAGGGAAGAGATGGGTGACACATGTCACCCCCTCATCAGTGAGGGAATTTATTGGCTTCTCTTCATATTCTCCCTCATGGGGGAGAAAGATGAATTTTTTTTGGGAGTTTTGCTTGGTGCTTGGAGACTTTTTGGAGCTAGAGTTTGCTTGGAGAAAGAAGTGAGAAAATTTTAGAGTGTTGGAGAGCTTTTGGAGGTATGATTTTGATCTCATTCTATTTTTTATGTCATGTTAGATCTTAGCTTTGCTTATAGTTGAAATGTGTGTTTTGTTGCATGTTTTTGCATATTGTTTAGGGTATGTTTATTTTCATTTTATCCATCCATCTGTATGGCTTGATGGATTTTGGAGTTTTATGGGTGAAGAGAGAGGGATTTTCCCTCTTAAACCTCATGGCTTGATGGGCAAGCCATGTAGGTTATTTTCACCCCCCTCATATGGTTTGAGGTGGGGAAGTGTTTCATATGGTTTAAACCCCTTCCCCATTCTTGGAGAGGAAACCCAATGGGTGTGAAAATCCTCCCAAGAAGGATTTAGGAAAATGAGTGGATTAATAAGGATAATTTATTGTCTTGGAGGAATAAGGAGGTTGTGAAGAAATTGTTAGTGTGCATCCGATGGTTGGACCACACCTTTGACACTTTTGGGCTTCTCATCTTCTCTTCCCCATTTGTGAGGATGAATATGGTTTTCTTCTCCTTTCCTTTGTTTACTAAATGTTGTGTTTTTTCTAGTGCATGAACTTGTCTTGTATGTGAATGTTTTGTTGTTTTTCTCCCTAAATTTTGTGCACATTTGTGAAAGCTAGCTCTCTCTCCCATGGGCTTGGGGGAGGCTAGCATGTCTTGTAACCTTTGGAAAGACATGTAATGATGCCTACAAGTTGGGTGGTAAAACTAGATTTTTCTCCTTGTGTTTGGTTTCCTTGAAAGACACTCAAAGTTGGAGCTCAAGTATGGAGTTGGTTGGAGTTCTTGATATCTTGGTGTCTCATTGTTTCTCTAAATTTTGTGAACACTACTCTTATTGCAACTCTATGAATATGGCTATGTGAATGGTTTTTCCTTGCCTTGTAAAGTTTCTATTTTGTGATTTGGGATGGCTTGTAAAATAGTGTCTCATTTGTTGTGTAATCCTTCCTTCAATCTTGGAAAGGAGACTTGTAATGTGGTTTCTTGAGTAGTTTATGTATTTTGGAAATATATTGCATATGTGAGCTTAAGCTCCCTGGAATTGAAATCTTGTAATAGATGATTTCTTTAAGATGAATTTATTGGAAATCCATTTTGAAAATAAAGTTTATAGATTGGAAATATGTTTTTACACAAAAATAAATAAATAAATAAATAAATAAATACAAAATGTGATGTTGAGAACACCAAAATAAAATGTAATATTCTTGTTGGATATCCCTCTTGTTTGAAAATCTGAAATATTTATTTTGTTAGAGCATTAGAAAGGAAATCTAGTCATAACATTGAGACTTAGGATTATCATTGAATGGAAATACTCTCTTTCTTGCAATATATCTCTTCTTGTAAATTGTTGGTAACATTATTTAATATATTGGAGTTTATTTTTGCTTCCCTTCCATGTGAAGTGTAAGAATTTATCTTATTAGGGAATTAAATGTGAGTTAACATTATTCCTTACAAATTTGTAAACATATTTCAAGCCTCTCTTCTATTTGAACTATTTTGCTACATTCTTATTTTTATCACATAAACGAGTAAATCATATATATATATATATGTATTGCAAAACATTAAGTTTCATCCTCCTCAAGAATAGCACAATATATATATATATATGTGTGTGTGTGTGTGTGTGTGTGTGTGTATTGTGCTATTCTTGAGGAGGATGAAACTTAATGTTTTGCAATACATATATATATATATTGTGCTATTCTTGAGGAGGATGAAACTTAATGTTTTGCAATACATATATATATATATATTTAAAATAGTTATATTATAAAATATAACTATAATATGCCTTACACAGTTATGCATTAATCTATATATATTATTACAGTGATTATTTTAATTGTAATATTCAAAAAAATTATATATATATATATATATATATATAACCAAATAGAAAGAAATTACGGTGAAGTTTGAAAGTTAAACAAAGTTTAAACAACAACAAAAAATAAACTAAATGGAAAATTAATAAACTAAATTTCGGTGGATTGGTTTGAGTCTTTAATCAAAGAAAAGGTGAATGTGGGGAGGGCTGAGTCCTCCCCAAATGTCTGGAACCTCTATTGTCATGCCATCTCCCACCACTACTCCACCCACTCCCCCAACCTGCGCACCCCTCCCTTTCCACTCCCCACACCCCACACATTCCTCCACACCCCAACCCCAACCCATACCCCCATAAAAACCCAAAACCCCTCTCAAATTTGTTGCCGTCCGTAATTGTTAATCTCTGCATATTTTTTGTTATTTAGGTATGTTCGAATGGTTTGTAATCTGGATTTGATACAAAACATTTCTATACACTCTCTCTCTCTCTCTCTCTCTCTCTCTCTCTCTCTCTCTCTGGCAGATTTTCCATCTTTTAAAAATGGGTATTCTACACACTAGAGGAGATATCTTGTAAAGAAAATATACAACAAATTAATAATGGTATTATTCTTTAAAAACCCAAGAATCCATATCTCCATGGCTCCTCCACCTGCACAACAAAAAGAAGAAAAGTAAAAACCAAATGAGAAGAGGAGAAGTAAAAGAAAGAAATCATAAAGACACTTTAGGTTAACTTTAGGGTTTTTAAATCTAAGGGCTAAAAGTGAAAGTATCCAAGGGTTATGTTTTATCCCTACACTCTTTAAGTTGTAGGGTTTTTAGTGGGAATGTTTGTTAAAATAAAGAAAGGTGTGTGGGGGGAAAAATAAATTAAAGAGGGGAAAACTAAATAAAATATAAGGGTGTGTAGACATTCCTTTGAGACCCTATAAAACTTATAGTAGAGATAAATAATTAATTTGGGATTAGACAAGTAGTTATTGAATTATGAGTAAATTAAATTAGTATAGGATAACTATTACACGGATCGGAAAAGTAATGTTTAGTAATTAATTTAAATATATATATTTACCCGAATTTTTAAACTACTATTTGGTATGGTTTGCCAGGTCCCAAGGCGGGGGCATTACACTAATATTTATTAACAATTTTAATGGTTTTATAAGTTTGACCTCATGTTTTCATGTTAAATTAATTAATATCGAGAAACGTAATTGTATTGTTAGGCATTTCAATTTAAAAGTAAAAAAAAAAATTCTTTTTTAGTTTCCGCTAAATGTCCCAGGTAATTTGGTATCTTGGTAACCGCTTGGTTTTAAAATGTTTTCATTGCTAATTAAAACAATAGATGGGGCACACATTTTGATCACTAATTTGTTTAAACATGCGGGCACAGTAAAACTTAAAAATGTCACTTAATTAGTGCAAAATGTTTTCTTGGTCTCCACCGTAGTAATGGTTTGGATAATCTTGTTCCCTAGTGACATGGGAATTTGCATCAACTTTTAAAAACTTTTAAAATCATTTGATCATATAATAAAATCATTTTTTTGAGCTCTTTTAATCACACATTTTGTTGGGTCGACAATTTTAAAATTCTAGAAAAATCGTTTCGATTTGAAACCTGTAGAGTAGAGAGCGTTAGTAGGAAATTAAAAAAAAAAAACTTATGGCGTCTAACTTGTAGTATTTCTCCTTGTCCAGTGTTTACAATAATTAGATTCGAGAAAAAAAAGGAATAGAGAGAATTAGTTTTTTAAGTGTGTTTAGGAGGTCTCTAGAGGATTTGTTCAAAACACAAACTTGTAAATAACATTATTTAGCCTCGGAAAGTATGCCATATCTAGAGTTTCGATCATCAGTTTTTCATTTTGTGAGTTGCATCGGGTTCTCTATTTATAGAAGAATAGAGTCAAGTTGTTAGAAATCATTTTTGAATTGGGATTACTTATTTTCAAGACCCTTTTGTAGCCATTTGTCACTATAAATCTGCTGGTATACAATAGTAAAACTGTAATAGTTGGCTTCGAGATAGTGTTTCCAATTTGAAACCTATTCACCAGTAATTAGAAATGTACGTCTTGTCTGACTCTCTGTATAATAGAGAATTGAATGAAAGCTTTGTTTCACCATGTGGGTGTTGGGTACATGTCTTGGCAGGATCCCTTTGTAGCCTTTTCTTCTAGTTTGTGGAACAAGAAAATTAGGTCTTAATAAACAAATAGGTTTCTTAGGACACCTTTGGGAGTGAAACATGTACAATATGATTATTGTTTTAAGCTACGTGTTCTAGGTTGAATGCTAGGACCCAAAATAAACTTTGTACAACAAGTCATTTTATTTTGCTAGCGACCTTGGTTAGATATGTCTTTCTGGTCACCAAAGGTCTAGCTGTTGGTTTCGAAAATAATAATAATAAGTAGGTCGAGATAAGAATGTGGAATTGTTACCTTGATATAGAAAATTTTTATGACGTTTGATTGGTTGTTTCTTGTCTAAGTGATCCTTTTTTTTGGGAATATCAACTGTCGTGTTAGAGGTGCCTCTTTAGATCTAATGAAACCCTTTCGGTATGGGTGTAAACTAAAAGTTGTAACTGTAAATCTTGTATCTTGTATAAAAAACCATCCAATGATATAATAGTCTTCCACGTTTTGATATTTCACTACTATGAATTTGAAATATTTGTACTCCTTTGATATATGTTCTAATCTTAGTTTTATAACCCTTTTATAAGGAAGTTTTACCAAAGATCTTATGTTCTTGTTTTGTTATTATTTTTTTTTTTTTTAAATTTTGATTTAAAATTAAGTAGAATTGGATGAAAATAATTTGTTAACTTTTCTCTAAACAATAAATGATAAAGGAAAGGAAAGTTAGCATCTTTCTTTATAAGATGGTGTTGCTTGAAGTGATATCTCTTAGCTAGTTTATCTCTTCACGTAACGTAGGAATGCAGTGTGGTATTTAAAATGAATCTAGTTTTCACGAACTCCAAATTATTATCGAAGCTATTGGTATATAAATTTTAGAGTTAACTCGGAAATGATCTAGTTATTTTTTCTTAATCCTTTTGGAGCTCGATAAACCTATTTTCATACCCTTAACCACTTCTTATTAAGTTTTGTTGCATGTACAACTTGGTTAAAACCTTCTTACTTTAGTAATTACACACATGTATTTTTCAACTCTCCTCAAGTTGATTTAAAATGTTATGAGTTAATCATGGTTATAATGCTTGTACTTATGTGTAGAAATAAGGAATCACCCTCTTCTAACCTCAAATTCGTGGACTTATAAGAACAATGGTCATGCAAAAATTTTTTATATATATAAATATAAACAAAGATATTTATATCTCTCTGGAAAGAAAATAAAATGAAATGAATTAGTGTTGAACACTTTCTTGGTTAGGCACTATGTTGTATCGATGATGGTGTTGACTGTGAAAGAACAATTAATGTGGTCTAATAGGGGTGAAAGTAATGTTTCAAAATCCACAAAATATATATTTAATTATAAATCTAAAAGCACAATTGGGTACACTTACCTTGTAAACAATAATGGAATATTATAATTATTTGTATCTTGGAAAACTCGTTATTATATATATAATTAAACAACAATGGTTGGATAAACAAGGTTAATCATTGTTACCCCTTAAAAAAAGCTAAAATTTGGCGAACCTAAAACTTTTGCTTCGAATGTGTGATAGGTGTTGGTTACTAATCTTTGTCTTGTGATGATTCATATGGTTCACACATTTAATGTTGGGAATTCTGTAAGTAAACTTAGGTATTGTTTGGCTTCCTAAATGTTTAGGTGAGAAAGTTAATACGAATGATAGAATTATCGCAATGATCTCACAAATCTTGATATGCCTTTGGCTATTGGACTCATAGGAAACTCTTTTACAAGATGTCATTTCACATTTGAAAAACTCTTAGTATCTTATTTTAAGATAAATGATGAAGCCTTATTGCAAGGACTAACAATAATGACTATCTAGTCTTTCCACTTATCATAGGTAGAGACGTCCTTTGTAATTAGTATAAGTTTTTAATATATATATATATATAATATATATATATATATATATATATTATATAAATAAATTGAAATTATTTTGGGGGGTCCTCTTAAAACACGGTTCTATTTTTTTTTACCACTCAAATAGGGTGGCGTGATTCAAATTTCTTTGTGTATTATGAATTCCACCCTTGTTAACAAGTGTAGTTATTTTATATTTATATCTCTTGCAACCTTATTGGGCCAAATTTCGACCAAATAATTGTTAAGTAAAAGTTAACGTAAGTCAGATATCTTGAAAATATTTAGACCTTACCTTTCATTAAAAGAAGATGAGTGTTGATCTCTTGTACGCTTGAGGAAAGTATAAATGGAAAAGTTTTTCTTTCCATCATGCTTGTATATTGTAAAATTTTGATGAATATGTTGATAAGATTCGGGAAACATTCTCTTTAAATGGATGGATTTTTTTTTTGCGTAACTCATTCATGTTTTCTTGTGATTATATAGTAATTAAGAAATGAAAATTTAAGTAAAACTTTTTTATATCGTATTGAACTGGAAATTTTTGGTTGTTGTTTCCTTAAGGCGTTATGGCTTGTTGGGGGTATAGAAAGTCTAAAATTGCTTTGTCATAATGAGAACTCATATAAACCAATTTACAAACAATAATAAATTCAATTTTGTTTATGAGACTTCTAAAGCAATCTTGGCTCTCGGAATAGAAATGTTTTATAAAACGGTACATGCTATGAAACGTTGGAAAACAAATTAGAAAGTTAATTCTAACCTAGTAGTGGACTATATATTGCATCCACAATTTTTTTTTTTTTTACAATCATTTAGCGAACAAAAATAAAAATAAATAAATAAATAAATAATGACCAAATTAAGACAACTCCTTTAACTATGTTTGGTAGTATGTGAATATTCTTCCTTGACCTTAGTGAATAATGTTGATTATTGAACTATTTAAAAAAAAAAAAAAGACTCGTGAACCTTCCTTTTTCAAAAGTTAGAGTAATGATGAGTTAGGAGATGAAACCACACGGAACTTGGAAACTTTTTCTCTCTCATTGTGTGGTATTTGTGACACCTTGGATAGTTTCCTTAAGTGTTCTAGTACGCAATTAATATTCAAAATTTAAATTCATTTAAAAACAACATTTATGTTTCCCTTCGCTCATCCATCATGTTGGACCTTATGTTGTATATCCTCTTATTTGGACCCTAATAGGAAACAAAAGATGATGAGGAAAATGAATTCGGTTTATACAGTTCTCCTTGGTTAACATCCTCTTATTTGGGAAATACTTGTTCTTGGACCTTGTTACAATTAAAAAAAGACATGTCGTTAAGATAGAAAAAAAAAATATGGTAGTTCCTTTAAAAATGACCTTAATGTAGTACTCACACTACGATGTGATATCCAGTAAAATCTTATCCCTAGCTCTTCCAGTGACTTCCCGGAGGAAGTCTAATTTTAGGAGAGGGGGATGTAGTGCCCCTTTTTCTAGCCTCTATATGATCTGCTGAATTTAAACCACAGTTATGGATTTTGGATATGTTGGTTTGCTTTCATGAACACGTATGGTGATTTTGGAGCGCATAGCGCTAATTTAACTAGATTAGTAGGTTGACACCTTTTATTTGATATTGTGGACACTAACACTTTTCTATGTGATTTAGGTCAAATTGATACATGTTGGATAATTAGTTTAGTCACATACCCTTTTTGTAACGTATTCGTTTTGCTGATAAGGATACATGATGACATGGTGATATGACATGATATGTATTGTAATACCTAACATACGACGAATTGTGTGAGATTGTGCATTCCACATTGATGATGGTGATATCATTAATTTACATGTTTGAATCTGTTCACTTAGTAGTGAGCTAGTTTACTCTTGTATTGGACAGGTGCGGTTAATATTGAGTATGTTTATTTACATTGTAGCAAACTTGTGTTTTAATGGTGCATTGAGTGTGCAGGTGATAGGTCACAGGAGAACATGGGTTTTGGTGCAGCTATACAAATTGTGTACAAGCGGCCCACGGGGCTAAGTCCTAACCATGTTAGGATTATGGGGCCTTAGTATTAGATTTCATTATTTTGGGCACCATGAGTGACCCTCATTTGTAATGTAGTATCTCATGTAAAATTAGTTTAGTTTAGGTTGTTTATTTTTTAAAGTAAATTAGGTTTGAGGACTTAATGGTCCCCACTTACATTAAGATTTATATTTGGGTAAGTGTGGGTTAAGTAGAGAGGATTAGGGTCACATGTGAACCATTGAGTGTGCCCCACATCTTCTACACTTGTGCCCAAATGTGCCAAACTCGAAATTTGGTTATTTATGGCATTTTAAGTGACCTATTTTAGTTTTGGGAGTTCACTTAGCATGAAAATAAGCCCTTGGACCCTACCTAATAGGTAGGGGGATTAATTTCAAGGGATAGAGGGAGTTTCCCTCCCATTTTGTCTCTCTTTTGTCACCATCCATGTAATATGGATCGGTATGTGTGTTTTGTAAAAAGTTGTACAAATTGTTCTATTTTCTTTTTGGGCAATCTGGGAGAAGAGTGGTTAAAGTGAATTTATCTTTTCTTCTTTTTTATTTTGGTAATATTTGAATTGGAGGGAAGAGATGGGTGACACATGTCACCCCCTCATCAGTGAGGGAATTTATTGGCTTCTCTTCATATTCTCCCTCATGGGGGAGAAAGATGAATTTTTTTTGGGAGTTTTGCTTGGTGCTTGGAGACTTTTTGGAGCTAGAGTTTGCTTGGAGAAAGAAGTGAGAAAATTTTAGAGTGTTGGAGAGCTTTTGGAGGTATGATTTTGATCTCATTCTATTTTTTATGTCATGTTAGATCTTAGCTTTGCTTATAGTTGAAATGTGTGTTTTGTTGCATGTTTTTGCATATTGTTTAGGGTATGTTTATTTTCATTTTATCCATCCATCTGTATGGCTTGATGGATTTTGGAGTTTTATGGGTGAAGAGAGAGGGATTTTCCCTCTTAAACCTCATGGCTTGATGGGCAAGCCATGTAGGTTATTTTCACCCCCCTCATATGGTTTGAGGTGGGGAAGTGTTTCATATGGTTTAAACCCCTTCCCCATTCTTGGAGAGGAACCCAATGGGTGTGAAAATCCTCCCAAGAAGGATTTAGGAAAATGAGTGGATTAATAAGGATAATTATTGTCTTGGAGGAATAAGGAGGTTGTGAAGAAATTGTTTAGTGTGCATCCGATGGTTGGACCACACCTTTGACACTTTTGGGCTTCTCATCTTCTCTTCCCCATTTGTGAGGATGAATATGGTTTTCTTCTCCTTTCCTTTGTTTACTAAATGTTGTGTTTTTCTAGTGCATGAACTTGTCTTGTATGTGAATGTTTTTGTTGTTTTTCTCCCTAAATTTTGTGCACATTTGTGAAAGCTAGCTCTCTCTCCCATGGGATTGGGTGATCCTATCATGTCTTCCAACCTTTGGAAAGACATGTAATGATTCATATAGATTGGGTGGTAAAATAAGCTCTTTCTCTTTGTGTTGATCTCTTCGAAAAACATTAGACATTGGAGCTCGAGTATGGAGATGGTTGGAGATTCCTTGACATCATGGTTGCCCCTGTTTTCTCAAAAAAATTTGATCACTTCTCTCATTGTAATCTCATGGACATGGCTATATGGGAATTTCTTTGTTTTGTAAAGTTTCCTCTTTGTGATTGGGATCACTTGAAAACTAGTGTCACATTTGTTTTGTAACCTTTCTTCAATCTTGTAAGAAGCTTTGTAATGTGGTTTCTTGAGTAGTTTAAGTATGTTGGAATTATGGAAATTGTGAGCTTAAGTTCCATGGAATTCTAAACTTTTATTTTATGGTAGATATTTTACAGAAGTCTTAAACTTGGTAATGCAATTTGAAGGAATAAAGTTGAGAGTTACTCTTGTTAAGTATCTTGTTTTAGGTTGGAGTTTCTCCTTTGCAAGTAAAAGAATTGATATATAATATGATATATGATATATACCATATATATAATGCTATTTTTATATCATTGTTGTATATCCCTAAATGTTTCAGGAATCTGAAATATGTGATATTGTCAGAGCATTAGAAAGGAAATCTCCTCATAACATTGTCAGATTTAGGTAGCTTATCATTGAATGGAAAACACTCTTTTTCTTGCAATATATCTATTCTTGTAAATTTTTGGAAATATTATTGAATGGATATTGGAGATTAGTTTTGTTTCCCTTCCCATATAAAACTGTAATGATTTGTATCTTATTAGGAAATTAGATTTGAATTATGTGTTCTTCCTTGCTAATTTTTAGACATACTTCGAATCCTCTCTTGCGTAGTTGCAATATTTTCCTACAATCCTATTTTTATCACATAAACGAGTAAATCATATATATATCTATATATGTATATATATATATATATATATATATATATATATATATATATATATATATGTATGTATATATGTATCTATATATATATATATATATATATATGTATGTATATATGTATCTATATATATATATATATATATACTATGAAATATATATATATATATATATATATATATGTATTGCAAAACATTAAGTTTCATCCTCCTCAAGAATAGCACAATATATATATGTGTGTGTGTGTGTGTATTTGTGTGTATGTACTTGAGGAGGATGATAGTTATATAGTTATGCATTATATACATATATATACTATATATATATTGCTGCTATTCCTGACAAGGATTACATACTTAATGTTATGCAATTACATATATATATATATATATATATATACTTTAAAATAGATATATTAGTATCTATTATAGTACTATATTATATGCCTTATACAGTTATGCATTAATAATATTATATATATATATATATATGATATATATATTATATATATATATACTATCAATATATATATATATATATATATATATATATATATATATATATATATATATATATATATATATATATGGTGAAGTATGAAAGTTATAGAAAGTATTAAATAACAACAAAAAATAAACTAAATGTTGAAAATTAACTTCAACGAATTTTCGGTCGATTGGTTTAAGTCTTTAATCAAAGAAAAGTTCGAATGTGGGGAGGTGCTCGAACCCTCCCCAAAAAGTCTGCGAACCAAAATCGTCATGCCACCGCCCACTCCCCTACTCCCTACTCCACTTCCCCACACCTGCTCACCTCCACGCAACTTTCCACTCACCACTCACCACCTCACACTCCCCCACACCCCAACACTCATCCCATATCCTCTCATACAACCCCAAAACCTGCATTTCAAAAATGTTGTCGTCCGTAATTGTAAAACTCTACGTATATTCTCACATTCAGTTTGCAAATAAAATTCGACATGGTTTGCAATCTGGATTTGAGTACAAAACATTTACTACACACACACATATATATATATATATATGGTAGATTTTGCCTTCCTTACAAAATAATAACTATATTTTACATACCCAATAGATCCGGAGATTTCTTGGGTAAAGAAAATTTTATTAAAAAAAATATGGTAGCATAATTAGTACTTATTCATTAAAAATTCCATGAAACCATAGTATCCATGGCTCTTCAACCTGCACAACAAAAAGAAGAAAAGTAAAAACCAAATGAGAAGAGGAGAAGTAAAAGAAAGAAATCATAAAGACACTTTAGGTTAACTTTAGGGTTTTTAAATCTAAGGGCTAAAAGTGAAAGTATCCAAGGGTTATGTTTTATCCCTACACTCTTTAAGTTGTAGGGTTTTTAGTGGGAATGTTTGTTAAAATAAAAGAAAGGTGTGTGGGGGGAAAATAAATTAAAGAGGGGAAAACTAAATAAAATATAAGGGTGTGTAGACATTCCTTTGAGACCCTATAAAACTTATAGTAGAGATAAATAATTAATTTGGGATTAGACAAGTAGTTATTGAATTTGAGTAAATTAAATTAGTATAGGATAAATATTAACACGGATCGGAAAAGTAATGTTTAGTAATTAATTTAAATATATATATTTACCCGAATTTTTAAACTACTATTTGGTATGGTTTGCCATGTCCCAAGGCGGGGCATTACACTAATATTTATTAACAATTTTAATGGTTTTATAAGTTTGACCTCATGTTTTCATGTTTGTAGTAAGAAAAAAAATGACCAAAACTGTTAATGCTCTATTCTTGTTTTAAGGCCTCAAAATTGATTTCATACAACCTGGTTTTAACAGTAAAAATAAGAGGGAAATTTCACTCCTAATTGCTGAAACCAGTATGTTTGCCAGATGGTTTTTGTATCAGCTGTAAATTCTATATAATAACTATGCTTTTTATTTGTAGTAGGTTGTAATCCTATTAGTTGGGGGAATCATATGAATAAACTATAGTGGTGTGTTTTGTAATTGGGAGAAGAAAATGAAGAAGCTACGATGGTTTGTTTTGTAATTGGGGGAAGAGTATAAAGAAACAACGACAATCCCTCTCACATTGCAATTATTCATGAGGGATGCATCTAGAAAATAAAATCTTGTAATAGAAATGGAAATTATGTTGTTATCATGCTTGGGGAAATAAGGTTATTTCATCATAAACTTTATTAATTCTATTATCTAGTTCCTCAAATCCGTGTTTTCACTTCTAACGTATGTATTCTCACTTCTACCTTATTTTTCATAATGGAAAAGATTGTATGTGTTTTCAATTATGTTGGTGGTAATCGAAACTGAGATTTATTTATTATGTCAATGGGATTCTATCAAAAGAAAACAACAACAAAATCATGGAAACAATTGATACAAAATTTACAGTAACCTGCAAGGATCTTGGGATTGTATTAATTTCATGAAAACAAGAATGACAGTGGTTGGGGATTTAACTGAAATTTGGAACCAATTTTTAAATGCAACATGTCATACTCAGGAGCCTTCAATTATCTCTCAAGTATCAATATCATCTATATTTTTCTATTGAATTTTTGAGAACATGTTTTCCCAATATCTATGTCATTTCTATTAAACAAATAGCATGTGAATAGTTTTAGCCTTAGGAATTGTTTTGGGAGTAAGTGGAATTGTATAGACATGACATGGTTACTTCTAAATTTTTCGAAATTTATTTTCTGAAAAGATGGATACCAATCATGGAATATCTTATTTGTTAGCTCATTTTTATGTATCATGAAGATGATATTATCTCTCAGAAGTGCACCCTAGATGAGGCATAACAATAGGGGTTCTAAGCTTGCTTTATTACCTCACTTCTGTAGATACAATGGAAACACCTAAGGTCTGTGGGTATTGTAGACACCTATAATTTATCCTGAACAATTTAAATACTTAAATTGTGCTAATTATCACCTTTCCTGCAAATTGATGACATATCGTCAATAGTGCTCATCTCCTCTTCTATCCTCGTTAATTAATTACATTACACTAATTAATTAAGTCGTCTATCTAACAAATACCATGATTAATGACCTTTGTTAATTAGTTTTTCATTCTATCTAGACTAATTAATTATTATTAATTAATTAGCTTCTCCTTTCATTAAATCAATAAATCATTTTTTATTTGATTTAATTCCCTTCTATGGTCCAAATCATGCTAATATTCCTCTAAAAAGATTTTAAAGGCTTGCACATATATTAATTAATCATCTTGATTAATTAATAAACCCCATTTACCCACATGAGTCACTAGAAGACAAATTAAACTCTCCTAAAGTTAACTCAACCCTTTCTAAACCCCCCTTATCCACAACTAACCCAACATCTCTATTATCCCACATTAAAAGGGATGTAGAGACTCCTTTGTCCATTGGGTTATATAAAGAACCCTCCTCCTACCTTTACACACAAACCTAATTCTTGAGAAATAAAAGCAAGCATATAGCAAATACACTATAAGCCTTTTTTCATTCTTGAGCATTTCACCATTGGAAGAGCTAAGCCTCATTTCTTGCATTTCATCCATCCAAGTTTTTGGGTCATATGGGAATAATCAAAGTGGTCTTGTAGCCATGCTTTGATGAGCTTCCATTCCTAATTTATTAAATATCAAACAATCAACTTTGATTGCCATGAATCTACATAGGTTCATTTAGTGTTTTAGGTGATCTAAAGAGTAGAGGTTTTAATAATTAACAAGTTTAGCTTGATTTAATTTCAAAGTTCTAATGCAATAATGTTGTTATCTAACCTTGCTTAGCTCTTAACATGATGGTGTTTGGAATTTTATTTTAGCTTTGTTATAGAACTATTAGGTGTTAATTATACTTTCCTTAACTTAGCTAAACAAATACACGCGCACATATGGCACGCCCGGTGGGATGGATCCTTTGTCCCTTAGCATTTAGTTAGAATTGTGTTGTTTTTGGCTAACTCCTTTCTATGCACATATATATGGTGATCTTTTTATGATTTTGATATACTTATATGTGTGAGATCTTATTGAGAGCTTTCATTTTGAGGGGTTATTGTCAAATGTTGAACTAACATGCTAAAATTTGGAACATTTTGTACTTGATTGTGTCATTTGGCCATATTTTAACATTATAACCAGGTACTTTTTCTTTGTAGGAGATGCACAGGTACACCAATCCGCGCGCAGGCACACTAACCCACGTGCAGGAACCATATCCAGCACACATTCACATTACCATCATACAGTACCTTCACTGCAATCATAAAACATGTCAGGCCAGTGCAGGCACCATTACCCTGGTGAGCACACCTCACTGTCCACACACACGCTCTGTGTTTTTACTGCTAGCACACACACCTATATAGTGGGACATATGCCTTTCGGCCAGCGCACATACCCTGTCATATTTTCTTGGCTGTCTGTTTTAAGCTGTTGGCGCACACGCCTTTACCTTGGTGCATACGTCCTTATCTTAGTGCAGATGCCTCTTAGGTAGCATAGGTACCCTGTGGATCTAAAAAATTAGTAGAGGTAGACACGCCTCTATCCTTGCACACATACACTGTTTGGTTTGCTGATCTATTTTACACTATTGGTGCACACGCCTTTACCTTGGCACATACGCCCTCATCTTGGCGCATACACCTCTTAGGTAGTGTAGGTACACTGCAGTTCCAAAAAGAACAGAGGGGTGCAACCACCGTAACCCATGCGCACCTGCTTAAACCTGCACGTAGGTGCCTCAGTCAAAAGTAACATGCTTGTTTTAGATCTATCAAATCTCATATGTTAAAATGATAAATTCTTTACAGGTTTTATTTGACTAATGCTTATTTTTGTAGGGTATGTTTACATCCTTTTGCTAAAATAGATGGATCTTTGCATGTTTTTCTTGTAAATAGTAAGATCACGTATGCTCTTCCATCGCATCCTTTGGGGTGATCTTGGGAATCATAAATTATTCTTAGGTCTTTTTGATGCTTTGAAAATATTGAGAATATTTGAATTGAGTAAAAAATGAATTAAATTGGTTTGTTTGAATTAAGTGTTTTCCATTGGTATTTTCTTGGTTTCCAAAAAACGTCACGTATGCTCTTCTCTTGCGTCCTTGGAAAATCTTGAGAACCAGAAATGATGTTGATTTTCTTTGTGGAAAATTACTAACCCGTTTTATAGAACCAATCACATGATTGTCAAAGAAAGTTGGAATCAAAACAAAAACCAAACTACTAATATAATTTTGGTGCAGGTTGCTAAAAGGTGTTCAAGAAAACCACATAAAATTAAACAAGATAAAAAGAACATCATATTCAAACACTGTATTTGCAGGTTCGGATAAGGGTACACCCCGTCCACTTAAAACTATGACATAACCCCCTTTGGCATAAGCCTTAAGCTAAAACAATGGGGGTGGTCCTAGGAACCCCAAAGTAGTCCACGCAAGAGGGAACCTTGTGGACGAAACGGGAAGTGATCCGCACAACCTACTTGACTAGTGTCTCCTTGTGAGTTAGTGTTACAATTTTTTTGTATCATGCGACCTTGGTAAGAGTACACGATGGACACATTTATTTCCCACTATAATTGAAGGGGGTAAGCCGAGATAGTCCAATAATTAGTCAGTGTGAATTTTCTTGGAAAATCATTCCACGCTCTTAGACAACTTTGTAACACCTAGTTGAGAGAACCACCTAGGATTATATCTTTGGCTAGGAGCCCACTTTGACCATTTGAAAATAGTGTTAAGTTGTGAACCGTCATTCATCACGAAATGTTGGAAGTGTTACTTTTGCTTAGTTTTTCACTTGCCCTAGGGTGAGGCGAAACTCTTCCAAAGTGAGGCCACCATTTTTCACCCCCTATCGATCTACTTCCTTCACTTTATTTTGACACTTTGTTAATCAAAAGAAGAGTGACTACCTTTGTGTTATCAATTGAGTGTTTCTTCAACTTTTTTGTCCATTTTTACGCTCATCCATGTTTATGGGCTGGGTTGTTAAATGTATAAAGTATGTCGGAGATGTTTTTATATCATTAGTAGCCTTTTTGATCTTGATACCCAAGTTAGGATCGTCATCATATTTAGGATTGATTCATCACCTTGAACCTCCTTAGAAAGGTTACCTTATTTATAGCATATCACTACAATTTTGGTATTTACATCTTATTTGTTGAAACTTGATCTAAATATCTACATTGTAAGGTTACGCTATCCACATTTTAACAATTCCTAGGTATACTATAAGCTTTAATTTTGATTCCATTGCTACCTCAATTTTCAAAAGTGCTACGTGTTACCATTTGTGTGTATTATATCAATATCATCTTGATATCAATACCTTACTTTTTCGTAAAGTTTTGTCAACATATCTTGGTGACATTTTTCTGTCACTCACAATCGTAACTAACACTTTTTGAGATATAGGTATTGATTGAATTTAGGCTTACTTCTCATATACCTTGATTGGAGGTCACATTAACTTCTTGTCATTACTTATGCCTTGTTCATTTCTTTGAACTCGACATAAGTAGGGACATTTTGTTAATCATATCATTGGTAGGCATGTATGCATCTTGATACCCATGTCAGGATCATCGTTGTATTTAGGTTTGGTTCTTCATCTTGAATCTCCTTGGAACTATTATATTGTTTGTATTGTGTCACTACAATCATGATATTTACGTCTTGTTTCTTGTAAACTTGACCTAAATATCCACATTGTAAGGTTGTTCTATACACACTTTAATCATTCCTAGGTATAATTGATGCCCTAAATCTGATTCCAATTATTACCTCGATTTTGAAAAGTGGGTAGTGTTAATATTTGTGCATGTTATGGAAATATCATCTTGATATCAAAACCTTACTTTCTTACAAAGTTTGGTCAACATATCCTGGTGACATTGTATGCCACTCACAGTTGTAACTAAGAATTTTCAGAGTATAGGTCTTGATTGCATTAGGATTTTCTTCTTGTATAATTTGTTAGGAGGTCACATTAACTTCTTGTTATTACTTAAGCCTTGTTTATATCTTTGAACTTGACATAAGTAGTGAACATCTGAGTTAATCATCTTACAACACCGAGTATCTTTGTTGAGGAAAACCTAGGAAGATATTTCATTCAATTGATTGGTTTGATACAAAGCATTACATTATTGTTGATTTATACTCTTTAGGCAATCACTTTATCACATTGGTACTTTAAAATTCATTAGACTCATTCAATTCTTGACATTCTTTTTACATTTGACATAGGTTTGATAGAAAATCTTTGAACACATTCACAGATACCTTAGTGAAATTGTTGCACATCATGGCTCCTAAAACAAGATTAGGGATCAAAAAGAAAACATTAGAAGAAAAAAAAATTCAAAATTGGGAAATCTCCAATCAACAGGGGTCAAATCCCTTCATCGGCCATGATATTGGTCATTTATTCTCCATAGAGAAGGAAGATGAAGAAATGATAGATCATAGCGGTGATGAGCTCGAATCACCACATGCAAAATTTGATTTTGATCCTACCTTGCTAGATGAGTTCCTTTCTAGAAAAAAGGATAGGGTGCTCACATGTGTAGTAGAGTCTAGGAGATAAAATTCCCACTGAACAAGAGATGATCCCACCTACAAATGATACTAACAACGAGGAACAACCTTTTATTAACATGGAGGATATTTTGAAACATGGACATGCTTCTACCTCAAATTTGGGAAATGATAACGTAGTGGGATATAGAATACATTTTATTAAAGTGCCACGTAAGGTCTGAATAGAGCATGAAAATGTTGAGGAACCTCCACAATATGAAGAAGGAGAAGAACCTTTGGAAAAAGAAGTCACTATTCAGCAACAAATTTGTAACCTTAGTCAAAAACTAGCCTTGTTAACCTCTCATGTACAAAAAGAGACAAATAAGAATGTACACAAGACTAAACCTAAGGTCAAAATTAGTGAACTTCGTAGAGAAAACCAAGGAGGGGACAATGCTGAATACAGCCGGGTGTATATCCCTGCTTCCCCTACTAAAGAACAATTAATCATGCAAGAAGTGTAATAAATGAAAGCAACGCTTACAAGCCTTTAAGAGAGTAATGTAGGGAGTAGCATAAAATATCAATATGAAGAACTCTGCCCTCATCCTTTTGAAAAAGTGATGACACTCCAACCCTTCCCTAAGAAATTTGACATGCCGAAGTTTGACGAATATAGGGGAAGGGTGACCCACGAGATCATGTAAATTATTTCTATATGGCATGTCAAGAGGTGTCCTATAGTGATAATTACCTCATACAACTCTTTCCAAAGAGTTTAGGAGCCCAAGCTTTGGAGTGGTTTACTTGTTTACCTCGGGGGTCCATCTTTACCTAGCTAGAATTAGTAGAGAGGTTTTTGTGACACTTCTCGTACAATATCAAAAGTGATATCACCATGGAAGACTTGTGCAGCACCAAACAACAATGCCATAACCAGACATTCACCAGCTTCCTGCAATAGTGGAGGGGGATAACTAGTCAGTTCCCTTGCGCATTACCTGAGAAACAATAGTTGCTAAGTATCTTTGTGCCCAACCTAAATCCCAGACATCGACTTTCCACCTTCAAATGCATTGTGTTCGCACTTTTGAGGAGGTTATTGAAAAGGGAATTCAAATAGAGAAATCCCTTATTGCACTAAAGGAACTCTTAATGCACAGTCTAGAGATAACCAAAGTGTTAAACCTGTGGAAAATCTGAAAATATATAGCAAGAATAAAAACATGGTGGGAGACGAGATTATGGATTCCAAATGTGTGTAAATGGTCCAAACCGGTCAACCTTTTAAACTGACCAAAGGGCCCATTCAACCACCACCCAAACACAGAACATTCACCCCACTCAACAAGCCTTTGTCCATCATATTGAAACAATTAGATGTGGCTCACATGATGACATACCCCATAACACAACAATTTGATGAGAATGCTCCAAAGCCAGGATGGTACAAGGAGCATGAATTTTGTGATATACATCGTGTCAAAGGGCACCAAATAGACAAATTCTTACGGATTCATCACTACATTCAGAAACTCATTGAAAATGGGGAGATCGAATTCGACACCCTTGGATGAAGACCTCAACCTTCCTCCCGATCTTACGCGTATGGAGGATTTGTCAAAATTACTAGTAGAAGAGACCATTGATGTAAACATTGGCACTGATGATGACCCAAGAATGGTCAAGTTGGGAGCTTCGCTTTCAATATAGGAACATAAAACTTTCACCATGTTGCTACGAGAATTTATAGATGTGTTCTCATTGGTCCTATAAGGATATGTTGGGCTTGGACCCAACTTTGGTAGTGCACAACCTATTTGTACATGCTGATGACCAAGCCCATCAAGAAAAAAATCAAAAATATGGACATCCGTGGGTGTCTCTACTAGTTAAAGAGGAGCTAGAAATATTTCTCGTAATAGGATTCATTCAGACCCATTGATTACTCTGAATGGATATCAAATATCATCTCGGTACAAAAGAAGCCTGTTGGGATCAAGAATCTATACATATATCAGAGACATAAATAAGGCATTCTGAGAGGATAATTTTCCATTAGCCTAATATCGATAATGATTGTTGATTCCATTGCAAGATATGAAATGCTATCTCTTATGGATGGCTTTTTAGGCTATAATTAGATCAAAATAGATGACGAAGATCAACACAAGACGGACCTTCACTACTCCTTGGGGTAATTTTTGTTATCATGTAATGCCATTTGGCCTTAAAAATGTAGGAGCAACCTATCAATAGGAAATGACGGCAATTTTTCATGATATGATTCATGACATTATGGAAGACTACATGGATGATATCCTTGGGAAATCCAATATGAGGAAAGATCACCCTGATATTTTACGGTGTATCTTTGAACTGCCTGCGGGAGTATAAGGTCCGTTTGAACCCAAAGAAATGTGTGTTTTGCCGTGCTATTGGGAAATTTTCTTGGTTTCATTATATCACGAAGTGGGATTGAGGATAGACCCAACTAAAGTCATTTCTATTATTGAAATGCCTCCTCCCAAAAACATTAAACAGCTGTGCATAGGTTACAGGGAAAGATACAAGCTATTCGCCGTTTCATTTCCCCACTTGTTGACAAATGTCATTCATTCACCCATCTGCTAAAAAAGGATGTTGCCTTTATTATGGGGACCAGAGCAACACACAGGCCTTCACCCTACTTAAGAAATACTTGGCCAATCCAGCCGGTCCTCTATGCCCCCAACTCCTGGTTAGTTTCTCCTACTTTATATTTCTACTACTCAATTTTCTATTGGTGCAATTGCTTTCCCAATATGACCTCAGACAAAAAGAAAAAGTCAGTATACTATCTTATTCGTACTCTCATCTTGTATGATCTCAACTATCCCCCAAATCAAAAAGGCTTGTTTGGCTGTATTTTTTACCTTCCAAAAACTTCACCATTACCTATTAAATACGAAAACCAAGCTTATATCAAAAGTTGACCCCCTCAAATACATGTTTGTCTAAACCCACCCTTACCGGTAGAATGGATAATTGGATCATTCTATTGAGTGAATTTGACATCGAGTATGTACACCAAAATTCATTCAAGGGACAAGTACTTGTTGATCAATTAGCAGAGGCACCTTTACAAGGAACAAAAGTTGTGAATCTAGATCTGCTAGATGCTACATTATTGTACATTGAAGAGTTATCATGTCACAATTACACTTTGATGGATCTTTTACTTTTCATGGTTCATGGGCAGGTGTTGTACTAATTACTCCTATTGGCGACCCCATACCTCAGGCTTTTCACCTTAGTTTTCCTTACATGAACAATATAGCAGAGTATGAGGCACTCATCATCAGAATGAATCTTGCAATCAAATGGGACATTCATCATGTTAAGATTGTTGGAGACTCGCAGTTAATCATCAAACAAGTCAATGATGAATATAAAGTCAAGGATGAGAAGCTCATCCCTTATAAGAAGCTGGTTCAAAACTTTGAAATAATATTTTGTGCATATCACATTTGAACAGATTCCAAGAGCAAAAAATAGATATCTACAAACGCTATGGAAACCATAGGTTCTATGTTATGCATTCCACTAGAAATTAATGATATGCCATTCTTTGTGGAAAATCTACAGTAGCCCGCGTATGACATGCCAGAATCTTGTCTGGATTGTGATGTTTTTGGTCCCAATTTCCCATGGTATTAACCCATTTTCACTTACCTTAAAGACAAAACATCCGCTCATGATATTTCCCATTCAAAAAAAAAGCCTCAAATCCTCATCCACCAGATAATTTATTACTGTTATAGTTCAGTCCAAGTGATTAAAGAGGTGCATGAAGGTGTGTGTGGAGCCCACACTAATGGGATGGTTCTAGCTAAGAAATTGTTGAAAGTGGGCTACTATTGGCCTAGCATGGAAACCCACTACTGCAACTATGTAAGGAAATGTGTACTCTATCATAAATATGGAAATTTCATCCATGCTCTGTCACAGCCATTGTAACCCATCACCACCCCATGGTCATTTTATAAATGGGGACTTGATTTAATAGGGAAGCTTACCCCTACTTCATCTTATGGCCACACCCACATCATTACAACTACTGAATACTTTACCAAGTGGGTGGAATCTATCCCTTTGACCTATGTAATGGGTGCTTAGATCTTAAAGTTCATCATGAATCATCTTATTTTCCGGTATGGCATTCCTACAACCATAGTTACTGAAAATGGGAAGTCATTCAAGAACAAGAACATGAAGGATCTCTGTCATCGGTTTCAAATAAGATAAAAATGTTCTACACCATATTACCCTCAGGGAAATGGACAGAATGAGGCCACCAATAAGACTCTGGTTTGAATAATGGAAAAGATGGTAAGTAAGACAGGTCGCAATTGGAATTTACAAATTCACCCAGCTCTTTGGGCTTATAGGACCTCTATTCACACTCTTACTGGTGTGACACCCTATTCCTTGGTATTTGGAACAGAATATATCATCCCATTAGAAATCGAGCTCCCTTCCCTAAGAATCTCTCTTAGGGATTATATGGACAAGGATGAATATTACAAAGTGGCTAGACTAGCAGAGTGTGAACTCCTAGATGAGAAGCACATCCACGCCCTAAATAGTCTTAAAGTGTATCAGAACAAAGTCTCTCACAATTATAAAAAAAGAATCATACCTCGTCAGTTTGAGGTTCAGAGATTTGGTCATGAAAGAAAATCAGTTCAACACAAGGGCAGAAAGAGAGAAGAAAGACAAATTTGAACCTTATTGACTAGGACCTTACGTCATTGTGGCCAAGTATGGCACAAGAGCATACAAACTTACCCACCTCAATGGTGATGAGCTCTGCAAAGCTATAAATTCCATGCACCTTAAGCGGTTCTATGCTTAGGCATGGTGTAAAAATTAGAAAAGCAAACCAAAAGGGGGTACAAATGGTCGAAAATACAAAAAAAAAGAGAAAAAGATAAAGATAAAACAAGTCATTCATAAGTGAAAACCATGCAATTTTGGCATTTTGGATAAGTCCTTTGGTGAAAACTGGTTTCCAGCACCTTGGGAAGATTCGTTGTTTACAAGCATCTGGCATATGAAGGGTACTTTTACTTAGCCTAGGGCTAGTTCTGAATCTGCATCTGAGATTCCCTATGAACCTATCCTTGTCAAGCCTTGATCTGGATTTTTCTCCTTTTGTTAATTTGTGAAGGGATGGTCTTTATCTATCCCCCATCTAGCACTAGGGGACACTTCCACAACTTCACATATCTATTTATAAGCATGTGGCACCTGTCCTTGTATATTCCTCATCTCACACTGGAAGCATCCACGCTTTCTTGGTTAGTTGTACATAGATTCGGAAAAATCTTAGAAAAACACAAAAACATTCAAAATATTAGAAAAACACAAAAACATTCACAAAACATGGAAAATCACACAAAAACAATAGAAAAATCTTAGAAAATCACAAAATTCTAAACAATATTTGGAAATTGCACAAAAACACTCACAAATTCTAAACAATAGAAAATTGTCTCACAAAACTCAAAACAATAGAAAATTGTTTCACAAAACAATCTTACACAAACATAACTTTAAGTTTACTTGCTTTGTCTTATTTCTTGATTTGTCTATGTTTGCTTGTATAGTTGCTACGTGTTTGTACATTTGTATAGTTTGTTGCTTAGACATACTTTGTTAAGATTCATATTTTCTTGCTTAGATTAGATTTATTCTTACTTGTACATATGCAATGTGTTTTTACATACTAGTGAATGCTTGTTGACATTGTGGTGTTGCTTCATTGTGTTTTTAGTTGAATATTGTTAGAATTTGATTATGTTTATTTGTTGCATGTGTGTTGTTTTGTTATCGCATCATCATATGTCCAATCAATATCATCACATATAACATCATTTATACATCATATATCAAGAAAAAGCTAAGTAAACATCATACATACATGCTAAGCTAATAATCACTTATCGTATCATCAAATGGGGGTAAGAGGGGTCACAAATATCAAAATCAATCCCCCAGCACCAATATTATCATAACATCCTTTCCATTACATCTACATCATCACATAAACGAATCATTCGATATCATCTACAGATCAATCACCTAACAAATAAAAGTGCATGTGATACATCAAACATCATAACACATCCATAAATAACAAAATCAAGAACAACGAAAGCATACATCATCACATAATAGATATCAGGTAAAAAACGCTCATCTAATATATACGTGCCTATGGTATATCTATATCAAAAATGAATATACATCGGTGCTATACAAAAAGCCTTCATCTGAGGCGTACATCAAAAAAGGCCTTCATCTGAGGCATACAAAAGGATGATATACATCGATCAAAGAATACAACTGCCTTCATTAGAGGCATATATCAAAGAATGGTATACATAAATAATGATGTGTGTCCAACACAAAAATGCTATTGGCCTTCATCAAGAGGGACACATGTATGACTATAATACAAATCATGGCTGACTCGAGCCCTTAGATGGGCTGGCTGGTTTGCCCCGTGGTGGAGACATGGCATGTGCTCCACTCAATCCTACAAGTGGCCCTCGTGGCTACTCCACTGAGGCCTGAGGCCTCTCTGAACTCTCTAATCTCATCGATCTGCTCGACTGCTGACTATAGGAGGGTGCTTGATGCTCTTTTGGTACTGCCTCATAGTACAAACATCTATAATAGGATGCTCGACCCTCTGTTGTAGCTAAGTCTCTGTGTGTCTAGGTTATCACGGTTGTCCCATATGTGCATCTATAGGATGTTATCTCTGTTAATTCCTAGGCTAGCTCGACCTGACCCATGACCTTCTCTACCCTTAGTCTATCCCTCTCCAGTATCACAGGATGTAATTGCACCTATTTTTGCTAGTGTAGGTTCGTCACCTGAGCCATCTATGAAACCATTTGGCGTATCTGCTAAAAATGAGTAGCACCATCCCCAACCTAGGCTCAGGCCTGATCTTGTTCTACAGTCACTAGCAAAATCTAAGATCAGGCCTGATCTCTCTCTGTTATAGCCTGTTACAACTGATCCTATAGTGTGGTTGCATATGCTTTTACCTGTACTGCTAGGGCCTGTACCTATTCCCATCCCTAGCCCTGTATATGTGCCTGACCCTGTGCCTGGCCCTGTGCCTAGCCCTGTATATGTTCCTGGCCTCTGTAATTGGCTATCCATTAAATGGATCATTTGGGCCTTGTGCAGCTACATCATCCCCCTCATCACTACTATAAGGGATCTCGGGAAGTTCCTGAACACCTGTTGCCCATGCATCATTTAGAATGGTAAGGTGCCGCAGTAAAATGGTAATGTACCAAACCCAATAATCAAGAGTAGTTCTTGGGTCTCTGACCTGCCAGACAGGGTCCCATACATATGGAACTAGATGTGAAAAGCTCATTCAGGCCTGTGCCACCTGTATGCAGGGCCCCAGGGTCTGTCTCTCTAAATCCTGATGTGCATACCACAGATTTGGCTGTGGGACCCCATGAACTCTTCCCATCTACAACTGGCATCGATCCACTCTGTATAGATCTGTGATGTAGTTGTGGCTTTTGAGAATGAAATGATCCACCATATAGACACCGAGCTCCGCTCCATCCTCAGGCCACTTTATGTGCATGTAGGGCCTCCATCTAACATCCCAATCAAGCAACTCATCAAAATCTCACCGGTAGGGGTACATGTTGCCTAGGTGCCCGAGTGCATCCCCGTGCACTGGATCCCAAGCCAT
The DNA here is from genome assembly GCA_019776745.2 of Taxus chinensis. Classification (NCBI taxonomy): domain Eukaryota; kingdom Viridiplantae; phylum Streptophyta; class Pinopsida; order Cupressales; family Taxaceae; genus Taxus; species Taxus chinensis. The sequence goes on along the minus strand of CM034154.1, from coordinate 146,571,046 downwards.
GTATGTAGGATCCTTTGGGACTCAAACATGTAAGGCACCTACAGAGCACCTGATGGCTATGTGGTCCCAAGACCAAATCTATAACAAGGAGGCTGGCCCCACCATCTTCTGACGATGGTAAGTAATCAGATGTAAGTCCCGGTATAGATGGACCAGTATGCACTAGCCCTAGCAATAGCGCTCACCATTAAAAATATCCTGGACCAGTGTCATTAGGTCCATTGGAAATGATGTCCCTGTCTTATCAGTGAGCAAAAACCTATTGATAAGTGACATCACATAGAACAGCCCCCAATGCAAAGTCGGGTTGGCTATACACTCATGCAATGCAACTTTCATACCCTCATGGGGTATCTCATTGTGGTCACATAAGTCACTTAATGCTGCCATAAGCTGCCCAAGGTCACTTGTACACTTGATCAGTGAGCCTATGATAGGTGCACGTGTAATATCCGCCATATACATCCTCTAATGTAATTGTCATCTCCCCTGTCAGGAGGTGGAAGCACTGGCTCTCGCTATACCACCGCTCGAATAGCACAGTCAATAGGCCATGGTCCAATGTGATAGAAGACATCTGGGATATGGGACCTAGCCCAACCACCTCTAGCAATATCGCCACCACGTGCCAATCTCGTCGGCGCATGCTCCCCTCTAGCTCCATTATGTAGGAGTGACACTCTCACATTTGTAGCAAAGGAAATCATCACTGTAAAATCAGTCTGAATGTTAGATACTAACATTTTTTCTAAGGGATTAACCTAAAAATGTTAATTTTTCTTCTAAGTGCCATACTTTTTTTCATTTTCCCATCTATCCTTCATCTATCCTATGTGCCTGCGCACCCTTGAGGGTGTATGTGCGCACCCCTTGACACATGTGCCTCCCTTTTGGCATGCGTGCGTGTGTGTATTCACCTAGGGGTGCTTGCACCATCATCCGTGTACCTACATGTGTGCACAAGGACCTCAAGTATGTATGCACCATCATATGGGTGCCTATGCATGCTCACATGCATCTATGGGTGTGTGCGTGTGCGGGGAAAAGTTTTGGGAGGGTGTATGCACATGCACGCACACACCACTTGGTGCCTGTAAGTGTGCACATGTGCATTGAGGGCGTTTGCACCACAATTAGGGCACATGCTCCCCTGTGCATAAGTGCCTACGCCAAACCTACCCTAATTTCTTCTTCTAAGCATTAATTAAGAGCATTAATGAAAAAATTAAGAAAGGAGGTTAAGCTACTCACGAAATGCAGTCATTGTCTTGCGTGTCGGGCGTACTCCCAAACTCTCTACACGTCTCCTGCACCATGCTCTCACCATTGTCCTCATTTCTATCAAGGTCTCGCAGTAAAAATTTGGTAGCAGTCAGTAACAAATGAATCAGTCACGATAATTTACCCCCCGGGTGGGGTATATTAACCTATATTCTCTCGCCATGACGCCTGGAAGCATGTTTTAACCGCCATGGTCACTCTAATTTTTCTTCTATTCATCGTAAATGGTTATTTTATTTAAATAATTATTATTTTTTGTCATTTTTCATCGTGTTGGGGCATTTTCATCCATCCGGTACACCTTTCTTCTCTCTAGGGCAATTTTTTGCTCCTAGGTGATTTTCTCCTTCTACACACTCCATCGAATAATTATTTTTGAATAGATAATTATTTTATTAATTTTTTTCATTATGTGCGGGCATTATTTGTCGCTCGCTTCTTCTTTCTTCCCACTGGGTAATTTTTTACTCAAAGCACACATTCCATCGAATGATTATTTTTTATTAAATAATTATTTTTATTGTTTTTCCATTATGAGGGGCATTATTTGTCATCTGCTTCCTCTTTTTTTCCCCCACATTCCTTTTGGTTTGGGCAGTTCATACTTTCTTCTACTTTCTTATACGAATCCACCATCTACCAATGTTGCGAAAACAAAACAAAACAATATATATATCCATTCAAAATCCAAAAACAAAGCAAAATATTCCAACAAAATCCTAAAAATTATAAAACCTACAAAAATAGATAACCCACTTATAGTGGCTGAAACTTGTGTCTTGCGCATGGTATTCTTTTCATATCCTTCTAGAAAAATCACATCTTCACTGATCAAATGACTTGCAGATCATTAGATTCACAACCATTTGCAAATCCAATTGCTTGCTTCATCTATACTCTGGGGCACATCTGGTTTCCTGGTGCTGTTTTTTGCAAACAAAGCTTTCTCCTTGGACACAGTGTCCATCATCATTTCCCTTTGCATGTATATTTTCTCTGGGAATCATTTTTAACCCCTGTCATCAATCACGAACATGTGGAATTCTTAAGCTTGATAACAAAAAATTTTTATAATAGTCTTGACCATTGTTGGTTTAAATATGTGTTCGTACTTGTTTTCCCTGTTAAATGAGTTGGTTTCCTTCTGATATTGCATTACTTATTGTATGTTGCATTGATTTGGTTTTTCAACAATGGAAAATTATTCGTAGTATGACTTTTCATGTCATTCTACTTTTTTTGTATGCTTATATTTTTAATAAGGACCGATGACGTAGATCTTTTGGCAATATGATGACACTGAAATTGTTATAATGCAAAGAATGATAGCTAGTTCTTCTCTCTAATTCTTCTACATCACCCTCCTATCAACATTATTCTTCCGTTTCACCTAGGGCATCCTGCCCCTCCCCTTTCTTCCTCCCTTATCTCACCTTTTTCGATCTTCGATCATCTTCCTCCATCACCCCATTGACACTCGAGGGGTCATCTCTCACCTCTACTAATTTTTTCTTCTACCCATCCAAAATCTCATCTGTCTACTATCTTTGAAATGGCTTTACTTACACCACCCCAAAGAGGGGAAAATATAGACACCTATAATTTAGCCTAAACAATTTAAATACTTAAATTGTGCTAATCATCCCCTTTCCTGCAAATTGACGACATATCATTAATAGTGCTCATCTCCTCTTCTATCCTCACTAATTAATTACATTACGCTAATTAATTAAGTCGTCTATCCAATAAATACCCTAATTAATGACCTTTTTTAATTAGTTCTTCATTCTATCTAGAATAATTAATTATTATTAATTAATTATCTTCCCCTTTCATTAAATCGACAAATCATTATTTGTTTGATTTAATTCCCTTCTATGGTCCAAATCATGCTAATATTCATCTAAAAAGCTTGTAAAGGCTTCCACATCTATTAATTAATAATCTTAATTAATTAATTAACCCCCTTTATCCACATGAGTCACTAGAAGAACAAATTAAACAGTCCTAAAGTTAACTAAACCCTTTATAAACCCCCCCCCCCTTATCCACAACTAACCCAACATCTCTATTATCCCACATGCAAAGGGATGTAGAGATTCCTTTGTCTATTGGGTTATATAAAGAACGCTCCTCCTACCTTTACACACTACACTTGATTCTTGAGAAACAAAAGAAAACATATAACAAATACACTATAAGCCTTCTGTCATCCTTGAGCATTTCACCATTAGAGGAGCTAAGCCTCATCCTTCTTACATTCCAACAATCCAAGCTTAGTGTTGTCATATAGAAATGGAGTTAATCAAGAAAGGTCTAATAATCCATGGCTTGATGAGACCTCCATATCCTGATCACCTTGAAGATCAAAAACACCAATCTCATTTTGATAGCTAAGAGATCTACATAGGTCTATGTTAATGTTTTAGATGATCTAAAGAAGGATAGAGGTTTTAATAATGTTAATATGTTTAGCTTGAAGTTCATTTTCAAAGTCCTAATGCAATGATATTGATAATTGTTACCTTGCTTAGCCTGTTAACATGATGGTGTTTGGAATTTTATTTTAGCTTTGTTATAGAACTATTAGGTGTTACTTCTACTTTCCTTAACTTAGCTAAAAAAATAAATGTGCACAGGTATACCTATTGTTGAGGTGAGTCTCTGGTATCAAGGTCGGTTATTTATTGATGTATCATAAACTAGTTGTTGTGGGGTTTAAGGGTAAGAGATAATAAAAATAAAAATAAATGAGGTGATACACCAAAATTGATGAGGTCTTTGACTAAGAAACATGCACAATATTATTAGAAATGGGTTAGTGAAAGCACGAACTAATGGGTTTCAAAACCTTCTTAAGGAAAACACTTGTGTGCTAAGGGATAAATCACAATAGCACTAGCTAACATGCACACTAAGGTTATATTGAAACACCAAATTTGTAGTAAGGTAAGCTAATTAATTCATGGAATTGACATTCACAAGAGTTAATAAAATATACATACTGAAGCAAATAATTGGAAAGGAAAAATCTAGTTCTCATTCAAGGGCAAAACTGAAAAAATATGCTTCAGCTCTTAATATAAAAGTCCTTCAGTCAAAAAATACTACTATGTGCCTTGCTAATGCACACAATATATAACAAAAATAATTTACCCAACCCTTCCTAAAAATAAGTTGCAGATTGTACTCGCCCATGCATTTTATTTTTAGCCTTTATCATGAATAAATAAAGTAATAAAAATAACCATGCTTTTACAATGAGGCAAAAATAGCCTTAGTTCCAAAAATACACTTTAGTCAAAGTGTAGTTGATTGCTCTATTTTCTTTAATACAATGAATAAAATTGGGTGAATAATTTTAGCTAATAATAGCTTTTTCTTGTTGTGCAAGTCTTCTCCAATGTAAGTGCATGTTCTTTGACTAGTGCATGATGTGAAACCTTTATATTCATCCACTTGCAAGGGTATTTTGTCTTCTTCTCAGTTCTGTCCTCTAGTGAAGGTATGCAAAATTACATTCTGTGCAAAAATAATGCCTTTCTTTTCAACACTTAGCAAAATAATTCACTCAATACGTTTCCCACTGTGGTGACCACCTGTTGGCATGTGTGCAAGAAATTAATACTCTTATTTTATGAAAAATAAGGCAATTAAGCTCCACTTTAATCATGTTAGATCTGATGTTGACTCTTTGCATGCATTATCTTTCTTGTCTTTTATGACCATGTTATGAACATACTTAGCAAAAGATATTTTGCAATAACTAAGGTAATAATTAACCTTTCTGTGGAGTCTCCTTAGAAAATTTTAAGGTATCTTTGATATTTTTAAGGTAATCATTAGTCATTTATTTGACTTGGGAATGTAATATGTTTTGAAACAATAATTATGCTTAATTATTAGGTCCCTTTTATTACCTTGGCAAGTAACATTATCATCGACCCCTTTTTGATTTGACATGGCATATACTATAATCTATCAGTTTTGAAAATTCCATGGCATTATGGTTTTAGACCTTTAGAAAGGTCAATGCAATAATTTTTAATCATGGGTTGGCCCCCCTTCCCATGATGGATAACCCTTATTTTTTCGGTTACTCACATCTAACTCTAGTCGAGTTAGGTCTTCAACGCCGACCTTTGATCCCTATACTTCGTGATCTGAGTAGTTAATTCTTTAAATCCTAGTCAGAATGGTGGTTTACATTTTGATATGTTGATTGATGTCCTTTCCTGACCTCTATCGTCGATGCTTTACCATGGTGACTTGGATCACATTGACTCTGGTGATCAAATTTTAAGCGTTGATCTTTGTACTCTACCAATCTGGACCGTTAATCTCTATACTCATGGTGATTTGGGTTGTTGAGCTGGGTTTGCATTTTTGAACGTTGGATCTTGTACCAACATGATCCTTGTCATTGATATTTTAACTCCTGGGTTGAGTTAGGTTGAGTGATGGTTAGTCGAGCTGGGTAAAATGACTCAAAACATAAACTCATTTCATTTTCATTGCTCATTACGAGTGGTGAAGGCATGCCAAAATTGTATCAAAACACCATTTTTTGATCTTCTGAAGCTTGAAATCATGCATTTCTATAGCCTGTGAGGCTCTGTGACTTTGAATCTTGTATATTTTTGTCATTTCATCTCATTATGATTTCTGTGAAAGGTATTTTAGTCATGGATGCCATTATCACTGGCATTGGAGCTCGAACCTTGTAATTTTGTCTTTTTGGTTTCATTATGGGCATAAACCTATGTTCACTGTTACTTTTTTAAATCCATTAGGCTCTCTCTGAGGAGTTGCGACCTTTATACTTTATCCTTTCAAGCTCTAAACGAGCCCTACACTGTCAAGAAGGTAACATTTCTGGTTCCTTTCCACTGTGATCTTCTCATTCTTTTGATTACTAGCTCTATAACACTGAAACCTTGAAATATTTGTGTTTTCATGTGTATCTTGGCAACTTCGAGTTTGAAATTGTTCTGGGTGCTTTTATTTGTCTTCTTTTGATAGATATTATGAGAGTTTTAAAAATGCTTCTCCAAATTCAGTATGTTGGCTCCTTATTTCTATGAATCTTTTGAAATGTTTGATAGAACTGTTTCGGCTGTGAAGTATGGAGCATTTCCTTTATTGTAACTAGAATTTTTGTTTCTTATGGTATTTGGAAATCGATTCGAAGTCTTCTGTTATATTGTGGCCACCATTGTTGAGGGTTTTTTAGTTCTGTTGTTCCTTCTGAACTTTTCTCTTCACAAAAATAAAAGTTTTTGATTCAAAATAATTAATTTTTAATGCACTATGAGAACTCCTTTTATTTGGCCTTTCTTTGACTCTTGGAAATAAAGCTAGTTGTACAAGTTGATTTATGTATGAAGAGCGGAGCTTATGTTACATAGTTATGACTGTATTCTTTTTCTTTAGATTTTTCATTTCTAACCGATTCAAACCCTCCATTATTTTCAACTGGTTGTTTACCCAAGATTTTAGAACTTTGATTACTAGCTAGTAGTTAACATTTCGAAAACTTGCACCAGAATGCTTTAATAACAAGGTTATTTTTATCATATCTGCTTATAATCTTTAGAAATATGTATATGGCATGAATAATTGTTTGGGACATTATCTTGAGTCGCCATCTTCCTATAGCTTTGATTGTCGAGTTGTGAGTGCTTCTAAATTATTCTGGGTATCCGCTCCCAATCTCGAACTCCATTTGTAGGATATTTTGCTTTATGGAATACATCTTTGTTTCGAATTTCAAATGAGTATTTGTATCTGTTATAAATTTGTTCTTCCATTGTATATAATTATCATTTTGTTGAAATTTTTCTCCCATTTTTTGATCTCCATTTGATCTCTAAGCTTCTATTATGCTATCTTGATGAGAAATTATTGCTGATTTTAAGAACTTTGAGTAACTCTTCTTTGAGCCTGTAAAAATTGCAAAGTTTTGTCTCATCCCTTTGTACAATGAACCTTGTACTTGATGTTATCAATTGTAAATTGAAAGCATAATTCAATTGTTCATTTATTTGGATGATTGCACTATTTTGATGGCCATACCTTTACATAACATACTGATCAAAATGATAGAAGTTTGAAATTATGAGCGTTTTTGACTTTTGGAAATTCTCTTTATTGATCTATGGATTTTATTTGATGAAATTTACCAAGCTTACACCTAAAACTATTTTGTTGATTATTGAGCTTTGTAGATGCATTGAAATGTTTCCTTCACTCAAGTACCATATACAATAATACAAATCTATTGGCTTGAAATGATCATGTTAACAAAAATTTGTCTTATTGACTGAACTATGGAATTTATTTCCTTGCCAATAGAATCTTGTTTCCAAAAAATGAAACTGTTACTTGTATTTCAGGTTCTTTAAGGAATTAAGGTTCCTCTACTTAAGCTGTAACTTTCTTTTTGCTACGTATAATCACTTTTTGCATAGAATTTTGAATTCACTTTCAGTTTAATAGAACTTTGCGAATTTGCATACTTAAAATATGCTTTAGTAAGTTTTGTGAATTTGCATACTTAAAATCAACATACCTCTACTTTTCCTTTAGATGTATATGTACCTGCATGGTACATGTAACTTAATGTATATTAAATCTATAAGTATTCTTCAATCTTTTTTCTGAGTTGTTGTTATGATTTTGATGAAAGAAACCTTAATGAGTTTACAAATCTATTTTATTCTTTCCAAAATAACATCCATATGTAACCAACTGTCTTTGATAGAAGAAGAACTTGTACTAGTGACTGAATTTATCATTGAAACTTGTTTCTTTTCACTTTTCAAATTGTAAAATCTTCAATCCATGTTGTTATGTCTTTCATATTTGATTTGTACAAGTAATTTTTATTGAATTTAATTTATTTTCTTCAAATACTATGGCATTCAGATAATTTATGTACCTGTTTGTACTTAAAAACTGTACTTGACGATTCTTCCCAAGGTATACAATAGAATGTGTCTCTAATTTAATGATAAATCTCTAAATACTTGTACCTCCATATGAATAACAACTGTACTTTCAATTGATTATTATGATATTAAACTATACCATGATCCTTTGGTTGGATTTTGACTGTCAAACGATATCATGCAATGATAGCTTCTTAAATATGTTCATCATCTTAGCTGTAATGTTTCTTGTAATACAACAGTTAATGTTTCTTTCTTTCTTCTTACCTGTACCTGCACATTAAGACAAACTAGTTAGAAAACAATAGGCTTTTGGGATCTCTTGTGTTCCATGGTATTTTCATTTTATTTCTTTTATGTCTGTCATGATTGATGTGAATGCCATGAGCTTCTACTAGATGATACTTTTCATTTCTACATTTTTTCCTTTAATGTACCTTATGTTTCTTGATCTTAAATGATTCATTTTCGTGAAGCTAGATAACACATGAGTAAAAATTAAACCCTGATCTCTTTGACTGACATTCTTTTCTTTTTATCTCTTCAGGTAAATTTATGGATTGAAAGATGTAGAAGATGAAGATGAAAGAGCTAGAACTAGAGAAATGAAGAACGAAAGAAAACCCAAGGAAATGATGGGTTTCTTCTATACTCCTTTGCTTTTAGCTTTATGCACATGTATCTTTTATTTCAATGAAACATAAGTTACATCCCACAGCTTGTGTGGGAGATATTTCCTCATGAATAAATGATATTATGTATGTAATTGAGTTGTGTACTTCCATTTACTTTTAGCTATTATGATGTGTAATGTTTGTAAAATGAATTAAACAACTCAATAACATACTTAATAACACTTAATCATAGGAAATGATAAAATTGAAAATACATGTAACTCAATAATGAACTTCCAGCCATGAAAACAACAACTATGTTTTTTGTTTTTGAGTCCAACTCCTCAGGTTTGTAGTTATTTCTACCTTCCTCAATGTTGTACTTTAGTCCTTCGCAGCTTTTGTGCAACTTTGATGAAGGTGAACATGGAATAAAAACATACGTGAGGTGTTGTATTCTGCAACAACACACATAGTTGCATTTTTCTTTGTTGATCCACTTACTGCAACTTAAAACCTAATGAAAATTGTATGTACCCCCCTTTAGTTAGGTTCATCTCATCAATGCCTTCTATCGAAAAAAGTTTTGACTTACCCATTTTTGCACAAGTGCAAAAATTTTCAACATTTCTAGCGATCCTGAGGGGAAAGTTTCTTGCTAGCTTGTATACCAACGCCTTATTCTAGTCCATTGGGCACGGATTCAAAGCATATAACCAAAATTTGCCTTTTATGGAAAAACTGACCTTTCTTAAAACAAAACTAAAACTGGGAAAGGATATGTTTAAACAAATCATGTGCACAAATGCACTTATTGGATTGAAAAACATTACAATGTGCATGAACTATACTTATTTAAAGGGAAATCCTACTCTAACCAACACTGCAGGATTTTCAATAACATTGTTTGAGAAACATACCATTCACAGGAATGAGAAGTTCCTCTATATTCAGATTTGAAATATGAAATTGATTGTGCTCTTTACAAGCTGAAATCATGTAAGGTCCACTCCATATTGTATCAAACTTTGTGTGGTTTCCTAGCTTTGCACGGTTAGCATCCCATTTCAACATAATGTCTCCTTCATTAAAGACTCTGAACTTACCCCTTTTTTCAAACGTTCTCTTAATTTGTTTATGATTTTTCTCCATGTTCAAGTGAGCTTGATCTCTTAGCTCTTTCAATTCCATCAGTTCTGCATAACGAACCTGCATTGGTTCATTCTTGTTGTCGCCCTCAAAATTCCCCTTTTTTTGGGTCAAATTTCAAATTTTTTGAGTTGGTTCTATTAAAGAGCGTTTAAACAGAGTAGGAGGTCTGGAGAGATAAAACATTTGTGCTTTGATGTTGTTATTGCTCGGTTTCAATCTCACTCTTTTTCAATCAAAAATTTCCCAGTATGCATGGTTTAAAATTTCTTTCTTTCCGTCCGGTTGATTTAAAATTTGTTTCCTCCATTCGAATGAAATAGGCAATCCTTTTTCTATGGCCATGGATCACATCGAGCCATTTATTGTCTACAATTCTTTCTCCCATGAAGAGCAATTCAAATTTGGGCATTAATGATAAATTTTCCCCTGCATTTTATTTCTCGTAGTCGTGTTTTCCCTGTCAAGTTCTTTCCCAACATCCACGAATATGTGGACATCTTTGATTGGATGCGAGAACGTGGATTATTTTGGTGAACTTAACAATTTTGGCTTCATTTTGGCAAAAATGTTAACTTGGCCCCGAGGCCATCGAAAGGATACGTGGATGGCTCTGATTGGATGCAGTGTTTTGGGTTTATTCGATGAACTTGTCACTTTTTGTTTATTTTGAAAAAAGTTTCAAGTTGGCCGCGAGGCCCAAAGGATTCTGATTAGCTAAAGTGGTGGCGGAAAGGCGGGTCATTTTTGTGTTTTAAGGCATAAGGTTTTAAAGAATTCCTAAGGCCCGCAAAATGATAAGTGGACGGCTCTAATCGGATGCAAGGAGGTGGATCATTAGAGTAATTTAAAGTTTTTCACCTTTTTTGGTGAAAAGGCATAAAAATATAAAAGGATGCTGAGGGCTCGCAAAAGGACATGTGGTGATTTTTAAGACAAAGCGGAGAGGTGGGTTGTCGGCAGACTTTAAATTTTTTTCGATTTGTTTTGGTAAAAAAGGTTATAAAGTTAGAAAATGAACCGCGACCCTGCTGAAGCCAATTAATGCCATGTGTTAAGACATGCATTGAAAAGTCAAAGGTGGGTCATCAGAGCACTTTGAAGATTTTGGTTTTATTTCCAAAAAGGAGTAAAAGTTACAAACTGGGCTGCAACTCTGCTGAAGCCATGTATTGAATATGTCGTTGAAAAGTCAAAGCAGAGAGGTGGGTCATTGGAGCCTTTTGAGAAATTTTCTCAAAATAAAGTAAATTTGTAAAAGAGAGTTGCATCCCTGGTGATGCCAAATGGACACGTGTCAGGCCTATATCAAAATCAGGCCTACGAGGATTGGGGGACACTTTTGAACTTTGCATTTTTTGCACTAAAATGTGTAATTCCAATTTTGGGCCCACGGATCCGTTTTGCAAAAAATTACTTTTTCGCCATTTTTGTACAAATTTGATTTAAATATTCAAATGGGCATATCTTTCGATCCAGAGCTCAAAATTTGACAAAAATTATATCAATGGAAAACTCTTGACCTCCTCTACACAATGGAATTATAAAATATTACTTTCAACATGATTTTATGGGTTCAAATTTGGAAAAATTATTTCTTTCCATTAATGTGAAATCTGATTGTTTTTCCAGATCGGATTTGCTTCGATCCGCCATTTTTCCTTCTCCAGCATGATAAACATACTTGAAGAACTGACTAGACATTTAGATTTGATGGAAAACATTTTCATGCCATTAATATGTAATCAGATTGCTTCGAGAGCCACATTTGATTTGATCTGATGTCTTTCTTCTTCAACACGTTATGCAGTCATGAAGAACCAGAGTTGATAGATTGAAGGAAGATTTACAGGGGCATTAATGTTTGGTGGTTGAGCTTCCAAATCAGATTTCCCTCCTTCTCTTCTTCTTCTCTCTCTTCTTCATCTATAAATGTAAGAGCATTGGCTCATTGCAAGGCGTTGGATCCTAGTACTCTGTAAATGTTAAATATTTGAAAGTGATCAATGCAAAAGTTTTTATTTCCTCTTATTCCTCTGTTATTCCTTCTTTCCTCATCTGAGGCTTGCGAACCATTTGTCTTTTATAAAAAGAAACTTTGTGTTCTTGTTGGTGTGATTTATGGAACTTTGTGTCTGTGGAATTGTGTCTATTATGAAAGCTGAATGATTCTATTATGCATCTCCTTTGTTCAATATGTATAAGGTTATACTCTACCATCTATATTTCCTAAAAGTATTGATTAGATTCTTCCTCTGCCATCTCCTTAGTTCTTTTATTTCTTTTGTATTGATAATCCGGTTTGAAATGAAACATTGCAAAGTATTAGGATTCCTCACTTTGAAAGTTGTACATTTTTTCATAAGTTTTGTTGTTTGCTTTCAATAAGGGAACCTCTCCCATTAAAGAGGAGGGATTTTTTGTCCCCTGACTGTGGTTTTCTAAAAAGTACTATTTTAAAACCCAACAATTCTCAAGTAATTCCATTTGATGTAGTAAATGTAATGCGTGCAACTTAACTGAAATAGGCATTCTTGCCTCATGACCATAAACAAGCTTGTATGGTGAATTTCAAACTAATCTCTTAGGGGTCACTCTATCACCCCTAAGTGTTGAATTCAACATTAGATACCAATCTATTTTATTTTCCTTGAGTGTTCTTATGATGATCTTTAAAATATTTTTATTAGTACTTTCAGCTAATCCATGAACTTTTGGGTATAATTAGATGAATTAATTAGATAAATACCATGCTTTACAGCCCAATTTGTTACCTTTGCACCAAGAAATGCTAAGGAATTATCTAAAATGATAGTAGCTGGAACTCTAAATTTGCACATTATACCTTCGTAAAATGATAAGATTGAAGTCTCATTAGCTTCTTTCAAGGCTACTGCTTTAGTCCATCATGTAAAATAATCTGTGGCAGTCAAGATCCACTTGTGTCCTTGTGATGAAGGAGGATTTATCATGCGAATAAATTCAAGACCCCACTGCATGAATGGTTGATCCACTGAGATAGGTTGCAAAGGTAGCAAAGATAAACATTCTTTTCTAGCAAAGAATGCACACTTATTACAATTCTTTATCCATTCAAAACAGTCCTTGAATATGCTAGACCAAAAGTAACCATCTTTCATAATTTTTAAGGTTTTAGTACATGCTGAGAAATGACCTCCTACAGGTCCTTCATGAAATTCAGAGAGTAGTTGTTACACTCTATTGAAATAAACACAATGCAACAAAACTCCATTAATGTATTTTTTGAACAATAAACCATCAATAAAAACATAAGGTACATCTTATTACATGAAATATATTCATTTATTCTTACCCATACCTTACGGATAGATGCCATGATACAAGTAATCAATCAAATAAGTCATCCAAATCGATTCTAGAACCTCTAAATTGAGTTCCGGTTGTTGATTTTGCTGTTGTAATAATTTTTTTGATTCCTGATACGTAATTGCAGCATGTTGTAATTGAATTTATGATTCTATAGTCTGTTGTTTTTCCATATTAGTAATTATATGTTCAATTAATCCTTTACCTCAAACTATTTTTGCAACACGGATGTCAACATCATACTCCATAACCTTTGTAATCTAACCTGCTTGTTTCTCATTCAGTTCTTTGTTCAACAAGAATGCTATAACGCTTGGATGAGAGACTAAAACTTGTATCTTATTATTAGAAAGCATGTACTTGAATTTATTTAGTCCTCTAACTACTACAAGCACTTGTTTTTCAAGAAAAGTGTACCTTGTTTCGTATTCATGCAAGCTCTGCCGAAATAAAACAATGGGCTTTTATGAATTCTCATCATTAACGCGAGTTAAAATAACTGAAATAGTTTCAGTTCCTACAAGTGCATATGTCATGAAATCCTTATCAAAATTAGGATTTCTAGTGTAGGAGCTTATGAAATAGATGATTTAATGGCCTAAAATCCTTCTCTTCCTTCACTGGTCTAAGAGAAAGTTTTACCTTTCTTCAGCATATTAGTTAATGGTTTAACTAAAGCTGCAAAATTTGGAAAAAATATTCTAACAAAGTTGATTTCCTCAAGAAATTTTTTTAGTGACTTCTTATGATGAGGCAAGGACAACTGCAATATTGCATCAATTTTGAAAGGATCAATAGCTAAACCTTGCCTAGAAATAATATGTCCAAGTAATTTACCTTCATGGACTGAAAAGATAGAATTTTTGGGATTCAATGATATTCCAAACTACCTGCAAAGCTGAAAAGTCTTCCTTAACTTCATTAGATGATCATCAAATTTATTTGAAAATACAGTAACATCATCTAAATAAACTAAGATGCATTTATACAATAGACTATGAAAAGCCATATCCATTGCACGTTGAAACATTGCACCAACATTTGAATGTCCAAAAGGTATTATTTTATAAGCATAATTCCCCCACTTTGTGGTGAAAGCTGTTTTGTATCTGTTTTCTTTTCATATAAGAATCTAATTATATCCATTGTAACCATATAACAAGGACAACCTTTCCGAACCTAAATTTTTTCTCAAAATCTAATCCATATTGGGCAGTGGATAATGATCTTTTAATGAAGCCTTGTTAAGATCTCTAAAATCCACACATAAACAAATCTCACCATTATTTTTATGAATATGCACAAGGTTAGCTACCCAACTTGAATGCTTAACTGGAAAGATAATACTTGATTCAATCAACTTAGACAACTCTTTCCTCATTAATGGTTCAATCTTGGGATTAACGGGCCTTTACTTTTGTCTGTCTAGTTTTGAATTTGGCTGTAATTCTATGTATGCTGAGCTAAACTGGGATCAAATCCTCTCAAATATTGGTATTTCCAAGTAAAAACATATTTAAATTCTTTGCATAAATTAATAAATGACTATTTTTCAGCTAAGGAACATACCTTTCCAATGAACAATTTCTTTTCATCATCAACTAAGATCTCTTCGTAGTTATCTGCATGAGTTGAGATCTTTCCTTTGTCTTTTTTGAGTTGATCATATGAACTGAAGATGTCTTCTAATGTGACCAGTCCTTGAGGCAATTTATTCATCTTTAATTGAAAAATATGGTCACCATATTGGTACTGCAATTTTTCTTGATTAACTGCAGAAAATTTAGCTTCTTGCTCCAAAAATCTGCAGATTTGTTCATCATCTTCAAAGACTTGCCAATTTTATTCATTATCAGGCACTAAAGGTCTAATAATCAACTTTATATGTGGTTGAATTTTTTCATTTTCCATTTATTCTAGCACTTCAAAGCTATCACCAACTGCTGCAAGTCTACTGTATGTTTATTTTCAGCTCTTGAGACTGATTGTACGTTAATAGCTTCAAAGTCATCCATTAAATCTAAAACTCTATGCTTATAATATTTCAGCAATGAATTCTTAAAAACATTAAAGTTTTTTACCTGATTTATGACTAACTTAGAATCACCAAACACTTGTAACATGTTGATTCCTCTTTTCTGGCCCATTGTAGGCCATGAATTAATGCTTCATATTCAACGATGTTACAAGTGCAATAAAATTGAATACTTAGAGCTGAAAAATACCTTTCTCTTGAAGGGGATGTAAGCATAAAACCTACACCTTATCCTTTTTTGTTCTTTTCTCCATTGAAATGAAGCTCCATAAGCCTTCTGCTATATTTTTTTGTTTTGGACAACAAAGGAATAGGTGCATTTTCTTCTTACAAATAATAAACACAAAATAAACCTTCTTCCACTTCTTTGTAAGGATCATAAAAATATTATTCATGAATTTTCTCATCCATAAACAAATTAGAAACACCATCCAAAGTGTAAATTTTCTCTGTGACATCAAAATTAGCTTGATCTATGGCTGTATAAGTTGCCACAACATTTAGAGTTTGAGGCTCTATATGAAATATAGCCAAAGGTTCTGAATTCACTGTAAATTTAGTCCCATACCTTATAGTAAAGAACAAAAAATGACCAATATGAAGAAAGATAACCTCCTATCTTTTCTGTAAAATCTCTTGATAGGAAAAGAGAAAAGTATGGATGTAGATATGCAATAGTAACATCTTGTAAAATTAAAACATTGGGAAAAACATGTAACGTTACCTCCAGATTGATTTAATAATACCAACTATGTTGGTTGCTATCTTGTCAAGCTGCAATACACTATTTTCTATTGGTTCATATTGTAGTCCCAATTTCTCTGCAGTTGCTTTAGGCATGACTGTGTTGCTTGCACCACCATATAGTTGTGAACAAGATGATCACCAATAATCAAAGAAAGATAAAAAGGTGGTGGATTTTTAATATGATGAGCATTTAATTATTTTTGAACCATCCACTTAAATTTTTTCATACGATCTTTCCCAAATGTACCAAGAACCATATCAACTTTTTGAGTTCCTTTCTCTGTTGTTTTTGATGAAATATGTAACTTAGAAAGTTCCTGAGCTAATTAATTTAATTGTCTTGGAAGATTTAAGGCATCCCATAATGAAATAATATTTTTTTTTTTCATAACCTCAAAAACATTAAAAGAAACAACATTTTTAGCATAATCTTTAGCAAAAATTGATTCTCCTTCAACAGCTTTTGAAATATGAGGCATAAAAAACCTCCTACGATCGAGTTGCAACTATTTTGGCTACTCTTGAGGAGCTGAACTGCTTTCTATTTTTGAAGGAACAATGTAATTTTTTACTATTTTTAAATCTTCACTTGTTGATTTATCGGTAAATGTAGGTAAAATATGTTTTTGTTGTTATTTTTCTTCATCCCGAGCCCTTTTCTGAGGCCTAGTTGTAACTACAATAAAATATTCCTCCCCAAAGCTAACCATATTTTCTTCAGGTGGTTTCTAACTCTAAGATTCTTGCCGCCCACCCTCCATTTGAGGCATGTACAATATTTCAAATTGAGGTTCAAATTCAGGAATGCATTTGGATAGTTAGCAACTGGATGAGGTTGATTTCAAGGTGTACACCACTCTTCTGAAGCTATATTAATTGGTGCAAGGGAACAAGATGAACTAGCATCCTTAGGATCAAATTGTTTTTGCTGATAAGGCTTCCTATAATTATGATTTTATTAGTATGACTACCTATTTTGTTGATAAGGTGCTTGAAAAGGTTTACCAGGATGAGAAATTTTATTCTCAATTGATGTTACTTTATTTGTAGTTATTTGCGAGGCTTTGAGTATCTCATATTGAGGTTCTATAACAACAGGCTCTATTATGGTAATAGGCTACCAAATAGGGGCTAGATTTTCCATAATAGGCATAGATGGCCTTGGAGCTAATTTACCATCTTGAATAAGGTTGTTTTCAGCTCTACTATCAATATCATAAGCATCTGGAAGTGTAGTTCCTCCCATGGACTATATCATGGCTGCAATATCACTATTTAAGGCTCTAAGATAGTATAAAAATTCATGATCAACTTGAGGCTTAACAATAGTTGGGATTCTTTCCCATGTTCTTGCAAATCTGATATTAAAACTAGCCATAAACGCATGATGAGCTCTCTTGATTGTGGAAATTTGTTCTATTAGAGATAAATGATCTGAGTTGTCTTGAAATTGTTTATGTTATAGATCTCCCAATCCATCCCAAGTTGTTATAGTCCCTATTGGTAAATTTATATAACATTGCAAAGCTTGTCCTTTAAATTATGTAGCTAAAAATCTTAAAGCTACATCTTCATGAGTAATATTGTGAACTAAACAAAGGGTTGTAATGTATTTAATATGTTCAACATGAGTAACATGATTTTCACTAGTAAAATAAGGTAAAACTGTTAAGGTAGCAGCAGGTATATCATGATAAACTAGAATTACTAATGGGTTACCATTATTAAAGGCTACAAAATTTCTAGGTGGTTGCGGTGGTTGATGCATGTTTATCATTGGGATTTGAAAAATGAGATTAACTCTTGGTGAAGCAAGTGGAGGAGGGTTTCCAAAACCAAGCCTGTTATAGGGTAAGGTATTGCCAACTCTTCTTCTTCTTGCTGAATTTAAAGGAAAAGAAACAAAGCTATGAGGGAGTCCTCGTACTGTTGATCTTGTAGTCACCTTAGGCATGAAACATGCTACAAAAATTGTCTAAAATCTGCCTTACGTAGTCACCAAATAATTTATTTTGATTTTCAATGAATATTTATAGCTTTGTCCTTCGAAAAGTGTTGTTTTATTTTCTTTAAATCTACTAAAAATTTGCTGCAAAACTACTACAAATCTAATCCATGTCCCACCGGATGTGCCAAAAAAATTTACCTCTCAAAAGTGCACCCTGGATGAGGGATAACAACAAGGGTTCTAAGCTTTATTTATTCCCTCACTTCTCTAGATACAATGGAAACACCTAGGGTCTATGGGTATACCTATTGTTGAGGTGAGTCTCTGGTATCAAGGTCGGTTCCTTATTGATGTATTCTAAACTATTTGTTTTGGGTTTAAGGGTAAGAGATAATAAAACTAAAAATAAATGAGGTGATACACCAAAATTGATGAGGGATTTGACTAAGAAACATGCACAATATTATGAGAAACAGGTTAATGGAAGCACGAACCAATCGGTTTCAAAACAGTCCTAAGGCAAACACTTGTGTGCGAAGGGATTAATCACAATAACACTAGCTAACATGAAAACTAAGGCTATATTGAAACACCAAAGTTGCAGTAAGGTAAGCTAATTAATTCAAGGAATTGACATTCATAAGAGTTAATAAAATATACATACTAATGCAAATAATTGGAAATGAAAAATCTGGTTCTCATTCAAGGGAAAAACTAGAAAAATATGCTTCAACTCTTAATATAAAATTCCTTCAGTCAAAAAATACTACTATGTGCCTTGCTAATGCACACAATATATAAAAATAATAATTCACCCAACCCTTCCTAAAAATAGGCTGTAGATTGTACTCGCCCATGCATTTGTTTTAGCCTTTATCATGAATAAAATAAGGAATAAAAATAACCATGCTTTTACAATGAGGCAAATATAGCCTTAGTTCCAAAAATACACTTTAGTCAAAGTGTAGTTTACTGCTCTATTTTTTTAAATACAATGAATAAAATTGGGTGAATAATTTTAGCTAATAATAACTTTTACTTGTTGTGTAAGTCTTCTCCAATACAAGTGCATGTTCTTTGTCTACTTGTGCATGATGTGACAAGTGCATATTCATCCACTTGAAAGGGTATTTTTTATTCTTCTCAGTTTTGTCCTCGAGTGAAGGCATGCAAAATTACATTCTGTGCAAAAATAATGCCTTTCTTTTCAACACTTATAAAAATAATTCACTCAATAACTTTCCCACCGTGAGGACCACCTATTGGCATGTGAGCGAGAAATTAATACTCTTATTTTGTGAAAAATAAGGTAATAAGCTCCACTTTAATCATGTTGGTTCTGATGTTGACTCTTTGAATGTATTATCCTTCTTGTCTTTTATGATCATGTTATGAATATACTTGGGAAAAGGCATTTTGCAAGAAATAATGTAATAATTCACCTTTCTGTGGAGTCTCCTTAGCAAAGTTTAAGGTATCTTTGCTATTTTTAAGGTAATCATTAGTCATTTCTTTGACTTGGGCATATAATATGTTTCGAAATAATAATTATTCTTGATTATTAGGTCCCCTTTATTACCTTGGCAAGTAACATTATCATCGAACCCTTTTTGATTTGACATGGCATATACTATAATCTATCGATTTTGAAAATTTTGTGGCATTATGGTTTTAGACCTTTAGAAAGGTCAATGCAATAATTTTTATTCATGGGTTGGCCCCCCTTCCCATGATGGCTAACCATTATTTTTTCAGTTACTCACATCTAACTCTAGTCGAATTAGGTCTTCAACGCCCACCTTTGATCCCTGTACTTCGTGATCTGAGTAGTTGATTCTTTAAACCATAATTGGCATGGTGGTTTGCATTCTGATCCATTGATTGATATCATTTCCTGACCTCTATCATTGATGCTTTACCATGGTGACTTGGATCACATTGAATCTGGTGATCAAATATTAAGCGTTGATCTTTGTACTTAACCAGTCTAGAGCATTAATCTTTGTACTCATGGTGATTTGAGTTGTTGAGCTGGGTTTTCTTTTTCGTGTGTTGTATCTTGTACCAACATGATCCTCGTCGTTGATCTTTTAACTCCTGGGTAGGTTGAGTGATGATTATTTGAGCTAGGTAAAATGACTCGAAACATAAACTCATTTCATTTTCATTCTTCGTAACGAGCGGCAAAGGCATAATTTTTTTTTATCAAACTGCCATTTTTTGATCTTTTGAAGCTTAAAATCATGCATTTCTATATCCTATGAGGCTATGCGACTTCAAATCTTTTATATTTTTGTCATTTCAGCTCTTTATGAGTTCTGTGAAAGGTATTTTAGTCATGTATGCCATTATCACTGGCATTGGAGCTCAAACCTTGCAATTTTGTCTTTGTGGTTTCATTATGGGCATAAATATGTGTTCACGGTTATTGTTTTAAAGCCATTAGGCTCTCTCTGAGGAGTTGTGGCCGTCATAATTTATCCTTTCAAGCTCTGAACAAGCCCTACACTATCAATAAGGTAAAATTTCTGGTTCCTTTCCACTGTAATCTTCTCATTCTTTCGATTACTAGCTCCATAACACTAAAACCTTGAAATATTTGTATTTTCATGTGTATCTTGGCAACTTCAAGTTCAAAATTATTATGGGTGCTTTTATTTGTCTTCTTTCGATTGAAAATTCTTCTCCAAATTTGGTAAGTTGGCTCCTTATTTATGTGAATCTTTTGAAATTCTTAATAGAACTGTTTCAGCTACGAAGTATGGAGCATTTCCTTTACTGTAACTAACATTTTCGTTTCTTTTGGGCTTTCAAACTCGATTCAAAGCCTTCTGTTGTATTTATGGCCACCATTATTGAGGGTTTTTTAGTTCTGCTATTCCTTCTACACTTTTATCTTCACAAAACTCATAAATTTTGATGCAAAGTAGTTAATTTTTAATGCATTGTGAGAACTCCTTTTATCTGGCCTTTTTTTGACTCTTGAAAATGAAGCTAGATGTACAAGTTGATTTATGTATGAAGAGATGAGCTTATGCTACATAGTTCTAATTTTATTCTTTTACTCTAGAGTTGTCTTTTCTAAGTTATTCAAACTCTCCGTTCTTTTCAACTGGTTGTTTACCTGAGATTTTAGAACTCTGATTACTAGCTAGTAGTTCACATTTTGAAAACTGACACTAGAACGCTTTAACAACAAGGTTATTTTGATCATATATGCTTATAATATTTGGAAATTTGTATATGGCCTGAATCATTGTTTGGGAAATTTTCTTGAGTGGGCATCTTTTTGTAGCTTTGATTGTTAATTTGTGAGTGTTTCTGAAGTCTTTTGGGTATCCACTCCCAATCTCGAACTCCATTTGTAGGATATTTTTCTTTCCGTAATACATCTCTATTTCGAATATCAAATGAGTATTTGTATTTGTTATAAATTTGTTCTTCCATTGTATATAGTTATCATTTTGTTGAAATTTTTCTTCTAGATCTATGATCTCCATTTGATCTCTAAGCTTGTATTATGCTATCTTGATGAGAATTTATTGATCATTTTAAGAAATCTATTTGAGTAACTCTTCTTTGAGTCTGTAAAACTTGCAAAATTTTGTCTCATCCCTTTGTACTATGAACCTTGTACTTGATGTTATCACTTGTAAATTGAAAGCATAATTTCATTGTTCATTTATCTGGATGATTGCACTGTTTTGATGGCCATACCTTTACATAACATACTGATCAAAATGATAGAAGTCTCAAATTCTGAAATTTGTTGACTTTTGGAAATACTCCTTAATCTATGGATTTTCTTTGATGAAAGTTACCAACCTTACACCTGAAATTGTTTTATTGATTATTGAGCTTTGTAGATGCATTGAACTGTTTTGTTCACTCAAGTACCATAAACAATAATACAAATTTGTTGGCTTGAAGTGATCATGTTAACAAAAAAATTTCTTCTTGACTGAACTATGGCATTTGTTTCCTTGCCAATAGAATCTTGTTTCCAAAAACTGAAATTGTTACTTGTATCTCATGTTCTGTAAGGACTTTCAGTTCCTCTACTTCAGCTGTAACTTTCTATTTTCTGCATATAATAACTTTTTGCATAGAATTTTGAATTCACTTTCAGTTTAGTAGAAATTTGAGAATTTGCATACTTAAACTCTACTTTATTATGTTTTGTGTTGATGAAAAATGTATGATTAATCTCTTCCTTACTTCATCAGTATGCATTTGTATTTACAATATTAAGTTTAAGCATATGTTGTAAGATGAAACCTGAAGATATGGTTTGATTCTATAGATAGTCATGATTTTGAGTATTAATTATTTTTATTCTTTTTGATTTTTCTCCTGATACCATTCCATTTGAAACTTTGCATCTGTGTGAGTTTTACTCTTGCATTTTCTCAAAAAGGCTAGTACATTTGGACTTTGTATCTACATACCTTTGATTTTCCTTTTAGATGCATTTGTACCTACATGGTACCTATAACTTGATGTATATTAAATCTATAAGTATTCTTCGATATTTTTTAAAGTTGTTATGATTTTGATGAAATAAACCTTAATTCTCTTACAAATCTATTTTATCCTTTCCAAAAGTACATCCATATGTAACTAACTGTCTTTAATAGAAGAAGAAATTCTACTGGTGACTAAATTTATCATTGAAACTTGTTGCTTTTCACTTTTTAGTTTGTAAAACCTTCAATCCACGTTGTTATGTTTTGCATATTTGATCAGTACAAGTAATTTTCATTGAATTTAATTTGTTTTCTTCAAATAATGTGGCATTCAGATCATTTATGTATGTATCTGTACTTGAAAACTGTACTTGATGATTCTTTCCAAGTTATATAACAAAATGTGTCTCTAATTTAATGATAAATCTCTGAATACTTGTACCTCCATATGATTAACAACTGTAATTCCAATTGATCCTTATGATATTAAACTGTACCATGAATCCTTTGATTGGATTTTGACTGTCAAACGGTATCATGCAATGATAGCTTCTTAAATATGTTCATCATCCTAGCTGTAATGTTTCTTGTAATACAACAGTTAGTGTTTCTTTCTTTCTTCTTACCTGTACCTGCACATTTAGACAAACTAGTTAGAAAACAATAGGCTTTTTGGCCTCTCTTGTATTCCATAGTGATTTTCATTTTATTTCTTTAATGTCTGTCATGATTGATGTGAATGCCACGAGCTTCTGCAAGATAGTACTTTTCATTTCTACATTTTTTACTTTAATGTACCTTATGTTTCTTGATATTAAATGATTCATTTTCCTGAAGCTAGATAACACATGAGTACAAATTAAACCCTGATCTCTTTGACTGACATTCTTTTCTTTTTATCTCTTTAGGTACATTGATGGACTGAAAGATGTAGAAGATGAAGATGAAAGAGCTAGAATTGGAGCAATGATGAATGAAAGAAAACCCTAGGCAATGATGGGTTTCTTCTATACTCTTTTGCTTTTAGCTTTATGCACATGTATCTTTTATTTCAATAAAACATAAGTTACATCCCACGGCTTGTGTGGGAAACATTGAAATTTCCTCATGAATAAATGATATTATTTCTGTAATTGAGTTGTGTACTTCCTTTTACTTTTAGCTCTTATGATTTATAATGATTGTACAATGAATTAAACAGCTCAACAACATACTTAATAACACTTAATCATAGGAAATGATAAAATTGAAAATACATGTAACTCAATAATGAACTTCCAGCCATGAAAACAACAACTATGTTTTTTGTTTTTGAGTCCAACTCCTCAGGTTTGTAGTTATTTCTGCCTTCCTCAATGTTGTACTTTAGTCCTTCGCAGCTTTTGTGCAACTTTGATGAAGGTGAACACGGAATAACAACATACATGAGGTGTTGCATTCCGCAATAGCACACATAGTTGAATTTTTCTTTGTTGACCCACTTACTGCAACTTAAAACCTAATGAAAAATGTATGTACCCCCCTTTAGTTAGGCTCATCTCATCAATGCCTTCCATCGAAAACAAATTTTTGAGTTCCCCAATTTTGCACAAGTGCAAAAATTGTCAATAGATGCTTCTCAGAAATTTCAAACTCCAGAGAGGGAGCCATTCTAGTGGTCAATTAATGTGATTGGGCTTGTTGTATCTGCACTCATTTGTTAAAGTCACTCTGGTATAATTTGGTTTATAGGTGGATTATTCCCTAGCTGATTTGGGCCATGCCAATAAGGTTTCAGTGAAAATAAACTAGGTATATACCTTTATTCTGCAAAATTTGTTAGTATCTCCTTGAAAATGTTTGATTTTTTGATAGAATTATATATATTGTTGTTAATTGTATGAAACTAATTTTAGAGAAAACAATGTGGTTTACTGGGGCTATGAATGTATATCATGTATATTATGAGACGAGGTTCTCCATAATAATACTATATTTTCGAAGTTTTTGTTTCCTTAGAAGAAATTTTTTGATATGCATAACTCTTTGTGCCCAAAAATTATTTTCTAATGGAAGGTGGGTGTTTATTCAAAACTTACTTTCAGATCATTTTCAGTTTATGATAATACCCTTGTATTTATAGAGATATTCTAAAATCTGGTACTATTTTGTTATGGAAGATACAAAGTTACATTTGGCAGATTGTAGAAGTGGCTTTTCTAAATACATATTTTTTTTGTTCATTATTTGGAACCCCTTCTCATGGAGTATTATAATTACAGCTTACAAAATACATGGAAATCCTCATAAAGCATTGAATTTGTTTCACCAAATGCAACCAGTAGGTAGCCAACCTGAATATTAGTTCCCCTTAGTGAGCATACTGCCAACCTATGTCAAAACAGGGGATGGACATTCACCAAAGAATAATAGATACAAGACTTTTTCCAAACTCCACAACCTTTTCCACCATCATCCCAACCTATGCAAAAATGGGAGATTTAAATAAGGACATGGACATCCATCAAAGTATAATGGAAAGATGATTTTTTGTTAGATGTAGTTGCAAGTGACGTGGTAGACATGTATACAAAATGTGGAAGCATACACAAGGCATGTGAAATGTATGATAAAATGCCTCAATGAGATGTGATCTCATGGACTTAAATGATTGCAGGATATGCATAAAATGGGTTTGTTGAAAATTCCTTCAAAATTTTTAGTCGAATGCATTTGGCAAGTGCAAACCCAACCTCTACAATGTTTTTCAGCATACTCTCTTTCTATACCAATATGGGACCCTTAGCACAAGGTATGAACATGCATCAAAGTATAATGGAAAGTGTATATTTGTTTGCAAAATACCTTAAAGAGATGTGGTCTCATGGAATGCCATCATTGTAGGATATGCAAAAAATAGCTATGATAATGATGCTCTCAAACTCTTTGAGGTAATAAAGCACCTTGGAACATACCCTAACCATTTAATATTATTTTTTATATTCTTACATATTTTGTCTTATTTATGTTTCTTGGAGAGCTAATATGTTAAAGCACTTAGTCATTCTTTCAATCTACTTTGACGTCAACACTTCACATTCACTATATTATTGAGAGTGAGTGCTAGCAAACTTACATATCTCACTTGCATTTGTATTCGATTATTACACAAATAACCATTATTTAACATCCTTTCTGATGTACTTTGTAACATTTATTTTGGCTTTAATAGAAAATCAGAATTTCCAATCACATCCCTTATCAACATCAACTATAAAAGTAATAACTATCACTCTAAATCAAATCACATATACCATTCAACATTCACATTGCATTGGACACTTGCGATTGCTATTTTTAAGATTGGTGAAAATCATGTATATGGTGAAAGGAATATGGAATAACATTTACATGTGGATGACATCTCATAAGGTAAGGAATAAATAATGAAATGCAGGTGAAAGAACTATATATTATAACCCTTTACCCTATACTTTCTCAAGCAGAAGTCCTTTTTAAACATAAAGTTTGGCTTGAATTAATTTTTTTTCTAAGATCTAATATGTGCATGAAAAAAATTATAGAAAGATTCCTAAGGAGGAGAAAACCTCCATATTAATAGGCCCTTCAAAAATCACTATTAGTTTGTGACACTCATTTACTTTTTAACCAAGACTAAAATACTAGCAATCGCATATGTACAATGTAATGTGAAAGCTAAATGGTATATGTTATTTGTTTTAGAGGGATAATCACTACTTTTGTAGTTGATGTTGATTATGGGTGTGATTGATTTTGTAAGTGTAGATATATAGATGAACCACTTCATTTAAAGGTATCATCTCTTCATTTTTTACAAACAATTACCCCACTATATCTTAATCCCCTTATGCAACATACAAAATAGATCTAGATTTAGGAGATTTTGGGAAACATTAAAATATACTACACAATATACTATTAGTTTGTGACACTCATTTAATTTTTAACTAAGATTAAAATATTAAATATTAAATATATGTGCATGGGACCTGTTGTCCAAAATAAGCTCATACTCATTTTTGGTCAACTAACACCATTTCCCCCCTTTTAGTGCTTCAATATGATTTTTTATATATTTTAAGTACTTAAGGTTTCTCGAAAGAATCTTCATCAGAAAGGAAATTTCTTCCCCTTTCCAAAAATATAAATAATTCCTTCTAACTCTTCATATTTTGTAAGTTGCGGGCATGCGGGCATGGGGAAGGTTTTTCGCCAAATGGGAAAATTGCGGACCGGCGGGCCTGGGGAGATATTTTGGAATTTTGTGATTCTTCAACAGTTTACAATTGTGGGCCCAAAATCCCACGGAGGATTTCTCACCAAAAGTGAAATTTCGGACTCGTAGGCCTAAGGAAGACTTTTCACCAAAAATGAAAATTGCGGGGGTGTGGGTTTGTGGGAGGTTTTTGCATTTTGTAAATTTTCACAAACGGTGTAGTTTACAAGTGTAGGCTCACGAGCCGGAGGAGGTTTTTTCACCAAATGCAAAGCTGTGAAGTTGTGGGACCATGGAGGATTTTTTGCAAAAGTGAATTTTCGAGCTTGGGAGTTTTTTCGCCAAAAATGGATTTTTGGGCCTGCGGGGCTACGGGAGGTTTTATAATTTTTGCAATTTTTCACAAATGGCGCAAAGTGTAGTTTCAGGCCCATGGGTCCACCTTGCAAATCTTGCATTTTTTCCCCCTCTCGTATGAATTTAATGCAAAATTTCATATCGCCATAACTTTTGATCCAGGGCTCAAAATTCAACAAATTTCATACCGTTGGAAAGGTTTTGACATCCTCTACACCATGGAAGCCCAAAATTTTAATTTTTATGAGGTTAGGTGGGTGAAATATTGGAAAAGTTCCCATCTCAAGAAGGTGTAGTTCCAGGTATCCCAACCACCAAAATTTAATACAGTATGGTCTGGTTTCTTCTCCAGCAAGCTTGAGTGTGTTGGAGAATGGATTTTTAGAGGCACCCATTCCTTTTCCAGATCATTTAATGAAATTTTTTAGTTGGTGAGAGAAGATTCTAATTTTCTCTTCTTTCTCTCTTACCTCAATATTCTATATATTGTAAACACTTCTCTTTTGAGAAAGAGAGACATTCTGGGATGTGGGGAAACTCTCTAAAAATTGTTTCTCAACTCCATTTGAGCTGTAAGCCTTCCCCTACACCTGGCAAGTGTACTTGTGCCCATATTTTTATAATATAATAGATAGTGCATATTCTAAGAGCAATAAAAATGGTGTTCGTGGTGTTATTTTAACCCTTGTATTGTTTTGTTGTGTCTCCTTGCCCATCTATTTCTATTGTTTTTTATTTGTGCATGTATGTCTCATTTATAGGTACAAGATGTTGTGTTTCATGGAGATTTAGTGGTAAATAAATATCTAGGTCTATGTCACATCAGTTTGGCCTCTCCCAACTCCATTTTCTTTCTGTATTTTCCCTTAGCAGAATATTCCCTTTATTTTTTGGTGTATCACCACTTTAGTGTAGGCTCTATTTTCACCCTCTCTCTCTCCCTGGTCCCTTGGAATAGTTAGATTAGGATATATTATTTTTTCCTGCATTAGAGTAGATTGTGGCAGGAATTTTAGGAACAAGAACCAACTTTCTCTAGAGGTCCATCTCAAGTTCGCAAGTCCCACAGCTTGAGAGATGGTCCAATTTTGTGCAGATTACACTAGATGCCCCATTCAAAATCAGGCCATCTGGGGGTGCTATAATTTTGCACCAACAGTTTTGGCACACCCGGTGGGACCTCACATAAGTTAGAGTTACATCTTTCAAAGGTTTTCTAGTCCAAGATGCAAACCATTAACCACAGTACAACCTTCACTGCACTAATAGTTTTGGCATGCCCGGTGGGATAGGTGTGAAGCACCTTACCACTTCATTTTTAGTAGGTTGGTGTGTTCCTATTAAAATTTCAGCCTTTGGAGGCACATGCAAAGCACATCTGGAGACTCCATCTGGTCAACAAACCATTCTTTGAGTTACATAATTTCCTTCCATCCCTTTTCACTCATTTTTCTTTCCACATCTTTCATATTCTGCCATTTATGAAGCTGTGTAGACATGGCTTCGTTCCCATCTTGAAATTCACACTTGCAGCAGTGCAGTCCATGTTGATAAGAGAAAATACTTATTAGAATTCACACATAGAGTTCACGCGAAAGAGCAGGCCAGTTTTAAAGGCACGAAAGGATAAGAAAAACTGGCGCGTGGAAGGGCGAGTTCAGTATTCAGGACTTAGCCATTTTGGAGCATGAAGTGTATTTTGGGAAGCTGGCGTACGAAGCACACAAACAACACTGAGACTTGTGTGCCACGCATCATCTATCTTTAGAGGATGGGATCAAAGTGCTTTTGCATGAAGGTGATCCAAGAATAGATTTAGCACTGTAGTTAACTATCAGAGATCTATAGATAACACACTTGCATGTGTGGCTATGGCGCGTGGCTATTATTAGCATGCAACCTATTTCTGGAATAGTTAAGCAGTGAAGGGCAAGTCCCCACCCTATATATATGAATTGAATTACTTAGTAGAGAGAGAGAGAGAGAGAGAGAGAGAGTCCGCTCTTCGTCTCGCTCTCGCGCTCTCTCTCTCTCGCTCCCTCCTCGCGCTCGCGTGCGCCGCGCTCTCTCTCTCGCTCGCTCTTCCTCTCTCTCTCGCTCTCCGCCTCTCTCTCCTCTCTCTCTCTTCTCTCTCCTCTCTCCTCTCTGCTCTCTCTCTCTCTCTCTCCCACTCGTCCTCTTCTTCTCCCTCCGCTCCTCTCTTCTCTCGCTCGCTCTCTCTCTCCCTCTCTTCTCTTCGTCTCTCTCTCTCTCCTACTCTTCTCTCTCTCGCGCGTCGCGCTCTCTCGCTCTCTCTCTCGCGCTCGCTCTCCTCTCTCTCTCGCTCTCTCCCTCGCGGCCGCTCTCTCTCTGCTCGACTCTCTCCTCTCGCTCTCGACTCTCTCTAGCGAGCTTCTGTGTTATGTACTTGCTCATTGTATCACATACTCCATGCGCACTGACTACTTCATTGTATTACCGTTTTTGTTGTATCAATGTTATATACGTATATGAAGTAAATATTGCCTAATAAAGTGTTATTTTTAGGTTCTGATTATTGAATTACTATTAGTTCATTATGTAATTAGCACTTAAGTAATAAGCCGGCATTCCTTCCTAGATTTGTGGCTCTCTTATAACTATTTTCTGATTATTCGTTCTACTTTTATGCTCCTTGATACTGTCAACCGGGTCACTCCTTCTTACCTCCTCTAGTCCAGTCACCCCGCCCTCAATCTTTCCTGTTTTTCCCCGTTTATATGATTATATTATGCGCTTCAGGTGAGCCCCTCAGCCTATGTGAGGGATTGCTACGTGGCAAACTAGGTTTTCTGTAATTCCTAGGTTGCAAACATTGTTTCCATTGTCAAGAACCTCTTTTTAGGTTGTTCTAGGTATGTGGTTTGTGATGAAGACATACTGATTAAATTTGGCAAGCGTTAAAGAATGGATTCACGATCTGGAGGAAGAATACACATGAAGGTTTAGCACTGGATCTAGATTTAGCACATGCACTTGGGTAGAATAGAATTTGTATGACAATTTGTATGAGAGCTTCTTTTGCTATCTTTCTAGTACGAGTTTTACGAGTGGTGACTCAACGCGTCTAAACCGAATTGAGATCACACACACTTGTTTTGGACACAGAGGAATTTTCACGCACTATCTGATGTTGACGTTGATCTTGACTCACGTGTTATATACTGGTTTCGTGGTGTTCTAACAGCTATATTCTTAGTATTAATATTGATGTATTCTTGCCTGGAGGTCGCTGAATTCTAGTTTCTTGGTTCCTAGAAGGGACGTATTTTGTAAGGAATTCCCACTGGCGATCAAGATATCAGGGTAATGTTGAACTGGACGAATAAACCTATCCAGCAAAAACCCTCCCACGTGCGGGGGCAGGAACAGGGCTGGTAAAAGATGGTAGACCTGGTGGCAGTAAGGAAGAGGGAAGAAAGGTGGATGAAGTATGATGAGATGAGCGAGAGGGAAAAAAGAAGCAGCGTGATGTTTCAGAATGGATGGTGTTGTGGAGAGAGATGGCTCATGAATGATTTGAAGCTCATGAAGAAGACGAAACTAGATAATCAGGAAATCCCCATCCCCTAGGAAAGCAGGAAAAGAACCCCTCCCGCCTCACTGGAAGTTCCACCACAGAATAATGACTGGGTCCTAACGGGTATGCATCTGAACCTACCTGGTGACCTGCCTTGTGCTTGGTTTTCTATAGATCTTACATAAAGGAGGACAACACTTTCGTTTAGGAAGTAAGAGAGTGGAAGTTAGTCAGAGAGCAAGTACATCAATGGTAGGATAGATAACTTTGTTATTATTTGGGGGTACATTTCCAAGCGCATCATCTGGACAAAATATGAGTGCACAGAACGTCGGATTCACCTCTGGAAGTGAAAGCACAACCCACAAAACTTCCAAACTTCACAGAATGTAATGGGTTCAGTTTTATCGTACTGACTGTTAGAGGCACATGGGAGTACATCTATAGGCCCTATTCCAACTTCAGGTGGAGGATCGAGAGGTATGGGTAGTTCTAGTTCTGATGGATCTGGTGGTTCTAGAGGTAGAGGAAACCCATGAGGTTTTGGATCAGGTGGAAAAGGCCCACAACAATCTCAGAACATTTATATGGAGATGTACCTTCGTCTCGTGGAGTATAGGGGTATCGAAGATGCTGTTGAACATGTTTATATGTGTGAAATATTGTGGCACACGAAAGGTATCATAGGGGGCCGTAGCCACCAGTGGTGGAGTCAGTGCAGGGTAGGAGTTGAGATCCGGAACAGGGCCAGTGGAGAGATGAGTCGAGGGAGGAAGAGTAGAGCTGAGTCACCCCAGGAGCAGAGATGGGTTTTTTTTATAGAGACACCGGTCTATGAACCGAGTGTGTATATAGAGACTTGCGTGCCCTCATAGGATTGATGTATGCTTTCTTGGTATATATACCGACCTGCGAGCCGAGTACATGTTGTATAGTTGATACCGGCCTGCGAGTCGAGTATATTTTTGACATGAGAGGATGGCGTGAGAGCCAAGTCGAGATTTTGACAGAGACAGCGGCCTACGTGCTGACTTTGTATTTTGGATTACAGAGGCCCCATGCAGGGCCAAGTGTATATTGTAACATTGTGTTTGATGATTATATTAGATGATAAGGTTGAGTCCATAGGCTGTGGTGTGTATTTGTGGATGTGATGCATATATTATAATGTTTCATGTGTTTTGTCGATAGTATTAGAATTAGATGTATATTTTGATGATTTTTTGATGATAGGTATATGTGTTGATGGTATTATGATGATGATTGTTGATAACTATGTCGTTATGCAGGGAAAAGAGGTGGGCACCACCAAGAATTTGCAAAAAAACAAAGAAAGGACCTATAAGTAAAATGAAATATGTGACCGATATCGGTTATTTAACCGATGTTGGTCACATATCACCGATATCGGTTATGTAACTGACATCGGTTACGATAAAATGAGCTTTTCTAAATATAGAAAAGCTTGGGAGGCAACTTAAGTTCTTATTTTTAGAGTCATGCAACATGTTAAATATGAAGATGCGAGGCTGTTTGGAATCCATACAGGGTAATTACATGGGAGAATTGAGTAAGAAGAAGGAAGAGACAGGTAAAGAAATCGTGGCCTTGGATTAAGAAGGCGTACAGGCAAGTTATAGTGAAGAGGGTGGTGAACATGGCTGAACAAAGAGAATCATCCAGCGGGTAGAGAGGAGAAGGAAGACATGTTCCACCTCAAACTGCTGCATCCCGAGAGGTATAATTTGTTTTGGTTGGAATGAGATTTTTCATGGTTAAAAATAGAATGTGGTAAGGTAAATGGGTAGAAAGTTCATAGGCAAGAGTTTGGGATGGGGTGAGTGTTATAGGGTAGGCAATCAGGTGTTTGAGATATGTTCGTAGGTACAGAGAGGGGTAAACGAGCGCAAAATTTGTCATAGGTGGTGTTTTTTGAGCGGGGTGGTTGGAATTGACAGTGACTGATATCGTTTAGAAATAACCGGTATCGGTTGTCTATAACCGATATTGGTTACTGTGTAAAGTTGTGGATTGCGATAAAAAACGCGTTGGAAGCTATTTGTTGATTTGTTGTTTGTTGGTTTAATGTGTGCAGGCACAGGCAGGGTTGAGGATGAATGATAGGGTGCCAGCTTTGTTGTCACGGGCCCGAGCGGATGTAACACCAGCTGAGTGGGCATTAATAAACCATATGGGGTTAAGCGGAATCTGCTATTATTCACAGATCACACGTAATCATGCTATGTTGCAGGTGCTGATTGAGAGATGGAATCCTGAAAAGAATGCCTTTTATCTACTGACAGGGGAGATGAAAGTGATGTTAGAAGATGTGTTCCAAATTTTGAGACTCCCAATTACAGGAAGACTAATGTATCAAGCAGGTCCTAATGAGGTGCGGGCAGCGATAATAGCCGTATTTGGTCCAGCTACATGAGATTTGACACAGCGAGGTTTGACATTCACTTATGGTATAATGTTTGCAGCACACCCTGAGGCAACAAGGTTGGCAGTGGTATTAATGATAGCGGTGGGGTATTATGCATTACCGAGGGCGGACAGGGGAAGATTTCCAAAATCATTGATGTGTATTATTTGGGAAATGATAGAAGGGAGCGTGACTTTCACATGGGCATCCGCATATCTGGCGGAGCTATACAGGGGTTTATGGGTCTGCAAGTGAAATCACAGGACTACACTGGATTGTGCATACTTATTACATTGTTGGGCCTATGAGCACATTGTGTGTGTGTGACCAATAGGCCGACCAATCCAAGGAGGAGAGACAGGAGTGCAGAGGTTGGGATTCAGACGATGGGTCCAGACAGAGCAAGAGGCAAGATCCGAGGCTGTGACAGATGACGTCGAGTATTATAGGCAGATGTGGGAGATGGTGACGATTGTGGATATCCATTGGAGGCCTTACGGGAACTATATGGTGACGAAGAACATAGCTGAGGATTTGAGGGGTGTAGAGTGATTGAGGTGGATCGCGGGACACAGGCCAAGTGAGTACGAGAGGATTCCTCTAGATAACGTGCAGAGACAATTTGGATTTGTTCAGGATATACCCATGGCTTATAGACCATACATGAGGATCGATGCTGAGGCATCATTCTCACCTCCTCGATCGACACCTCCAGAAGGACCAGAAGAGACAGCAGCTGACTATAGGGTAATGGATGCAGGAGTGACAAAGTCTTATAGATTATGGTGGGTAGTAGAGCTGCGAGGTACACGTGAGAGGGCCGATAATCCTGACATAGCTATGATTATAGTGGAGAGAGATCACCTACAGGGTTTAGTTCACCAGCTTCAAACGTAGGTGAATGAGACAACGGGATTGTTAGAGGTTTCACAGTCACGAGTGGAGAGACTAGAGGTGAGATTCCTCCACAGAGAGGGCATATTCATATGTTACAGGAGAGATTGGTGGATCAATGATCACCATCACTACCTGGTTCGAGATGAGGCACGGGGGCCTACGTGAATTTTATAGGGGTATAAGAATAAATAAGGATGCTGACCTGCGCGTCGATGATAGAGAAGATGTATTTGTTTAACACCTAAATAAAACTGAATATGTATGGTGATTTTGGGTTTATGATAATAATAGGAAATGTTTTTGTTTTGAATGTTTTTAATTGATAAAGGACAAAGGTGAGTGTTATCAATATAAATATGTGAAATCATTTATATTTTTAAGCAAAACACAACACATGATAGGTTATGGTAGGGGATGGTCGAGCTAACCTTGGGAGACCCCATGTCTCCTAAGTGCTTCCTACATAGCCCATTGCACAAAGCAAGGAGGGACCTCAGACCGATGTAGTTCTCCCTTAAGACCAAGGAGAGGTGAATTCAGGCAATTTGGTTGTGGTTAGACAATTTTTTGGTTGGTAAAAATTTTGATATTGGTAGGGTAAGGTTGTTGGAGTTGGTAAGGTATAGGTGGAGTGAGGGTTAGCATACCCAAGCATTAGGGAACCGTGTCCTGATTAAGGTCAACACATAATCCTAGATTCGGGTAAAAGAGGAAAAAGTGTCCCATAGTTGGAAAGAGCTAAAAAAACCACGTATTATCATAAGATGAGCTTGAATCCCTAGGTACCTTGCATAGGCGAGAAGTCGATAGGTGAAAAGAGTTATATAATCACAGTATATCAGATATACGTCACGTCCCTTGAGTTTTGTTGTTTTGAAGAATGGTGAGGTGAGGTGGATGGTATAGCCGGGGCCCATAGAACTTGTGATAAGGTGATTATTCTGACGAAATAAATCCAAACCTAAATAGACAAGTCCATGACTCAAAATTGCTTTTGAATACTGCTTTTATTTTTTCTGGATATAGACTGATCGATGCGGGAAGTCTATATGGGATATGCATTTTTTTGTTTCTTGAGGTCTTCACGAAGCTGATCAATGCGAGAAGCTTCTAATAGAGGCTGACTTTGTGTAGCTGTCCTTCAAGGGAGCAGTTTACTTATAGTAGCATGATGCAGCTTTGCACATAGCTATCCTTCAAGGGAGCAGTCTAGTTTATAATAGCAAATGCGGCTTTGCACATAGCTATCCTTCAAGGGAGAAGTCTAGTTTAGAGCGTAGCGGTCTAGATGTCCATTTGGCATGAAGCATCTAGTTTTGTAGGAAGTTTGACTCAAGAATATCCCAGAATCATATAATTGAGAACTTATTATTTTGATACTTTTAAGTCATGGACCAGACTAAAAAGGGGAAGGCATCTTTAAGAGGAGGTGATGATCAAACCATGTGAGTTTGATTCCATTTTGGGATGCACGAAACAAGGTGTATGAGGTGGTAAATGAGCTCAAGGGATGAGCGCAAGGTAGATAAGAAGTGATGTAACACTAAATTCAACAGTAGAATGGTTGGAGATGCAAGGCATTAAGGGGTTCAGGCTCGGGTTTAGCATTAAGTGAAGCTAAATGATAAGTACCCGATCCATAGGTGTGAGTGATAATGTAAGGCCCAATCCAATTAGGAGCAAATTTTCCATGTTTTCTCTTTTCGAGTTTGTGTTACATGTTGATTCTCGTTGAGGACAAGATCACCAATCTTAAAGGCACGCTCATGAATTTGCAGGTGGTCAAGAGCTGTAAGACGACACTCATCAAGAAGCTCTAATTGGGCTAACTGCTCTTGGCTGAAGTCATCATTGGTGAGAATATCCTGAAGAGATATTCTGAGAGAAGGAATTTGTATTTCGAGAGGCAAGATAGCCTCGGTACCATACACTAGAGAGAATGGTGTGGCATTAGTGGAAGTACAAATGCTGGTACGATAAGCCCAAAGGGCAAAGGGGATGTGATCATGCCAGTTTTTCCCAGAATTGTTAACGACTTTCATGAGAATTTTGATTAAGGTTTTGTTAGAAGATTCAGCTTGTCCATTTGCTTGTGGATAGTAGGGTGATGAGAAGCTAAGTTTGATACAAAATTTGTCAGAAAGGTCTTATAACAACTTATTTTTGAAAGATTTTCCATTATCTGTTATCAGGCGATGATGAACACCAAAACGACAGATAATGTGATGATTTATGAACTGAACGATTTTTTCATTTTTGGTTGAAATGAGTGGAATGGCCTCTACCCATTTAGTGTAATATTTGGTTTCCGTGATGATCCAATGGTGATGCTGCGAAGAAGGTGGGTGAATCTCGCCAATAAGGTCCAAACCCCATTGTGAGAAAGGCCAAAGATCTCATGCGACCTATAACGGGTGGCTAGGGGTATGTTGAAGGTTGGCATGTTGTTGACACATAACACAATGCTTAACATATTCACAGCAGTCTTTATTGATAGTAGGCCAATAATATCCTAGGCAAAGGATCCGCTTGGCCATGGCGAGGCCACTAAAATGCCCGCCACAAAGTCCGTCATGGATTTGTTGGATGGTATGAGAAACTTCAACGCCGGTTAGACAACGAAGGAGGATACCATCGAAGCCAAATTTATAGAGGAGTCCCCCCATGATGAAATAACGAGAACTATTTTTAAGAAAAGCACATTTGCCATTACTAGTAAGGTCAGGTGGTAGAACAGAGGTTGTAAGGTAGTCGTGAAATTGGTGATACCAGGTATCCTGCGAATCAGCAGATACATTATTTACCATTAAAACATCCAAGACTAAGTAAGATGGGGTAAAGAGTTGTTGGACCAAGACAAATATGTCCGAGTCAGTTGGTGAGGCTGGAATTTGCGAGGCCAAGCAAGCCATAGTATCTGCAAATTTATTAGTTGAGCGGGGAATGGTTTGGATAGAATAATGAGAAAATAAGGTCAAAAGTGAATCCACATAATGTTTGTACTTTTGAAGTTCCTCATTTTTACATTGGTAGATGCTAGTGACTTGATTTACTACTAATTGAGAATCACCAAAAATGTTAATAGCCTTCACACCTAAGTGTAACGTAATGTGGAGACCCAAAACAAGGGCCTCGTATTCCACTGTATTGTTAGTGCAGGGGAAATCAAGCCTGAATGAAAGAGGCATAGGTTCACCTTCAAGAGGAATGAACACAATGCCTACCCATCCACCACGCTGCCATTTAGATCCATCGAAGAATAGGGTCATTGGATACGTCACATCACTGAGTGAAAGAGTTGCGATGAGTTCATCAGGGAAAGTAAAATTGGTAAATTGTTCCCCAGGTAAAGGGGCTTCCATGAGTTGGTCTGTGATAGTTTGTCCTTTGACTGATTTTTGGTGCACAAACTCGAGGTCGAGGTCGGCGAGGAGCATAAGCCATCGGGCGATGCGTTGGTTTAGATGAGGTTTGGCGTACATATAATGTATGGGGTCAGCATTGGTGATGACAAAAGTTTTGTGATTCAGGAGGTAATATCAGAGTTTGGTGGCCACAAATGATAGGGCTAGGCACAACTTTTCTACGTGTGTATATCTAGTCTCGTAATCCACAAGAGTACGACTTATGTAATAAACGGCTTGTTCTCGATGCTCAGAGTCACGATGTGCAAGCATGGCTCCTACAACATGGTCGGTGGTAGAAAGGTAAAGGTAGAAAGGGCGATCGTCCTGAGGTGGGATAAGTACGGGTGGCTGCAAGAGATAAGATTTAAGAACCTCAAAGGCTTGGTGGCACTCGTCACTCCATTGAAAGATAATGTCCTTTTTAAGGAGATGATGGAAAGGTTGACATCAATCTGAGAGTTATGAAATGAAATGCCGGATAGATTGGAGTTTTCCTTGTAAACTACGTAATTGTTTGAGGTTAGTGGTGTGGGGGCATTTCTAGGATAGCTTTGACTTTAGCTGGGTCGACCTCAATGCCATGCAAAGAGATGATAAAGCCAAGGATTTTTCCCAAAAGGACACCAAAGACACATTTCTTTGGTTGAAGACGAACACAGTATTGTAACAGGCGATTGAAAATAATGGTTAAAACATCGAGATGTTCACTGCAATATTTAGATTTTCCAAAAAGATCATCGACATAGTCCTTGAGGATAGTGTGCATAATGTCATGAAAAATATAAGTCATAGCCCGCTGATATGTCGCACCAGCATTCTTAAGGCCGAATGGCATGACACGATAGCAGAAGGTCCCCCAGGGGGTAATGAAGGTGGTTTTACGTTGATTGGCCGGGGCTACCAAAATTTGATTGTATCCCGAGAAGCCATCCATGAGAGAAAGCATCTCGTGACCAGTCGTGAGATCAAAAAGTTGATCAATGATAGGTAGGGGGAAGTCATCCTTTGGGCAAGCGAGGTTAAGATCTCGAAAATCCATGCATATCTGAAGTCCCCCCGTCACTTTAGTGACAGGTACGACATTAGGAATCCATTGCGGATAGTCAATAGGTAAGATGAAAGAAACAAAAAGGAGGCATTGAAGCTCTTCTTTGACCAAGAGGGCAATGCGTGGATGCATTTTTCTCAGTTTTTGTTTAACTGGTTTAGATTCTGGTTTCAGAGTGATGTTATGGACAACAATGTCAGGATCGATTCCTGGCATGTCGGTGTAGGACCAAGCAAAAGCTTGATTGCGGGCACGGAGGAAGGTAGTGAAAGCGGCTTGTTCTAGTGCATCGAGAGATTGTCTGATTTTTACAATGTGAGGATTGTCTTCCGTGTGGATGTTGATTTCTATAGTTGATTCATTCAACATAGTTTGGGTGTCAGATGGTAAGGAATGTTGAATATAAGAGTGGTCTGCACCAAGGTAGGTGAGGATGGAGTTATCATCCTGGCACTCCACAACATTAATTGAAGATGAATCTTCTTCAATCATGTCTGGATACAAAAGGGGGAGAGAAGATGGGTCTTCACCATCGTGTTGATAAGTGAGAGGACCTAGGAAGATAGTGTTCACGAAAAAAAAAATTAAGAGGGATAGATTCCAGGTCTATCGACTCTGTGGGTGAAGATGGAAAAATGGGCGATGATGGTTCAGAAGGGGTGACTTTATTGTTTTCCTGGATAAAATTGACATGGGGTTTCTTTGGTGTAGGTGGTTCAAAAAATCCAAGACCACGATGATCTTTGTGTTTGCAGGAAGTTACGGGAATGATCGTATGTCAGCCTTGTTCATAAAGACCGAAACCAAAACCCTTCCAAGCACAGCACGTCAGGAAGGTGAGGGCGAAACGACGGTTGGTTAGATATTGAAAATCAGATTGGAAGGGAACCACACCAAGGGGAGGTTCAAGAGTGATAGAGGATGTGTCGACACCCCCATACGTTAGGTTGGTGTGGCAATTAGGTGGTCTGTAGGAGATCACCTCCCCCACACGACTGTCGTAGGTAGGATGTGCATGTAACTGTCTGTACTCTTGTGGCGTATGGAAGGTGCTAACGTTGTATAGGCAGTATTCCCCTAGCATAAGGCATTGAAAAACATCTACCAAGGGATCTGAAGTTGGGATGTTGTCCACGGGGAAGGAAGTGGTATTCGTGGTGGTGGTTTCATTGGTCGAAGGTGTGGGTGTGGCTAAGGTGGATGGTTGAGGCGTGGTTGAAGTAGATGGTTGGGTTGGATCAATGGGTGCTTTGAATGGTACAAGAACATCATTAGGGTGATATAACATATTGTAGGTTTTGAAGGGGGAGGCGTCAGCTTTTACGGTGTATGACTTCCCCTCATACTCGAATTTGATGCATCTATGTAAGGTGGAGGGAACGCATCCCATAGCCCGGATCCAATAACATGTTGTATTGGAATTCTCCCTCAAGGACATAGAAGAGTTCGGGTAAGATACGTGGCCCTACATGAATGTTAAGGATCACAGTGCCTAAGGTAGAAGTAATAGTATCATTAAATGAATGCAACATGGTGGGGTTGACACACATGCAGCTAGAAGGGATATTCATCTGTTGGAAGGCTTTGGAAGAGATGATGTTTAGGCTAGCGCCCCTATTGATCATAACATGATGTACCTGAATGTCCTGGACGTAAGCTGAGATGAAAAGAGCGGGATCAGGATCTTCTGCACTAAAGACAACAATTTCTTCTTCGGAAAAATTGACAGTAGTGGCTTCTGTACAGGGACAGAAGTGGTTGTGGAGGTAGGTTGTTTGGTGAGAGAAGCGACATGGTTGGGTGTTAAGATGGAGGTGATGGGCAAGGTTTCATTAGGTAGGACCTCTATCCCTTAAAGGATCTCAATTAAAGCTTGTCGATGCGATTCAGATGTTTGAATGAGATCATAGAGTGTCATTTTGACAGGAGATTGGTGAATTTGTTTGATCATGGTGCGGTGGGAAACTCCATCAGAGATGGGATAGGTAGGTCCACGAATGACCACTTTAGATGGTGGTGTGATCAGGATGGCAGAAGGAGAAAGAGAGGCCGCAGGTGTGCCTTTTTTAGCTTTTCCATTGTTTTTCTGACCTCGAGTAGCAATGTTAATCATGTTGATCTTATGAATACGAGAGGAGGAAGATGGTGGGGATAATTCATTGCTCTCGAGAGGCGGGGGTTGCAATGATAATATATTTTGGGGAGGTGGGGATAGGTGGTATAGGAGAAGGGATCAAAGCTAAGGGTTTCTCTCTCTGTAAATTGTCTTTCTTAGGCTGTCTATCTGAGATAGGTGACTGGTGAAGGATGGCTTTCAAAGCCTTGCATCCTTCTACATCATGTCCTGGTGTGCGATGGTAAGCACATATTTTAGATTCATCATAACCTATAGGTCGAGGTTTAGATGGATCATAGAGTCTGAGCGGGGGTAGGGAAATGGTCTTATCCCCTACCAACATATCAAGGATCTTGGAGTAAGATCATTTGAGCGGGTCAAATTCAAATGAAGATGAGGCTATTGATTGAGTGGGTGAAATTTTTGATTGTTTTGGTAATGGTTGGGTATGAGTGGTTCATATGGGTGGTGATTTAGGCAAGGGATTTTGATGATTGGTTTTAACTAGGTGTGGTTTCTTCTGCGCAAAAGGTATGTTAAGATGGTTAGATGATGAGGCCCTAGCTGTCGTGGTGGTAGGAAACAACCACGGGGAGAGAGGAGCAACAGAAAACAAGTCCTTTGATGATCGAGTTTGCTTAGGGTTGGAAGGTAGGTGAGATACTTGAGGCGATGGTGTTGAGCCACCCGTGGATGTCTGTAGGGGTGTAAAAGGTATAGGTCGTGTTAAAGAAGATGTGGGAGGCATGGTGTATTGAGGCAAGTTGGAGGGGTGAGGCCCTAATATAGAAGGTAGGTGTGATGCTGAAGGCTGAAGCCGTGCCTGCTATATCGGTGTGATCGGGGGTGAGGGTTTTAGTTGTGGCAGAGGCATGGATTAGACTCGAGGAGATTGGGTCTGTCTCCTAGGTGGATTGTGATAGTAATAGATTAGATTAAACATAGAAATCACAACGAGCAATCTTCATTCATTAATCTTTCATCATATATCATATGAACAATACAATTATATAGGATAACTTCTCCTATAATCAAGGAGGTGGCTACAACCACTCCTCCATAAATAACTGTAAACTCATGCCTACAACAATAGCATTTTGTACATGTGTTTCTCGCATTGAAACACACTCATTATTTGCATCTACATTGCTTCAAAGACTGATAGGTTTGTGGTAAGCTTGTTTAAAACCATGGAAGGAGTGAGCCTTTCTTTTGAATCAAGGTCATGAGTCACAGAGTTAGACATGCCACAGGGGTGAGCATACTACAGAGGAGTGTGTGGATGTTTTTCTACCATGTTCGCACTAAGGGGGGGAATGTTAGGAATATCTATTATTTAGTGCTCCATGGTTGATAATATATCAGTAATATTATAATGTAATTTGGTGACATTATTGTTATGTAACAATAATGTATATTAGGAGTTTGTTGTGTACGTGAGTTTACAGTTATTTATGGAGAAGTGGTTGTAGCCACCTCCTTGATTATAGGAAAAGTTATCCTATATAATTGTATTGTTCATATGATATATGATGAAAGATTAATGAATGAAAATTTCTCGCTGTGATTTATTCTGTGATCTGCACATAGAGTCTAGTCTCACCAGATGCATACGATGGGGAAATAGATGATATGGACGTCCCTTAAAAGTATCCTAAATATCCATCAGAAACCTTGTTTACCTTCGAGGATTGTAAACTGCTCTGATACCACTGATAGTAATAGATTAGATTAAACATAGAAATCACAGCGAACAATCTTCATTCATTAATCTTTCATCATATATCATATGAACAATACAATTATATAGGATAACTTCTCCTATAATCAAGGAGGTGGCTACAACCACTCCTCCATAAATAACTGTAAACTCACGTACACAACAAAATCCTAATATACATTATTGTTACATAATAATAATGTCACCAAATTACATTATAATATTACTGATATATTATCAATCATGGAGCACTAAATAATATATATTCCTAACAGATTGATGGTAGTATTTTTGGATAAATCTAA
Organism: Taxus chinensis; assembly: GCA_019776745.2. Lineage (NCBI taxonomy): Eukaryota > Viridiplantae > Streptophyta > Pinopsida > Cupressales > Taxaceae > Taxus > Taxus chinensis. Next base: position 146,528,458 of record CM034154.1, on the reverse strand, counting down.
CCATTTAGGTGGGTGTGTCAGGCTGGGAATTGGTGAAGTTCCAAGTGTAAGGGAAGGTTTGGTTAGGTTGATAGAGGTGGCTGAGGGATTCAATAGAGATGAGGGGGGTGAAGTTGAGGACATAGGCATTTTGAATTTTTGTAAACACCTCAGGTATATGGTAGAGGTGTCTAGATTAGTCATCTACATTTGAGTAGAGTATGGTGTACTCAAATGCTCCTATAAGACTCGCCTATCTTCTGAGGGATGACAATCATCACGTGTGAACAAGAACTTTGGTATGGAAGAGAGGTGGGTTGTGATTCCGGTCCACTGTGGGTGTGATACAGGGGGTAAATGAGGCACTGTATTAATGGGTGTTAAGAGGCCAACCGGTCGCTAGAAATATTTAGGTGATGAAGAAATAATAGGTAGGAGGGCATGCTTGAGGGGATCCGTCATGATTGAGGAGTTTGGTGATGTAGGCTCAAGGGTTTTCTCCTCTAAGGATGACAGAAAAAGTGGCAAGCCTTCTTCCGTTGCAGCAAGAGTGGTGGAAGGAGATGTTTGGGAAATAGATAAGTTAGATAACATCCACTCACAATCTTACAGGAATGTGGTGTAAGAAGGTTCATTTGTGAGAAGAGAACTCTGGGTGGTTAATTCCTTTATGGGTAAAGGAATAGTGGGATTGTCCTCTTGTCCTGATGAAGGAGAAGGGGGCGAGAATCCCGGCGTTGGTGAAGAAGCTTGATTCAGAATTTCCTCAATGGAATCCCTGGGTTGGGAGTTGAAAATCACATGGATCTCATGCACACTCTTCTCCTTGGATGAGGTGTCTTGGTTTGTGTTACTGTTAGATGCATGGTTGGGAAATGGTTTGTTGAAGATTTTTAAATTTTGATTAGCGGGGGCATTAGGATTATCGAGAGTTATATCCCTTGCATCAACCATTTCCTGCACTACGTTTTTCAACATCTTGCAGTTTTCATGACTATGTCCCTTCACGCGATGGAAGAAGTCATTTTCTTTATACTAAGAAGGTATAGCGTGGGTGTAATCAAACCCGGAGTGAGGTTTAACAGGAGGAAAGGTGATAGCTCCTGCTTTCAGCAATTTGTCTAAGATCACACCATAAGTTTATCCCAAGGGAGTGTAGTTGATGGGCTCAGCTTTATACTTATAGGTGGCTTTCGGCTGGGTATTAGACAGTGCTTGAGATTTGACCGTTACTACGTGTACGACACCCTTTGATTTCGAAGTAGCCGATGAGTGAGAGTTGGTGGTGTTGGGTTTGGTGGTAGAGTCTTGGGTCCGGAAATTTGAGATTTTGTTGTGTAACCTCAATTTCTCCTCCTCTAAGGCTCAAATCTCTAGTTTCTAAGCCATAGTAAAGGCCTCAATAAAGGTGTGGAAAGTTTGAATTTGGAGGGTGGGGGAAATGTGTTTAGTGCCAGCCCGCGTAAAGAGTTCAATGAACTCAGCTTTAGGTAAGGCGTAAGTAAGTTGGTTGATGAGGCCCCGCCATCGTCCAACAAAATCTGCGATAGACTCGTCTTCAAATTATCGGATGGCATAGAGGTCAGTAATGGATACTTTCTTGGCAATATTGATGGAGAAGTGATCTAAGAAAGATTGGGCTAACTAGTTAAAGAAGAAGATTGAGTGTTGGGCTAAAGCACTGTACCACTCCAAATCAGGTCCTGATAAGGACATGGGAAAGGTATGGAGTAGTAAGGCATCGTCATGAGAAATCAGATAGCAGGCATGTCTGAATGATCGCAAGTGTTGTTGAGGGTCCTCCTTACTATTAAAGTGAGTAAATTTTGGTAATTCCTATTGAGGAGGATATGTATGAAGGGGGAAAGAAGGATGAATAGGCTCTCAACAAACTTGCTTGTATGTCAGGGTGTTACGACTTCCTGAAACAGAAGCCTCAAGATTTTTCATCTTATCCATCATCTGTTTGATTAAATCATTGGTTGGGTTAGATGATGGTGCTATCATTGTAAACAGAGGAGGATTGGTCTAAGAGCCACTACTAGAAAATGGTGGGATTGAATGTTGATAAGATAATGGTGTTGAATGTGTTGGGGCAGCTGAATAAGGGTGTCCTATATAAGAGGTTGAGGCTACCGAATGAATTTGTGGAAATGAAAAGGTGGGCGGAGCTTGTGAGGGAAAGCTCGTGTATATAGGTGGCAGAGAGAAAGTTATAAAAGAGACAGTCTGTGAGAGAGATGAGGTAGGATCAGTGGATGGTAGTGACATGTGAGGCCCCAGATTAACGAAAGGAAAGCCAATTGGTGTAGTATGAATCACCGAAGCTACTGAGCTGGGAGATGGGGCTAAGGATGAAGACGGTGAAGCGGAGTTATTAGGTGGGGAAGGGGCTAAGTGAGTGGCGATACTAATAGGCATACCAACGAGGAGCTGACCGTTGGGTGTATGGTCAGGGGTATGAGACAAATAATATTGTATGGTGCTAGGATTAGCATCCAAAAATTTAGAAAATTCCTTATCTCCTACAGGGATCTTGGGAAAATTACTGGTATCCGTAGGATTCCCCATAGGATGTGAAGGGGCTGACTCAGGAAAAGTCACGGAATAGGCATGTGAAACCATGTCTACAGCTTGTTTCTGAGTGAACAACCATGGATAAGAGGACACAACAGGGATTTAATCAATCCAGAACAGAAACAACAACAAAATGTTGGAATTGATAGGTTGTTGGTTTGTCAAGAACTGTGAAACATAGTAACCGATATCGGTCAGATAACCGATGTCGGTCAGAATGTAGCCGGCGTTGGTCAGTTAACTGATGTCGGTATTAAAGGACCGGTGTCGGTCACTGTTGAGAGCAAAGAGAGGATGTAAGAAACTGCTGGTTTGGGGATAACAGTGTTTAATATACCTTACCAAACTGTCTTGAAGTGATCATTAAAACAGTGTATGACAGAGAAACATAACTAAAAAACAAGCAAGATGCACAAGCAAATCAAGAGACTAACCCTAGGATTAGTTTTAATCACTTTGGGCTTATGCCTTAGACGCTAGATGATGTCAATCCTAAACGAAATACCTAAGGGAGATGTCAAGTTTGTTTTGGCTCATAAGGCTACCTCAATCAGGTGGAGGAATACCACGGAAAGGGGGGATGTTTGAGCTGTTGTGTTGATTATGATGTGATTTGGTATGTGTTGTGCAGTGAGAGTAAGATTAATTTCTCGTCAATACCGTGGATATCACCCCCATGTGTACGACCTGTTACTTAATCTACGTTCACTAGAATAAAAAATAGCAAGCAAGAATTTGATGCACGTGTTTTAAACCCAAATTGAAAATGATATTCGATGAAGCAAAGAAGATGACTTTTACTAATGCAAAGATGTGAAAGAAAGACAAATTCTTTTACCAAAATGACAAAATATTTTGTGAATATTTAGAAGAAAGAAACAGCAAGTGTGCTCCCTATATGAAAGCAAGCAAGAAAGAAACCTGAAAAGGGTCCCACCGGGCGTGCCAAAATGTTTCGCACATAGTTTCTGTTCCGGAATAGAGTTACTTCTATCCTTTCATTCTCTTGAGAAACAGATAACGGTTAGGGCTAGGAGGAATACCTATTGAGTGTTAGGAAGGTGTGCGCGTACCGTAGAGAGGTCAGATCGATTATGAAGAACTCCTTTCTGTCTAGGAAGGACTACCTGTAAGTAAGAATACAAGACCACCAGATCTTAGATAATAAGTGAGGGAACTGCCTTAGGCCCAGGAAATATGAGACTTCCTTTCGAAGGTGGTCAGTTCCCCTTTTAATATGAATTAAAGCAAAATGATAACGAAGAACTACAAGATACTACTTGCTGGTTCCTAATGAAGATACAGGTCCAAGGAATGTGGTGGCGACAGTAAGGCTTAGTTGGGATGATCTGGTATTGGAAAGTGGGTTGATGAAGCTATCCTCATTCTTTTCCAATGCTTGAACGAGTGTGACAGCGATCCAGTTGCTCAGTTATAGTCTTGGGCTCGATCCTCTTCTCTGCAACCTTTTCTGCTTGTTTCACTTCTCTTTCTTCTTGCCCAAATGAATTCCGGATCCTTCTTTTTGGTTGGGGGAGGTCATTAACAGGGAACTAATGGCGGTTACATAACCAACGGTGGTCGAGTAGGAACCGATGTCAGTTAGGTCAAAGTGGCTATTTTTAGTAAAATAGCCAAATTTCCCTCCTTTTCTCCCGAGGGATCAGTTGTGGGCTTGCTCAAGTCATTATTAGGTTCGTTTTGGTGCGGATGAGGGATGATGAGTCATGGGTGTGAGTCTGGACCAAGTCATAGGTATTAATTAGGTTGGTTTAGGGTTAGGGATAGGTCATAGTGAGGTGGTGAGGTGAGGTGGCAGGGTTGGAGATGTGGATTTATTAATTATAAGGTAATTAATAAATAATTAAGTGTGCAAGGTTTAGGTGGTGAGGTAGGGTTAGGTTGCAAGACGAGATGCGGGGTACAGGGCGTTGTAAGACCCAAATTTGGTGTCTACAATATGAGTTGAATTACTTAGTAGAGAGAGCTAACTAGCTAGAGAGAGAGAGAGAGAGAGAGAGATTCATGTGTGTATGTACTGGATAATTGTATTAGATCCATGCGCACATGACTATTATTATATGAAGCTTTTGTATCAAGTGTTATGATAATATCTGAAGAATATTGGTTGAACTAAAGTGTTATATTTTATTTTCTGATCATTGCATACTATTGATTCATTTATGATTAGCACTTAAGCACATTCATTCATAGATTTGGTTCTGTTATAACTATGTGATGATGGATTAGTTCTTAAGTGTATGTCCTTGTTACTTCATCATGCTAACATCTTGCTACAGCAACCCTAAAGAGGGACCTCATACCTTTTTGTGCTTCAGGTGAGCGCTCAGCCTATGCTAAGTGATGTGTCAACACGACTAGGTTATATTTGTAAATTCTAGGCTGCTTCAGTCCACCTCCAACGTATTTCACATTTCCTCCATATCAACATTATGATCAGATTCACAACCATCATGCTTACCCATATGAGCAGTTCCAAAACTAGTTTGGATATGGAGCTTATCAAGAGCAAGGGTATGCATACAATGACAAAATTCAAATGGAGAATGCTGATCTGCTAGAGAATATTCAAAGAATGGAGGCTAACATGGTTCAGTCAAGGGCTACATTATAGATGAAAGCCTTCAAGATTGGTTGCAGGGCATCTTGTCCATGGGAAGGCCCTTTTCCAAGACAATATAGCCCTCAAGATAAGCTTAACTTCATGGTTACAACACTGCCTCAACTTGCACGGTAGACTGAGGAGATAGAGGCCTACAAACTTGGTGCTAGGAAACCTTGTCAATGGGTAAGTCCTACACCATCATCTAGAAATTTTATCTCTATTCCCCAAGTAGTACCATCTCAACCTGAGCTTCAATTTCCAAGGTTCCCATCTATTGTCCTAAGTGTTGAATTCCCTTTCCATCTTCTAATATTCCATATCATCTCAATTATTCTTCCCTTTTCCCTTCCAAGCAGTCATTCCCTCTAAAGAAATAAGAAATTCCACTTCCCTCACCACCACAAACAATCACAAAATTGGTTGAGACCCCATCCACTCCTCTTGCCTTCCCAATTCCACAGAGGGAAAAAATTCCAGAAACCAGTCAAGCAGAATAGCAAGAAGGAGAGCAAAATAGAGAAGAAATGACCAAAATCTTGGTAAGCTGGGCTCTCAAATTTGGGATAGCAAAAATCCCCTTGATGGTTAAACCTTCAGAGGAGGCTAGGGTCAGAACACAGGTGGTGGAAGATGAGTTTATAGTAGAAGGAGAATAAGAAGAAGGAGATCAACAATCTGTTTGCTCTGAATGTAGTGTCCATAATGGCACTCTGTCTGAAGAGAATGTTGATTTAATCCAAGCTACACAACCAGTCAACAAGGAAGAGGAACAATCAGCTCCAAGTCTTATTGAAGAGGAGCATATGGAGGTGATCAAAATAGTTTTTGAGGCACTGAATCACTAGCCAGTTGCACAAGATATTACAAATCTCTCTCCCATTTAACCTCTCCAAAAGTCTGATTTTTTGGAAGAGTTTGAACTCACTAGCTTCATGTTTGAAGATGAAGCTTCATATGGTGAAAATAATGAAGATTCTAAGATCACCATGAAAGAGGGAGAGACCTTGCCACAACAAGACAACAAAGAGTTTGATTTCCAATCAGACTTGGATGAATGTTTTGATGAGGAGGAGCCAGTTGAAATTACAACTTTTTCTTCCCCATCATTCATCCTTCAACCACAAGAACCTGCTATCATGGAAGAAAATGTGCAAGCACAAACTACAGTTTGCAACATGCCTCTTGAATCAATGTTGGAAGATTTTGATCTTCCAAGAGTCACACCGGCTATAGAGGAAGGAAAAGAGCACGAAGACACCATCTTTTCCACATCATTCACCCAGGAAAGTCCACAGGAAGACTCCATTATTGGAGTTGAATTTTAGAACAATGGGCACATCCATCAGATCAAACCTTGCCAAATCAGGTACTTGGATTTGCTAGAGCCAAGAGAGGAGTCAACACCAGTCATTCTTGCTTCTAAGCATGAGGGATAACATCAAAGTGCCAAGGATAAAAAAAATACCTCTTGAATCTAAATGCAGAGCAACTAAAAGAGGTATTTGTCTTGTTTCTAGTTAATACCTTGATGATTTGGGTGGAGAATTGGCTTATAGTCAGTTTTTCACTCATACAAGCAGCCATATTCAGTGTCAAATCATTTTCATGGCTTCCTATTTTGAGAAAGGGAACTTACTTCTCCCTGCGAGTTACACAATTTGTTTGAGTTCTCCTTACTGTCAGTGTAGTCAGAAAGACACGAAAGGATTTTCATTCATGACAAAATAAGTGCTTATGAAACAAGTAAGTATGAAACACAAACAAGAAGAATTTATGAAAACTAATAGTATTGTACATAGTGTGTTGTGGTGTATATTTTCTCTTGCACAACTAGTATTTGAATGTTAGATTTGGTGAGATGAATTCCATTTGTATCAATGTTCCTAGTGGCACAAGGATTATATGTGCTAAGTCTCAGATCAGACTTAAAATTATAAGGCATGACTCCATGCTCTAAGCATGCTTTAAGGCAACTAAAAATCTCATATAACAGTTAAAAATAGTCCCCTAATGAGATCAATAACATCTATGTTGAGTGTATAATAGACGCCCCTACTCATTTTTAGGTCAGTTGTTTTCCATTTTTACCCCCTTTAGTGCTTCAATATGGATTTTTTACACTGGATTTTAGAGAAACTTTAGGCAGCTTGAAATCAGCTTCATCAGTTAGGAAATTTCTAGGGTTTTCTAAAAATATAAAGGAATCCTTCTAACTATTCATATTTTGCCAAATTGCGAGAAAATTGGGAGTAAAATCATAAAAATGTGGTTTTGTAAGCACTGGGGATTTCAGGTTTTTCACTAACTCCCCAAATCCAAGACTAGAGGGCCTGGGGAGATAGTTAGTGAATTTTATGATTCTACAGAAATGGAATAGTTTACGGAAGTGTGGGCATAAAAAGTCTGCAAAAAAATCCATGGCCAAAACGCTGAAAAAACGGAATCGCGGGCGTGAGGGAAAACTTTTTGCCATGAAAATGAAAATTGTAGGGCTAAAGGTCTACAGGAGGTAAAATCCATTTTGAAAAAGTTGTGGAGTAAAATCTGTGGAAAAATCCAGTAGAAAATCCGTGAGACTAAGGAGGTTTTTTTGCCATGATGAAAAGATGCAGAACAAAGCCAGGGGCGTAAAGGATCCGTGGAAAAGCAGTGAGATTTTAAAGCCTGATAGAGTAAAATTTTGCACAGAAAATGGATTTTTTGCCGCAGAGTAAAATCTGTAGAAAAAATCCGTGGAGTAAAATCCACATTTTTTGAACAAATGGCTATCTAAGAGTAAAATCTACAGAAAAAGCATGAGATCTGCCTTGCAAAATGTTGCCGAAAATCTGGAAAATCTGCGAAACAAAGGAAAACAATAGTTTTTCGCGGGAAACTTTAGATGGGCATAACTTTTGATACAGTGCTTGAAATTCGACAAAATTTATATCATTGGAAAGGTTTTGACAACGTCCTTTATGTACCATGAGGATTATACTTCTCAATTTTAATTTTGGATAGAGGTTAGGTGGGTGAAATATTGGAAAACATCTCCAAAAATGGGAAGGTACACAGTTTCAGGTATCCCAACCACCACAATTTAATGAAGTATGACACCCCTGGTTTCTTCTTCTAGAAGCTAAAGTACATATGTAGAGATGGATTTGTCAAGAGGTGCACTATCCCTTTTCTCAAACCATTTAATGGAAGTTTTTTCAGTTGATGAGAGAAGAAATCCGAGTTCCACTTCTTTCTCTCTTACTCTCATTACATTTTCTCTATATTGTAAACACTTCTCATTTGAGAAAGAGAGATATTCCGGGATGTGGGGAAACTCTGTAATGTTTTTTTTTCAACACCATTTGAGCTACAAACCCTCTCATGGTCCTATAATGTGTATTTATTTTCCTCTATTTGAACAATGTAATAGTATTGTGCATGTTCTAAGAGCATTAAAATTGGTGTTCATTTTGTTCGTTCAACCCTTGCATTGTTTTGTTGTGTCTCCTTGCCCCTCTATTTATGTTGTTTTTATATGCATGTATGTCTCATTTGCAGGTACAAGATGTTGTGTTTCATGGAAATTTAGTGGTGAATGAAGATCTGGGTCTGTGTCACATCGGTCCGGCCTCTCCCAACTCCATTTTCTTTCTTTATTCTCCCTCAGCAGAATATCCCCTTTCTTTTCTGGTGTATCACCGCTTTAGTGTAGGCTCTATTTTCACCATCTCTCTCTCCTTGGTCCCTTGGAATAGTTAGATTAGGATAGATTAGTTTTGCATGCATTAGAGTAGATTGTGATACGTAGTTTAGGAACAAGAACCAAATTTCTCTGGAGGTCCATCTCAAGTTCGCAAGTCCCACAACTTGAGAGATGGTCCAATGTTGTGCAAATTACACTGGATGCCCCATTCAAAATCAGGCCATCCAGGGTGTTGTAATTTTGCACCAACTTGACCTTAAATCACTCCCATATAAAATACCCACCCCTTTAAAGCCTAAAGACATAATAATAAAAATATGCTTATATTATATATTCTATATAATATAGTTATTTTTCCTAACCATAAGATTAAACCTAAAACTCCATATGCGGCCTATATGTTTTTTTTTGTTTTTTTTTATTTTTAAAAATACAATGTTTAAAAACATTAAGGAAATATTTGAATACACTTGGGTAACATTTTTTGTAACCACTTTTAAAAAAAATTATATACTTTTTTTCTTTTTTTTGGTAGAAAGAAGGTCACTTATTTTGTAATATTTGACCGCCGTATTTTAAAAAAGGAAAAATTAAACCTTTTACAGTTTATATTTTTAAAACAACATAACACGTAAATGTTAACCAATTTTCATATGTGTTGGTGGTTGGTCAAACATTGTATATGGTAGTGTATTAATTCAAGTTGCTCCACTTACACAAGTCTTCACATGGGGGACGAATTTAAACATTTTAGGATTTATAAGCCAAAGGTGATTTGGCGGTCAAGTTGTGGCCCACATTTGGAACTAGAATGCTTAGTGGGTTATGTCAATTCCTCTTAGAACTTTGAAAGGTTGAAACTTATTGGCATGTTAGTTCGATCCTAGCTTAGAAATGACATATGAGCTTGACTGAGTTAATATATATTTATTTATTTTTTAAAAAATATAAACAAATTAGAATTTAAGGTCTTAGGATCTTGGTGAGTTACAAGTAGTGTGTAATCATCAACCCAAGTTCCATTCCCATTGAGTTCATTGGATGCTTTCAATAAGTGGCCATGGGGACACCTTGAGGTAGGGTTCGAACTTCTCCATATAGACCAAGTGGAATATAGCGGGGTTCTCTAAATGTGGATCACTCAGTGGACATTAAGGACCCAATCCCACCCCAATCTCCCACTTAGAGAAAGTGCTCCTCCACCACTCTAGTTCATAGCTCTGGTCTAATAAAAATGTTTACCATCCAAAGTTTCTTTTTCGGGGGTGGGGTGTGTTATTCGAAATGAATTTGAGGAATTAGTTGTAGTTGGTTCAATGCCTTTGAAAGAAGGCACCTCCAATCTAGCAGAAATACAAGCATTATTATTTGGATTCAAACTAGCTTGGGAAAGTGGTAGCTCTTGCCTAATTATTGAAGGTGATTCACAAGTGGTAGTGAATGTTATTTCCAAAGGTAAATCCCTTCATTGGGTTATTGATTCATACATCCCTTACATTTTCCATTGGTTCAATAAATTGGATGAGTGGAACATTGGGCATACCTTGCGAGAGTCCAACTCAGCAACGGACTTTATTACAAACTCAACAGTGACACATGGCGTTAAGGTGGTGATAGGTAATGACTCATCTAAGTGGGAGGGGTTAGAGGCCATCATTATGAAATATACAGGCGCCATTCATTGTGGATAATAGATACGTGTGAGATCAATCTAAAAAGGGGTTTTAGTCATTTCAACTATATTCTTCTCGCATGATCAATCTAAGAAGAAGCCCTAATGATAGTCTGACATGTGATCTTTCCTAAGCATGTAGTCTATTTGGAGGAAGCTGTTGAGGGTTTCATTTTTCCCTTGGCCTTTTCTCAGTCATCCTTGGAGGAATCTTCAGAGGTGGTGTCCAAGGAATATGTGGCAGAATTACAGCGTAGGAATGAAAATTTGTGAAATTTTTCTGTTTCAATGCATAAAATTTGTAGGATGAAGCAGAGGGGACTTACAAAGTTTGACACCCTGAACCTAGATGCTTTGGCAGACACTATAAGCCCCTTCCCCAGAAAATTTGATCTTTTGGTCAAGAAGGGTAAATCCCCCTACAATATCCTGCTAAAGGTGGCTCAGGTTGGGTGTGAAGAGTGTCAAAATCTCAAAAGAAAGCGTAGAAGTTCAGAAGAAGCAGAGGACAAGCTCCATGTCAAGCATGAAGTGGTTGAATTGTCTGGTTAAGGAAGGCCTAGTATTTTTGAGTCTTGGTCCTGGTATGTTTAGCGTATAGTGGTCTTGGGATATTTTGCAATTTCTGTAAGCCCTATACGTTTTTAGTCTTTATAGAATTTTGGTAGCAGGGAGGCATTTAATGTAGTCGTCTTGTCCCTGGTTGTTAGTTTATATATTGTAAGGGCGGGGATCCCATTAGCTCCTTTCGGTTCATAGCTTTGGTCAAAATCATTCTTTAGTATTAAAAAAATATAAACAAATTATAAAATTATTTGTAGTAAAATAATATCGTTTTATTTTTAAAATGATATGAAATGACCACAAATTTTACATCGTCATTTTGTTACATAATTAAAAAATTCATTTACATTTCAATTTTATATAATTATAATGTATTCATGTATAGATTATTCAATTAACAAGACCTCCTTTTTTGGCATAAATTGATCATGTTTGATTACGAGGATTAAAATACAACAGGAGAATTTCTATAAAACTCTTATTTTAATCCTTTTTTGTTAATCATTTTTATCTTTGTTTTACGCAAAAATGGGGTCTAATCAGTTTTCAATTGATAAATCTCAGATGTTAAATAGAAACAACTACAACATTTGGAAGATTCGATTGAAGGCAGAATTCATGGCTCGCAAATTATGGGCAGTTGTGAATGGAACTGAGAAAACTCCTATTGGAAGACAAGCAACTGTTGACAACGTTGTTACATATCAACAAAAAATACAAGAGGTGATGTGCATTATTTTGTGAAGCATACAAGATGATTTTTTTACTTCATAATGGAAACCAAGAAAGTCCGAGTGAGGCTTGGGCTCAATTGGAATCGATGCACAAAGGTACGTGTTTGTCAAAAATTATTAAATAAATTGTAGAGCTTATGACAACTCCCATGAAGGGAGATGAAAAAGTGATAAATTATTTGGCAAAAATAAAATATATTAAGTCACAGTTAGATGGATGTGGTAGTAATTTGATTCAGGATGAATTGTTTTATTTTATTATTCGGTTGAATATTCATGAGAAATTTAGAAATTTCATTTCAATTTTGGATTCTAAATATCAATAAGAAGAAGACGTTCCAAATTTGCAAACCCTTAATGCTTTCTTGGTTCAGGAAGAGCAGGTAATAACTGATTTTGATTCAAATTAAAATGCCATAGGAAATTCTTGCTCAAAAATCAAAAGGTAAACCTTCTAAGATTAACAAAAATCAAAAATCAACTTTTAAAACTCCTAGTAAAAACAAGAAACCAGGAAACTTAAAAGTTAGTTTTGATGGTGAATGTCATAACTGTAGGAAATTTGGACATAAGAAAGAGGATTGTAAATTTAAAAACAAGTCAAAATTCAAAAATAAAAAATGGAATAAAGGATATCAAAATCAAGATAATGATGATGATAATGAGAATAATCATAGTTCTAATATAATAGCTTTATAAATTACTTCTAAATGAAAAATATATTTTCTATTTTGTATACTATTGAAAAAGGAGTTGTTTTTCTTTCTTTCATAATTAACTCAGATGAGTTAGTAAAACTGAATTAGAAGTAGCTACAACTGAAAACATACACAAAAAATGGATTAGATGTGTTTTTTATTTTCGTACTTCGTTTTTTGATAGTTTATTAAAAAATAGAATTGTGTTCATTTTTGGCACGAAAAATGATCATATATGACATGTCTAAACCTAATTTTACCACCTATGAAATGTATTAAAGGGTGCTTACATGTCATCTTGTGAAAAAAACTCCATGAGAAGTGTCCACAGTTAGTGGATTATGTTTTCAGTGAATATTGTGATTATTCTTGAATAATTTAAATATTTGGTTTTATCTATCAAGTCTTATCTCATTTATAAATGCTTAGAATAAGATAATGAAGATATATATGTTTTTAATAAAGCATTTCTTAGTATCTGATTTCTAAAATATTATTATATGCATATCAAAAGACACTTGGGGACGCCTTTGTGTTTGTATTGGAGACGTCCAATACTAATTGCATTTAATATATATTTTTAGAATAGTATGTTTTTCAACATATTTTTAACATGGTTAGTTGTTAAGCATATTGTTATATTAGTTATTATACAACTAATGGTTGAAAGTGAAATCAATAATGATTTAGATTTATATGATTATTACGATGTCTATGTGGATATTGTAACACTAACCATGCCGATGTTGTGCTATATACAAAATATATTGGATATGTGTTTGATTTTTTTGGCGTAGGAGACATTACTTGGAACCTCAAAAGCAACCAACAGTCTCTATTTCTTCTACTAAGGTAGAGAAGTACAATGGAAGAAACAAATAAGCCATGTGTTGTAGCGGCTATTGGAAGAGATACACATGAAATCTAAAGGAAGTATTCCTTTTCTATGTGGTGGTCGGGGTTGTATTACTCTTGTTAAATAATCCAGTTCAACATCAAAGAATTAAGCATATTGAAGTTCATATGCATGTTATCCGAGAGAAGGTTCTCTATGGTGATAAAGATCTCCAGTTCTGTTTGAATGAAGATTAGATTGCAGTTATGTTTATAAGCCATTGTGTTGTAAAATATTGCAAGTGTGCGCAATGCTTGGCCTTTCAGAGATTCCATTAAGGGGTAGTGTGCATGCAATGTCACCTCCTAATGGTCAGCCGGTTTTTGACTCCTTCTTCTCTATACTTCTGGTTTGGTTTAAAGCATTGTAAAAAGATCTTATTTGATCTATGTAAACTGATAGAGTTTACGGTAAACTGATAGATTTTACGGTAAACTGATAGAGTTTATGGGAAATATAGTCCAATGGTTGCATCTATTTGTAAAGGAGGTCCTTATATTATAAAAGGCTCCTAGAGATGCAGCATAAAAAAAATTCCATGAGAAATAGTGAGATTTAGTCTCACAAATAAATGTGCTAGCCTAAACCTTTAGGGTTTATGGATTTGTAAATCATGTTGTACAAATAAGTAGTGTTAGCATATGGATCCCCACTTAATATTAAGGGGGAGTGTTAGAACTATAATATTAAGTGTATCATAATATATTAAGTGTATCATAATATATTGTTTATATTTAAATAATAAAGAATAAAACTATATTCTTATTATTTAAATTTAAAATTTATATTAGGCAGTTGGTTAATGTAATTAATCAACTAATTAAATCGAGGTGTGCCTTGTCACTTAATAAGGTCATAACCCTTCGGGTTATTTAAATATGGTCTTAGGGCCATAATCGGATGTATTAATTTTACTCCGAGTTAAAAACATGGAGCAGGAAGTGAGGAGAGGAGTTTCTGGACTGGGTGAAATGTTTCTCAATTTAATGGAAAATATTCTTCCGTGGTTTTTTACCCCATTAGGGGTTTTCCACGTTAAATTCTATGTCACTGTGTTATTGTGTTATTTACTTTTCTATGTATTTATTACTATGTCCATTCATTCATTTATTTATAGACCGTTATTAATGTTTAATTAATATTTACTATGCTTAATATAAATGTATACCCCACGTCCTCACAAAATGGTTACCTACTCTAGCATTTAGTACTGGTATATGATTTAGGATACATCACAACTTCTTCTACTATCAACCATATTATTATTTACACTTGTATTGTCATCACCCATTCTATTCATCTTATAGTGATATATGCTTAGGGATAAAACATCACTCATTTTATCATCCTATCGTGATATATGCTTTGGCTATAAGGTTCATGTAGACATCATCTCTAGGTCACATATCGTCACTACACACTCATTACCGCACGTTAGACATCATACACACACTTCAACCATTTCCTGATGACGAACTCTCATTTATGGTTCATTCTTGACTGCTGAGGGGGAAAACCAAATGAACCTTATTGCATACATTTCCATCCACTCTAGGGGCACATGGCTCCTACCTTCCATGTTGCATTTCCATTCCATCCATCTACTACATATTGCATTGTCTTGGGGGCATTTACTCTTTCTTTCTCATGCTTTTACATGTTCACTTTACTACACATGTTAGATTGATTTCTTAAATGTCATTATATATACCATATACACATGTGTGTTCACACCTTGCTCTAGTTGTGATCATAGATACAAGTATCTTACGCACATCATGGATGCTCACCTCCCAACCTTCCTACATTGGTCTCTAGGGGCATCCACATTCATCTCTCATAGGTGTTATTGTTGCATTTTGTACTTAACACTTTACATTACTTGATTATACATGTTGTTGACATATTGGTTATCTTTCTAACATGCTAAAAGGTGCTTCATGTGCAACATTTTTTTATAGGATTACATGTTACCATGACTATATGTTTATTTGCTATTGTTTGTCACTTATTTTCTCTTGTATGTGGTCCTTGCCCTATGTTTGGTGTGCACATTTATTTGTTATATGTAGCCATTATGGCCTTTGCATGTTTTACGCTATCGTGAGTGGTGTACCAAGTTTGCGACCTGCGTTATGCAATATACTTTGTCTTCTTGTGCGTTTACATTGCTCTCTTGCTTGATTGCTTATACACTATTTGTGTGGTTTAGACTTTCTTTCTACATGCATGTTTTTTTATACTAACACTTATCTTTAGCTAGCCACTTGTTTGTGTATGCCTTAGTTTCTACCAAGCACTTTCTAGGGTACAAGTCATGCAATTATCCTCTTTTAGGTCTGAATCCTCCTATCAGTGATGTCACATGCACCCCCAAAGGAGGGGAATCATTTGGGGTTATATATACTACACAGAGCTTTATACTAGTTCAGTTTAGTTTAGTCTTCCTCCCTTGGAATTGTGGGATTATACAATGAGTGGGCTTAGACCAGTCTACGAACCACATACACAGTGTTTTTTATAGGACATGGTGTCCTTAGCATCCCGGGGAGCAGCTAGAGGATTAAAGGTTATAGTGGGTATTCCTTCCTACACTACTTCAGCCAATGGTGTTGGATCACCCAAAAATCTAGACATTATAGAGATCTCTTCACACATGTTCAGGGAAATAATTAAAGGTTGGAGGATATAGCAGAATTCCTCCCTATACTTCTTCATCTTATGGCATCAGATTTCCCAAAAAACTCGATAGTACGGGATCCTTCTACACCTTTTTTCTCCACATAGATCAGGTGCACATGTTCCATATACATTTTTATTGGCATATTTTACATTTACATGCTTTTACATACACATACATGCGTCTCTACATGCATTTTTGACATATATACATGAGTATTTGACTACTTGACCATTGTCTCCTTGCATCTATGTTCGTATGAGAAACAAATAGTCAATTAAAAAAACTACAACAATGGGGGCAATAACAACAACAATTTGCGGTAACACACTATAGCACACAAATCATATTTTCATGCAGGTACATTACACTATGCGGAAAATACACACATGTTTTCCTCCCTAGGTTTGATCTCATCACTTTTTACACTCTTTGCATCATTATTTCTATGCTTCACTATTTTATCATTCAATGATTTTTCTATTCCATCGACACGTTTTATACATCACTCTACAGGGACATCATGTATGCATCTATATCTACTTTATATTACCTAGCATTCTTCTCACCAACATAAGGTGGGGGAAAATGTATTCACTAAATCACACACTTTAGATGTTATTTAGTCCCTATCTCAAACTACTATTTATAATGTTTTTGAGTGGGGAAAATACTAATTAAGCCATGTCTCTTGGCCATTTTTATTTGTCATTCCCGAATTTCACAACACACTTTCCCAGTCTATTTTTATCATCCCACATAAATGTTTGTTTTACTGGGGCACCCATGGGTGCCTTGGTCCCACCCGGGGCACCCCGATCCTTTTATCACTTTCCCGCCACTTTTTGGACACTTTCTAGCCTTTTCAACATTTTATTTTTCTTGTGGTTGGCCTCTTTGGGGTTAATTATGAAATTAGATCAAGAGAATCTTATAAATATAAATTTATGAGACCATAATGAGGGACCAAACACTATTCACTACTATCATGCACCTAGAGTTGCATTATCAAAGACATCTAGAGTTCATTTGCATCCATCTAGCTCCATCAAAAGGGATAAGGTTGGTTCATCTGCATCACACAAGCATAGGAGGGAAGTCTATTCTATTCCATCCACAATTTACTACATTTTTACATTTATTTATTTCCCACTACTTCACAAAGTGTGATTGACACAAGAGCAACTAGGGCACATTTTTCACACACACACTCATAACTACATTTGGGTCTAAAATGTAGTACAATGCTCAGTTAGTAAGTCCACCATTGTGGTTTCTGAGGACAATCTAACCTATTCATATGTATCTTTCTATTTATAGGGTTTTGATGCTTGTTTTAGGGTTCTGCAGGTATATCTTCCATCATTGATCATTGGAAACATCTGACATAGAGCAACAAGTTACATGTGATAGAAATCAATGGCTTCACATCATCATCTACCCTAAAAATTTTGTTTCTAGACCTCTTACACAAACCACGGTGCCAAGAAATCAAAATAGGGAGCCCACAGGTGCCATGATCCTCTCCCAGACCAGTTCACTTAGATTTCTTAGATAGGTGCTATTTTGGACCTTGGATCAGTCATTTCCTCCTATTTCTCCAACCGTATCTATGACACAATCCAACAATCTCGTCGAATCAACTGAGTTCTTTTTAACTCTCTTTGCACACTAGGGATTTATATTTCTACTTTCTTAGTCATTTGGATCACTTTTCATAATTATTTACCACATTTATTTACTGTTGTTCCTAGTTTGATTAACTACAAATATTCAAATTTAATTTAATCACCAAGATGTCAGACTCAACTGAGAATGCTTCTACATGCAATATAACACCCAAGAATAATTGTAATCCCCTTTTTATGGCACTTTATAAGTAGTGTGTTTATTACAATATGGTGTGTTCATGTAACCTGAGACAACTGCCCACTTATTTATAGTAGGCGGCGAATTGTTTAAGAGTGGAAGGCCGAAATAAATTTCAATTAGAATCATATGAACAACACATAAAAAAGCACACAAGGGCGTAAGAAAGATACAAGGGGATAAAATAGTGTTTTGTGTGAGAGAAAGTGTATCACATCATAAAAAAAGACTCTTTTCCGCAAGGAACTGGTAGACAAACTCACCATCTCGCAAGAGAAGAAGAGCACTACAATGATAATGAACCAAAAATATGGCCCATCAAATCCCAATAACCCTATAATGAAGCCAAAAAAAGTACTCCCCCCTTAATGATAGAATTTGATTAAATTTCCCTTAATCAATCTTAATATAATTAAAACTAGATAAAAATGGCAAAAATAGGGTCAAAAATCAAAGAAGGGGGAAAAGAAAGAACCTTGTCTCAAGGGTGAGATAGAGCAGCTTGTTAAGTTGGCTAGCAAGCTAGTGAGGAGGATTCAGAGCTAGTCGATGAGTTATAGGCAAGCTGGAGGTGAGATCAAGGGTGAGATCATCGGGTTTATACATTGAGATGCAAGTTCAACAAGATGAGGGTCACTGAGTCAGGTTGGGCCGTAGGTGACACGTGTTTGTGAGTTGACTGGTTGGGGATTTTGCAATGGGGTGGCTTGAGTAGGAGTCAGAGAGTTATGTGCTATTGGGGCTAAGTTGATTGGTGCACATGTACTAGGATTCAATATAGAGTTAGATGAGCAGATGATTGTATATCATAATATGGAGAGTGAGGCAACACATTTTGATATAATCATGGATAAGGTGTAATGAAAAAGTGTAGAGATCCTCCTAGAAGGGAGGGAAGAGATCCACAACACAAAATCCAAGAGGATTGGTCGACAAACGAATTGACTGGGCAGAAAGGAACTGGGTTGGGTGCATGAGGATCCAAGGAAACCACATAGTAGGTCACAAAGTGAGGAGGATCGAAATATAGATCATTGATGAGGATGAAGCATGGGCATGATAAACCAAGGAAAGGTCAGAAATGGTGATCATGGGGTCAAACACAAGACTAAGGATGAATCAAGGTGGGGGGAAGGAAGAAACCAAAGATAAAGTATGTCAAAGAACAACGAATGATACTGATGAACAAAAATAAATCCTAAAGAGGAATTAGGTTATTAATGTTAATATAATTAGGAGGACTCAAATGTTGTATAAGTGGACTAAAATAGTATGGAATAATTGTAATTAACTATACTAAATGGTATGAAACCCTAAAAATGTAAATAAATAAGGAGAAATGACTTATCTGGTTATAGAAAACTGTCACAGGTCTAACAGTGAATTCTAGAAGGAGAAACGACTGCATAAAGGTCCCGTAAAGACTGGATCTTCAGGATTTAAAGGGACTGGAGTTTTTGGGAAGGGAATGGAGTGCCACCAACCACTCCAGTCCTAATTCTATACTCTTTAGTGCTCGCATATTTTCAGGATCTAAATTTTTCTGGGTTGGAAGAGTGTCACAAATATTCACTATTTGTCGCTCTAGATTCATTGGATGCACACCTTAAACAAGAAAAAGAATAATGGGTTGGATTGACCTTAGTTTCCAAACTGATGGTCTTATCGCTGAGCGTTGCACTAAATTTTAGACCCTGATGTAGTTTTGGTGAGTGTGTGCATGTTGCTCCCTAGGTACTCTCGTGTCAGTCACACTTTATGAAGTAACAAGCTATAATAGCTATAGAGGATGTAAATAGTATATGTAGAATAGAATGAATGGAATCCCTCCTCCTATGAGAATGTGTGTGATGTAGAGTTACTAACTTGGATGCAAGATGGTATAATGAATGCAACCCTAGATGAAGTGATAATAGTGATAAGACGAAAAGACCTAGGACCCTCACTATGGTCTTATAAGGTTTATATTTATAGGGCTCTCGAGTTTAATTTCATAGTTAATCCCGACAATGCTGAATGAGAAAAAGATAAGGATGCCTAATGGCTAGAATTGATCCAAAAGGGAGCGGATGAGGATGTACATAGACTGTGGCACCTCAGGGCACCACAGTATAGCTTGGGGCACCCTAAATTTAGGATAGAATGACATAAAGGTTGTGAAATGGGTGGATAAGTGTTAGAAGAGACAAAGGAAAGACAAAATAAAATATAAGAAAAATATAGTAAAAAGGGGGAATTAATTAGTACTTTGTACACTTGATAACCTTATAAATAATAGTATAAGAATGGGCTAAATATTTCTAAAATGTAATATTTTATGTCTACGTTTGGCCCCCACTTTATGTTGGTGAGTGAATAACTCGGTAACATAAAGTAAATAGAGAAACGTACCTGATATCCGTGTAGAGTGTAGAAGAAAATGTAACGATGGACTATACTTGAGTGTGAAATGAAAAAAACAATGTGGAGGAGCGTGGATTCTAAAGAGTAAAAATGTGTAAAAGTGATGAGAGTGAACCTAGGGTGGAACACATGTGTAGTTACTACTGTGTAAAGGAAAATTCCTGTAGTAGTGTCTTGTCATTGTCGTTATTGCTTTTTTTGTTGTTGCCCCTAATTTTACTACTTGTTTCCCATACGGTATGATCTGCAAAGGGAAAACACTCAAGTAGTCAAATATGTATGTATGTAAAATCGCAGTGTAAAATACACATGTATATGGAAATGTGTAAAGTACGTAAATTGTAAAATACACTAGAAAAAGTGTAAATGGAACATGTGCACCTGATCCATGTCGAGAAAGGGGTGCAGAAGGATATCCTATAATGTTATGATTTTTTTGGGTGATCTCATGCCACCCTGGCTGAAGAATTTTAGGGAGGAAATGCGTTGTGTCCTCTAACCTTTAACTAATTCTAATGCAATGTCTGAAGAGATATTTGTATTGTCCTTGTTTTTTGGGTGATCTGATGCCACTAGACAGATAAGTGTAGGGAGACCACCCACTGTAACCCCCAATCCTGTAACTACTCTACAGAATTTCCAAAGGACACCATGTCTTGTTAAGGCCGCTGTGTATGGAGTTCGTAGATTGGTCTGAACTCACTCAATGTGTGTGAACTGATGTAAATATTTTGTGTTAGTAGAAACCATTAATGATGCCCCCTCTTTAGGGGTACATGCGATGACCCTGGAAGGAGAATGCGGCCCCAAAAGAGGACTAACCACATTCTGACCTTATAATGAACTCATCCTTGCAGGGGGGAAAGGGAAACACTTGGTAGATACAAAGGCATGCACAAAAGGGGATGGCTAGCCAAAAAAAATGTTAGTTCACAAGAACATGCATGTAATTAGTGTAAAAACATGAACCGTGTAGAAAAACTACCAAGTATAGTATTGTAAACATGCAATAAAACAAAGAGACCACACAAAGTGTGTTTCAAACATGGGACATCACTCACGATGTCGTAAGACACTCAATGCCATCATGGATGCAAACATCTGACAAGTGTGCACGCAAATAAAGGGCAAATCCCATAGACAATAGCAAACAATGTAGACAAATAGAAATAACCAAGTAGTCATGGGAACATGTATTCCTGCAAAAAAAAATGTTGCGCATGGAACACCTGTTAGCATGTCAGAGTGTTAAAAAATATGTTGAAACGTGTAAGAACAAATAGTATAAGATGCTAAATAAAAAATGAAACAATAACACCTATATAAGACGGATGTGGATGCCCCCAGCGACCAATATAGGAAGGGTAGAAGGAAAGCATCCATGCCACGTGTAAAGTCCTATATCTACGAGCACACTAGAAAAATATGTGAACGTGCATGTGTGTATGATAATGATATATAAGAAAAAAAATATAACACGTGTAGTAAAGCAATCATGCAAAACACTAGTAAGAAAAATTAAATGAACCCAAGATAATGAAGTATATTATGGACGGGTGGAATGGAATGCAACATGGAATGATAGGAGTGGTGTGCCCCTTGAGTGGATGGAATTTGTATGCAATGAGGTTCATTTTGATTGGCCCTCAGAAGTCAAGAATGAACAGTAAATGAGAGTGTGTCATCAGGAGATGGTCGAATAGTGTAGGTTGTGTCTAACACATTGTGATGGTGTGTATATGTAATAGCAATGAGATGTGACATGTAAAAATATGTGCATGGACCCTATAGCCTAAGAGTATACCACAACTTGGCGAATGGGGGAGTGATGATTTAGCCCTAAGAGTATATCACTATAAGACAAGAATATGGAAATATGGGAAATGTATTTGTGGACCCTATATCCTAAGTGTATACCACGACTTATTGGAAAATAGGGGATGATTTATTCTAGAGCGTATGTCACTAGAAGGTAACCTAAGGTGTATACTACTACGAGATGATAGATGTGGTGACAATTTAACCTACAATGTATGTCACTAACACGGTATATGTTTGATATCACTTGGTGGGTGTAAGGTCCATTTGATTGGTAAACCCTCGACATTCGAGTATGGACCGAGGAAATAGAGTGCGTCATAGGGTGGTGAGTGCAGCGGGTAGGAGATAACATAGTATAAACGACCAAGGGGTGTAATTACATAGTGTAGGCAATGCAATGTAGGATATATAATGTATGTAGAATATGTAATACGTGAATGAAATGATGAGTGTATGTAAGAATTAATGACTAATGGCTAGAAGTGACCCAAAAGGGAGCGAATGAGGATGTACATAGACCGGGGTGCCCGGAATGGGAACAGGGTGCCTCGGGGCACCCTAGTACAACATGGGGCACCTTGAATTTATGCTAGAATGATGGAAAGGTTGCGAAATTGATGGATAAGTGTTAGAAGAGACACGGGAAAGAAAATAAAATATAAGAAAAATATGGAAAAAATGGGAATTTATTGGTACTTTATACACTTGAGAACCTTCTAAACAGTAGTATAAGACTAAGCTAAATATTTTTAAAACGCAATATTTTATGTCTACAGATATTGGTTTGAGAATCAACACGTAAGTAAAAATCATGAAGTGGAACAAGCGAATAGCGAACACAAACCAACATGAAAACATACTTTTCAATCAAAGAACCCAAATGAGGAAGATATAACTTCTAGAAAAAACCAATGTATGAAATAATCTGAGCTAAACAAGGAACAAAATAAACAAGGAAAATAAAGGTGAAGCACGTAGACTGAGCTAGAATATGTTTAGGTGAATTATAGGGAGTGAAGAGTTAGTGAAGAGATTAAGGAGATCCATCTCAGTTCTCAGGTTGGGGAGATAGGGCTGAGTTGGGCTAGAAAAACCTTATCACACTCTTTAAAACTCAAAAAACCAGCACTCTAAACTCTGATCTGACCTGTACAAAGAACCTCCAAAACAAAAAACTGAAATTAGTAGGCAATGGAAAATGGAGAGTAACGTGGATCCCAATAATCTACTCTAATATCATAATAGAGAAAAGTGATAATGAGGATCAAATAGGATAACGATCACATCAACCAAGTTGTACTCGAACGAAAATGTGATGAAGTTCCATGAGGAAGTAATCATTCAACCATAAAATGTGCATGCAAATAAAATTTCTCATTCATGTTTATAAATCTGATAAAAGGAGTACAAATAGGAGAGTTGTGTGACTCCTAATGCAAGACAATCATACCTCCATATTACATTCTTGAAATGGAAAGTAACTCCTTTATGAAGCATTGACATGTATGAAAAAATCCATCATACCCCCTAAAACACCTAAGACCTATGACCTCACCTAAGTGAGATGACTCGCCACATGATGTGAAAAATGCCGCAAGATGACAAGTCAAGTAAACACACCAAAAAAATACTCATAATGTTCATTACAATGCCTCCAAATCAATACTAGTCTAGAAACCAAGTTTTGGTTTGCTTATCCCCCATCCCGCATTCGTTCCATTTCATCGTTATCTTGCACATACGCACCCCTTTTCTTATTCAAATTTCTACTTCCCTCCTAAATCCCATTTATTTCATCTAATTTCCTATTTTCCCATCTTAATCCCATCATTATTTTATCCCCCATTATTCACCCCTAATCACATTTATTTACCCCTAAATGTGCTTATTATCCTGATCACATCCCTAAACACCAAATTTATCCTCCCTAGACTGTAATCTACCCTCCTTCAATACCTCCATATCCTCCAACCACATTTTATCATCACTATACAACTCTAACCCACATAAATAGTCTAAAACCGTGATCTAGTGTCATTAGGACCTCTTGTCTCAAGTTGTACTTCATTTCCACCACCCAAATAAGTGGTTATCCAAAATTGATAGTGACCCTAGTGGGTTGCCATCGACCCTATAAATACACCTCTACCCCCTCCTCAAGAGGATGAAATTTTGGATATTCAGCCCTCTTGCGAGATTTTATTGTTTCCTTATCTTTTTGTGAGATGCCATCATCAATTTGGAGTAATCTTAGAGCCCTTATTTACCATTTTTGGAGATCTAGAGCTTGGATTTTTCTTGGAGCCCTATAATTATTTAATCATCTTTCTATTATTTTTACAGGTTTGTTCTTCAATTTATAGATCTATCATCCTTTCATCCCTCATTTATTCTTCCTCATATCCATTCTACCATCTGTCACACTTTATTAAACTCTAATCCAACCTTGATCATCATCAATCCATCCTAGTCATGATCGATCTAATCTGCATCAACTATGTTTCCTACATTGTTCCTCATATGTCATCTATTTTTCAGGCTCTTCAAAATTCCAATCTCCTTGTTTCTTTGATCTACCTATCTAACACCACATATTTCATTTTTTATCCTTAGTCACCATAGAATTTCCCATATATATCCTCATTCACCATCGACCTGATCTACGCCTATTATATTCTCATCAGATCTGTCTTCTTCTTACATCCTTTCTGTTTCATGCATTTCTGCATCAGATTTATGATATGTCCAACATCCAACAATCACTTCTGAATCTAATTTTTACACACCTTTTGATTTACTCTATTGTAGTCATCATCAAATACCTTTTTCTATTTTGGGTCATTGTCGACCCAATTAGGTTTAATTTCAATTATCTCAATTTTATCACCATCTACATTATCTAATCCGTGATCTAATATATATTTGATTTATATTATATTCTTGTTATTCTGCATGTTATCCATCGTTTATATTTTATCAATATTTTAATCAATGTGAGATGGAATCCATCCTAATTAGTTTATCACATCTCGGGTGTGACTGTATCATGTAGCCCATCATTTAATCTGCTAATATTTTTCTTGTCTAGTTGTCCCTTTGTTTTGTAGGTTATCGAGCTTTCTACAGAGAGGATCTTTGTGCCCATATCTCATCATCATCATCATCACACATCAGGAGGTAGCCTTAAACCCTCACATATTTTGGAGTTTCTTGTTTTCTTGCATACCACCTCATTAACATGAAACTGGAGTGGAAAACTCATCAAACATTCAAGCATGCCCGGTGGGACCTACCTATCTTATTTGATAATTTCTTTGTTTATTTTCTTTTTCTATTCTACACCATATTTTCTCTCTTTCTATTAACTCCGCAGGTAGAGCTTATTTTCTTGTACGCTTGGGGGTTTTACTTGCTTTCTCAAAAATGTGTGCATTTAAATTGGAAAAAGAAAAAAATTATTACCCAGGTATTATCATTTTTATGCTTATTTTCTCCTTTTTGCATCGTTTCTCCCTCATTTGTTTATTTTTTCTCATTGAATGTCACATTTGGCTTTGAAATCTAAAAAGAACACCTCTTCATGTTTTCTTCATCACATAGTTTAAGTAGGTTGTAATATTTTCCATTCACACTTATTTCACACATAACCAAACCACACAAACAAATTAACACATCTAAACATATCATACTAGGTGGATCTATTGGGATTTCATCACCCAATAAGGAATCCACCACAATGTTGTGGCTGTGTAATAATTTTTTTGACTATTGGTTAAATGTATGACACCCTTATCATTGCACTTCATGAAGTGTGGGGGTATGCCCCAATACCAAGCCATGTACTGGTATTCATCACATATTTTTTCCTCAGGTACCTTTGCATATATCAAGGACTCCAACCTTAAACAAACTTGAAATCCTCCTTAGATTGGCCACTTCTTTAGGTTCCCTTTAATCTGTTTTCCTTGTTCACACTTCTCTAAATAAAAATAATAATCAAAACTTTGCTACTTGACTTACTTGCAATGTTAATAATATGCACAAGTTTTTTCTTGTTTGTTTCATGCCCATTCTTACTCATTCCTAAGCCAAAAAATGAAACAATCAACCTCTTCCAATAACATGCCCACCTCAAACAATCTATCACAACAAACTTCTTCACTTGTCATTGTTTCCTCTACACCTATAACCACCTCATCTTTAGTTTTCCAACCCATCATTTCTATGATCCCTCCTTATGAGCTTTGTATGTTTAAACTAATCCCCATATTGAAAATAGTCCTTTTTTTATCACCATTCCATCCGCTCTATACTAGCACCCCCTCATTCTGTTGCTTTCTTAGAAACATTCAGACCTCCCACCATCCCTTGCAAATGCTTGGAGTTTCAGAAACTCCTTGATTCTAATCCTATCACCCTTCATGACTACTTATTCCATAGACCCAGAAATATCCCTATCAATGGACCCTCCTTTAATAAATAAACAATTATCCCCTATAAATTGAGTCTTCTGAGGTCATTACCTCCTAACTTTCCACCTTGTTCCCTAGAGCCATGAATGAGATTGAAATGACTCAACATCAACATGTCCCTCACGATTCTTATACCATGGTCCCTCAAACCCATCAATCCACACAATTGGCGGTCCCCATTCCACCTAATCTACATTGTATTAATACCATCCCTACATCTTCAATCCCTATCACTTCTTCATCTACAGTTATCATCAATTCCCCTACCCAATCTCTTCAAGAATCCCACCTAATTACTCCACCATCAAGCGACACACTCAAATATTGGTGCCCCTCTTCACATCTCAAGCTTGTGCTGATGTTGTTACTTTACAACCCCACCCTTTGGATTCAACTCAAACTCATCAACCTCTACTCCAAAGAAAATTTCGATACATGTTTCTTAATCAAACCATCCAAACATCCCAACAATCTCATACTCATATCCTAAATCACTCAAATAAAACCCAATCTAATCCCCCCATATCTCAACAAAAACCATCTTAATCATATCTATCTAACTACATCCATCCACAACATCCTATCTCATAACCCTTCCAATCACAAGCTCTCAATTATCTTCCTCTTTATCAATTGTTGGCATGTTGTGGTTTAGGTGTTTCCATTGATGAAAAAATTCATTAATGAAAAAGTGACTGATGGAGTAGAGTTAGAGCATGTTGAGGATGATCATGACATGATGATTCAGAGGTGTTCTTGGTGATATCAGGTGTTTCAGTGAGAATGGATTGATCTAGTAAGCCTATTCAGGTGACCTAGCTAGCCTAGGTTACAATGTATGGTGGTATGTGTAGACACCTAATATGTCTACATGAATAATTAACATTAATAATATCCCACATTTTAGCATCATCACCATTTATCCACTACCAATCCATTTTAATTCATTTATCTATTTATCATTATTATTATTATTCATTACAAATCCCATTAAATCCCCTACATTATTAATAACCCCATTATTCATCTAATACCACATCATATCCTATCTAAATCCCACTTAAATTTATAGGAATTTAATATTCCTATGCCTCACCTACCCTAGTCTACACCTACACTAGTCTACACCTACACTAGATTTTCCATGTAATCATTTGTCATTAATTGTCCTAATCACATCATTTATTCTAAATCAATCATGTGCACATCCAAATACACCTCTAAATCTAGAGGGTTATATTTCTAGAACCCTCTCTAATCTTCCAACTATTATTTCCCTCTCCCATTTGAATTTTAAAATTCTACTTAAATCTAGAAATCTCTATTCTAGATTGCTCTACAAGTCTCTACACAAATCCAATCTTCTCATCAATTTGCAGCCCTTGGATTCAGTCCAACATGGATTGATCCTCACGCTCCAATTTTCCGCTCACAAACTATAAATTTGGCTCCATGGATCTATGGAAGGAGAGCTGAGAATCTTGAAATTTTGGCCATCATCTTGTCACTTCATCAATCATCCATCTTTATCCTTCAAGATTCAATCAAGCTATTAGTAGTCTTCATCTAAACATCCAAGAATCAATCATCAAAGGGGAGGTGTTGTCCAAGGCTTCCCACGTCCAATATGAAGCAATGTTCTAATCCAGTATAAAATCCACCATCAAGGAAGGATAATTATATGTTAGACAGTAAGTGCTGGTATAATTCTCCCTCTTTCCATCTTTTCTTGATCTAAAATAGGTTATTGAGGTGTTAGATTAGGAATCAAGCATACTTTGGTTTCTAGTTTGATATCTAGCATTTTAATATCTCTACATTCTGGCACTCACCATGGGGCTTACCCCCCATTTTCATCATTTCTAATCTTATTCTATCCCTAGAATAGAATGCCAAAGTTTTAACAAATTTCATTGTCATTTACACCTTCAAATTTCAAATTTTTGAGCTCAAAATTTGTTTCCAGCACGAAACAACGCATTTGTGACTTGAAATAGCGCTTGTGACCTGAAATGGAAAGTAGGTCCTGAATTAACACCTTTGCTCTATTTTTTTTGCCTACATTTCGAGAGCCATAACTTTTGACCCCGAACTCGAAATGAATCCATTTTTCTAGAAGGTATTGAAAATATCTATGCAATGAAAGTGTTAATTTAGAATTTTATAATATAATTTATTCATGGTTTTAATTAGCTTAAATATTTTCATTTTAATTACACTTTGAGTTATATATTCTTATTTTAAACTACTAACACCTTGTGTGAAGATTCCTACGCTTACCAAAGATTAAAAAATCAATTGCTAATCATTTTTGTTTTGTAGCTCTTTTAGTCCAAGACATTGGGGTATAAAACAAACTACGAATCATTTGTTTTGTAGGGCCTCCTCTTGAAGACCCCTTACATAATTTTTAATCATTTTATCTTGCATCTATTTTCTTGCATTTTTCATAATTTTTGTGTGTTTTCCTTTGTTTGTTGTCCATCCCGAAGGAAAAACTATGTATGCTCTCCTCTCGCATCCTACGATGATCTTGAGGATCAAAAGTAGATAGCCTTCTCATTTTTATTTTTTAGGGGAAACATGGTGTAGAAGTGATATACATGCACTTGTCATAGTCCTAGGGGTCTCATGACTGTGGGCTTCATCTGCACACACGTAGACACACCCCATGTTCCAGCGGCGTATATAAATCCTTGGAGAGCTATCGTTATTGGCTAATTGATTGCTTGCTTTAAGAGCGGTGTGAAGTAAGGGGATTCTAAATCCCAATACCTAGGCCTTAGAAAACATCCTTGTAACATGGAATTGGGTCCCACGTACCATAATTTATATAGGGGATTCCCCTAGAGATATTGTTTATCCTAGTATAGGTAGCCTTTGACTGCAATCAATATATAGTGCAAGGGAAGGAACCACCAAAGATTACTTGCTAGCTAATAAAACATCGATGTAAAGGTGGGACAACTCATTGGGCACCACTATCGTGTGTGGTATTGAAAGTGGGCTATATCTTGTATTGGACACCCATTTGACTAGCTAGGTTATGTGTTGCATGTGTGTTATTTTGTACCACACATTAATTAAATAATCAATCAACCCCCCATCCAAACATAATAAAACCCAATCCATCCATCTAACTATCCCAATCTTATCCCATTTCTTAATCCATCCCATCCACATCTAATCCCTCCATCTTAATCATGTCTTACCTACATCCTATCCATACCCAATCCTATTCCTAAATCTTATCTAAACCCCCATCCTCAATATGGCTCTCATCAAAGTCAAATCTAACACCCATCAACCTTTACCCTCCCACTCTGATCAAAACATCCCTATTATTATCCAATCTTTAAAAAACCAAATTATGAAACTGACATCCTCTATCCAACAATATTCTAAACCATACCAAGGTTATCCCACCATCCTCACAACCGTCCAAAATATTAACAAACACATTCTTGACCTCCAATCACATCTTAGCCAAACATCTTCTCGACCATCATCTCTCACATCCACTTATGATAGTGAGGACCTTATTGACACTGACCAAGATGATCCATCATCAAAACAACAAAGGTAACCCAATCCTAAATTCACATCATCCAACATCCCAAACCATCCCCATTCCTCACATGCAACACTAATTTCTTCAATTTTGATCAACTCCAATCATCCCTTTCCACTAATAAATATCTCCCTTTTGATATTTACCAAAATTTAACCAACTATGATTAGTCCATCACATCCACTTATAAATCAAAATCTAAATCAAAATCTAAATCAAAATCCAAACCTAAATATCCCAAATCACCACCACCACCTAGTAACCTTCTTTTACAATTTTCTAACCTATTATTCGAGCCTAATCCTTCATCACCACTATTCACCCCTCAATCCTCCATCACACAATATAAATCTCCACTTACTCCAACCAAAACATATCATAATCAAGCATAAAAACAATCACTTAATCAACCATCATCTTTGTCTCTGAAATCATCATCATCCTCCCTAACTATGAACCTCCTCTTAAGAAGTCCCAAGACCCCCACATCCCCCATCAACCAATATAATACCTAATTCCCTCCCATAAAAATATATCATAACATACCTTATACATACACATCCATACCCAATAAATATCAAAACAAACCACAATACTTATCCCCTACATCACACCTTATTCCTAAATCCTCATCATCCTCATCACCCCAACCTCATCCTATTGAATTTATCCTAGATAGTATTAAGTACTCTCTTCTAACATATAATTTGGATCCTAAGCCTCCATCACTTATATCCAACCCCATCCAATCATGTGTGACTCCTAAGTCACTCACATTCTCTTTATCCCCTAATCCTACTCCATCCAACGTGGCCCTCATGCCACCTTTAGCCTCTCCATCCATGTCTAATAAATCTACCAATCACCAATGAAATTTCAAACCATCCCATGTAACTCCTAAGTCACCACCATATCCTAAATATAGTCCTAATTTCCCCCATCCCCCAATCATATAACATCCAAGGTGACTCCTAAGTCACCTCAATATCCCAAATCCAATGTGGTTTGCACACCACCCTTTACATCCACCCAATTCACCTCTCCCAAATCAATCCAATATAACATATCCTCTTGATCCCAATCTAATCCATCCTATTTATCCACATCTACCTTATCTGGCCCAAATCAAAACCTCTAACCCTTAAAAACCAACCCTACACCATCCACCTCTCCCAAATCAGCCAAAATCCACTACCAGTCCAAAACCAAAACAACCTCATAATGCCCCCAAGGCTTATCCTCCATCTAATCCACATCCAAAACCTACATCCAAATCACATAAATATAATCAATCATATCCTATCCTACCTAACCCACCCTTATTACCGACACCATCTCTCTTAGAAACCCCAACTGCCTTCGCCTCGTTAGGTGAATCCTCCACTACCATCTTCCATTGTCTTAAAAAATTCAACATAATCATCCATCCAAAATAAAAGCAGGTGATCGAAACCTCCCCAAACCATCTTGGTATCAAGAGCACTATTATTGTGACTTCCATTGCACCCATGGACATTCAACCAATAATTGCATGCAATTTATGTCTTATGTCTAAACTATCATTAACCAAGGAATTATTATCCATGTACCTCTCTATCCACAACATTTTCATCGTAATATTATCCCTAACCATAACCCACCATCCAAATCTCAATCAAAATATAAACATCATAAGCCATATAAATCTCATTGTATATACAAACATCCCTCACTGACCAAAAATAAACAAAAATGTCACCCCCCATCCTTTATTAAGTCCGGCCTCTTAGCGGATGATAAAATTACAACCCAATAGTCTCATGATGATCACATGGAATCATCTTCTCCATCCACTTTATATCCTATAGCCAAAATATGTTCACTAATATGAAACATCAAGGCAAAGGCTTAGGCATCCATGAATAAGGAGTCTGCAAATCCATCTCCCTTAATCAAAATCCATGTTGTTTAGGCTTAGGTTATAAACCTAACACTAACAAAAAACCTCCCCGTACTCCATTACAACCCATTTCTACCACCTCTCTTCTTGACCATCCAAACCACTCAACCCAATCATAAATCCTTTAATTCCCCTAGGAATACCAAACACCTAAAAATGGATTGAGCACATAAATCGTCTCCTGTGCACAAATGTTCTTTCCTTACCACCCATCCTCCTTCCATCCAACATCCAAACCACTTTGCATCTAATATATGCTTATTATCACATCCATTCATATCATCTTCCAATCCACTCATTGAAACACTTGATGACACATGTTGTAAGCCAATAGTGACTAAAATAATTTTGTGACCTTCGTCTATCATTATCTCCAACATTCAATCACTGTTATCCTCCTAGAGATCCATGTAATTTAACAAACTTAATCAATTTTGTAGTGAAGACCCTTGGGTGCATCTTTTGACACTCTAGCCAATTTCCTCACTACACTCATTTCCATCCCCCATCAAGCCACTTGTGATTCTTAACCCCTTGAGAATTTTCAAGAGATTGGAAGCTCTTAATGCCAAAAAATCTAAATATGAAAAATAAAAAATAAAATATCATATCAAAATTAAAAATGTCGAATAAAATCGATCTCAAGAATATCTCTAGGGGTGTTTCTAGCAAATCTACTAGGGCTATGGACGTATGTCTGGCAGTAGAGAATTTTTGTGGTAAGAATCAGATGTATCTCTGTCAAGGCTATGGATTCCTAACTGGTAGTGGAGAAATGCATGGCTTAACCTTCCATTCACCTTCCATCAACCTACTTGACTTAATCACTCCCTATACATTGGCTAGTTTATCTTCACATACTACTCATTAAGTCTTCACTTCAAGAGGTAATTAACCATCACAATTTCACACACTTTGATTTCAAAGTGGCATAGAGCTCCCATATTGTTAGGTATTGTTTAAACCTTGGTCACACTTTTTTTTTATTCATACTATTATCTTATGCTATGTGCTTTTAATCTCATCTTTTGTTCATCATCCATTGCAAACCATCCATCCCTTGCATCCACATCCTTTTGCATCTATCATTAGTGGGAAATAAATGATCTTATTACTTTATCATATCCCCCCTTTTGCTTCCTTTATCCTGTCATCATTGATGAGGCCATAAATTGGCCATAAATTACCATTATTTTATCCTTCTAATTTACCTTTGAAAGTGGATTTAAATGTAATCTTGGAACTTATAGTTTTCTTGAGATAGAATATAGGATATATTTCTTGTTCATTCTTTAGAAGTCTTTTTTTATCTATTTTGTTGACTAATCCTATTGATTATTTAGGAAATATGAAAAGTATTGTGTATGCAGGCCATAAAGGAAATATAATGATAGTTATGAGAAAAGTGAAATTGATCATGGATAATATATATAAATTCAAATATGATTCTATATTCAGATTCCTCTCGAAAACTTAAGAAAGTTAAAAAAAAAATCATCTTAATCTAAGATGGTGTGCAAAATTTGTAGTTGTTTTTAGTTAGCTCCAGAACTTGCAGTTT
Organism: Taxus chinensis; assembly: GCA_019776745.2. Taxonomy (NCBI): domain Eukaryota; kingdom Viridiplantae; phylum Streptophyta; class Pinopsida; order Cupressales; family Taxaceae; genus Taxus; species Taxus chinensis. Next base: position 146,494,715 of record CM034154.1, on the reverse strand, counting down.
TAGTTCTGGAACTTGCAGTATTAGTTCCGGAACTTGTAGTTTTAGTTTCAGAACTTTCATAAAATAAGGAATTGTGAATAATCAGAGAATCCAATACAAAATATGATAGAGGTTTTTTTCCATAGCAAGGTGTTTAACAAAAACCTCATTCATATTTGCTACAAGTTTTACCAATAAAGAGAAATCTAACTTTTAGTGAGCTATAGTCCAAGGAAAAAGTGTATCAGACAAGCACTAAGAGTTCCACAAACAGAAACAAAAAATTCAAATGAAAAATATGAGAGATGTTTTTGTTCATAGAAATGTGTTTAAAAAAAAAATCATTAAGATTTTCTACAGGTTTAACCAATAAAGAGAAATATAACTTTTAGTGAGCTGCGGTCCGAGGAAAAAGTGTATCAGACGAGCACCAAAAGTTCCACAGTTAGAAACAATAAAGTCAAATGGAAAATACAGGAAAGGTATTTGGTCAAAGTAAATGTTTTAGGAAAAACCTCCTTCCAATAAAGTAGGAGAATAAAATCATTGTGATTCTTGTTACCAAAAACCAAGGAGAATATTTGGGATCAAATCTTCTTAAAATAATAAGATAAGAATTTGAATCCAATAGTATATCTCTCTCCATATTTTTTGGAGATGGAGATTTTAGTTAGGATTCAAATAAAGATAAGATTAGATTGTATTTCCCAAAATAAGGAGTTGGTTGGATTCATGAATTATAAATGCAACTTCCCACACTCTTATATGTAATTTTCACTACGAAGAATAATATATTCATTCTTCCTCATCAATCTTCTCAGAGAAATTATTCTGCATATTTTGAATTAAAAGTATTAATTAAGTCCTCTTGAGAGGAATGAGATGGCCACTCATTCCAAGGAAGATGGATCAATGTGTTATGTTCATTTCTTTTTTTCTATCATTTTTCTTTTGTTGTGATTTCTGATTTTATGTTATGTAATCCTTATTTCCGTACAATTTATTTTGAACCTGCAGGTGTCTTATTTATCTTTCTGTTATTTTTAATTCAGTAATTTAATTTATGGAAGTGTGATTTCTTTCATGCAAGCTTTATTTTTGCAAGTGTGCCTTTACATTTCTTCATGTGTGATTTATTTTATGCAAGTTCAGATTGTGTTTAAAAGAACTTTTTTCCAAATATCTTTTTTCTCTTAATGCATACAACCATCTGATACCAACCCTAGAATGACATTATTAATGAAGAAGATTGATGACACTCATCAATCATTATGACTAGGGGAAACTTTATAATCCATTGGAAGAACTGTATGTACCCAAAATTGTAGGGTACTACACTACCAGAATAACGTAAGACATGCCCCAATGATGATACAGGTCTCCTCGCAAGGTGTTCGGGATCCAGAAAAGCTCTCAAAATATGTGTTAGCATCCCGCATGTCTCGCTTATCCCCTGCATGCTTTGTTGTTCCCTTTTCCCCTCTTTTCCTTTGCATTTTGTTCTTCAGTTACAAAACTGCTGCCCTGCCTGGGCGGTGGTCTCGTGATTACTGCCCAGGAACGGCGGCGGTCTTGTAACCATCGCCCTGCTCAGGGCGGTGGTCCTTTACGTGTTTTCTAGAATGCTCTTTTAACGTGACTCATGTAAAAATTCAACGTTTGCCATCTCTTTTTCACCACCTTTTCTTGTATTTATGATTATGGTTCCCTGGAATAGTGTTTTGGCATTATTTATGGTTTAAGAGATCAAATTGGTTTTCACCTTTGGGTAAATGAAATTCTATAAATAGCTGGCTTGTGCTCAAGCAAATGGCCCTTCAAATTTGCCTCTGAATTTCTCATTTCAATAGTTTAGCCTTTCATTTTTGGTTTAGGGTTCATAGTTTCATTTGTTAGATGCATAGTTAGCATTGTTTAGCTGTCAGAAAGCCACATATTCTCCTTGTGCAAAGTGTTGTTATCATTTCATCCAAATCAATTGGAGTCGGATAGTTTGATTTCAATAAGAAGACATTAAAGTTGCAGGTTTTATTCATCAAACAAGATAGTTTCAGGTGTTGGACATTTTATGTTGCATGACTCGTAATAAATCCCGCTAGGAATTGCATAAGCCAAGCTCTGTACTCTTGCACTATCCCTCTCCTACTCACATTGTATTCAATCTACATCCTAAGTTTCCTTTATTCCAATATCTAATTTTGTTGATGCTATAATTACACGCTTTTCTGGATCCACGTGAGCACGAAGGAACGAGGAGATCACACTAAGGGGACAAGGTCACACACCATCAGATTCACCACTGTTCTGCAGAATCCAGGTTCTAGCTTTCAAAGTTCTAGTTAAAAGCATATCAAATAAAGTATTCAATCATTCCATTTCAGTTAATTTCACTTTCGATATTGCCAGGGAAGCTATGAGGATTGATATTTTTTGAGAAACTATGATTCACTCCTCAGTTCTGAGGTAGGATCAAGAGTCTTTCAAATATATTAGATCAGTGATCAGGTTATTTAGGATAACTCTATAAACTGCACAGACAAGTAGCTACACTCGGTTTCTTTGTTTGTTTTAATTGCGTTATTAGTTTAGTTGTCAATTTTAGATATATTAGATAATTCCCCTTTAAAATTTTGTTCAGTAGTTTATCAATAAATAACAGACTTAGGAATGTACGTAGATATATCTTGCATATTTATTTTATTCTGTCATTAGTTAGCTTTATATCATTTTCTTTTGTATGACAATCACGAGACCTAGAGAGCTCATAGAATACGTATTCGAGCCAATCGTGCCTCAACCCAATCTCATCACAGCAATAACTGATATAGATCAGAATCTTAGGATCCAAGTCTTTCGAACAACAGCAGACTTGCAACAGATCAGCTCACAGTTAAGCAGGTTAAACATAGAATATGACCAAGCGTACACGTTTTGGTCAAATCAGCCAAACTATAGATTACCCTAGATAAATATCTGCGTGACTGTAGAAGGGATTAAAAGAGAAAAAACGTTTGATTGTGATCCTTTGGTCCCACAGCCGGAAACAGGAGACACTCTCACAGACATAGATACTAGCTTAAGGATTCAGGTTGCAAGAACGCCTATAAGATACTCAGAAAAGATTGAACAACTGTTAATTCTGAATGTAGAGGCCAAAAAGGCATACAACTATTAGATACTAGGGATTAGGGACTGATTCCACACATGACCATAGAAGGTCCATAGCAACCATGAATCTACAGTTGTGACCCACAAATCCCACAAACCAACGAATCCACAGGTGAATCAGACATAGATGCGGGCTTACACACATTAGTATTAATATCTACTCCACTTCCACCTATCATCATCACACAGTTATCCTTGTTAGATGTAGAATCTAATAAAGCTAAGGATTTCTAGACTAGACTAGAGAATCGCCCCTAGAATCCATTGTGTACCCATCATCTATCTTATGACCCTGTCTAGAGACATACATGAAACAATCCCAGGTCATTTTCCACGTATCCCACAACCCACAGATCGAATCATGCTAGAGCTTGATATTGATTAGAGCCTTCAAGCAGTCATCCTTACCGATCGATCTATCATGCCAGTTTAGGTTAGGAGGGCCTTATTTGCCTTAGATTCACAGATTCCACTAGTGCACGTCGAAGACATAAGATTGCCTAACTAGTTTGTCTGCATCCCACGCGTATTCCCTCCCCACAGGCTGTCTCGGCATGACCTCGGGTGCGAGGAAAAGGTACTTGTAGATTCTCATGTTCGCTTGTCACTTTTCCATCATACAAAATTGGTGAACCCGACGTGAAACAAACAACTGTTTCACCTTCTAAATACCTCATTAAGCCTTCACATCAGCTTCACCAAACAAAATTGGTGAACTTGCTACAATTGCTTCACTGTCAACTTTTCTCTTTTAGTGTTTCATCTTCTTTCATCCACCTTCGATCCTTCCCATTATTCTATGGGTATTCATATACCCCTCGAATATTTTGGGATTCGATGCATATGGCAGACCTCTCCTAAGTCTTGAGGCATACTACACTCAATTGAATAGACAGTCATCACCCTCGTTCTCAGTATGGTGTGAAAATTATTCAGCCAACCGGTTTTCAACACAAACTCCACCTCTAAGGATTAGATATAGCTCATCTTTCTAAACATAGGAGTTGGATCAGCTCGCTCAAATGTAACAAACAAAGCCTTCAGGCTCGAATAATATGACGTTCACAGGAGAATCTAATTCATCTCCTCAGGTACTGCTTAGGCCACAAATTAGTAGACAATTAGACCCATACCTAGTTTTAGATGATGAACATTCAGTGCATTACGCCAGGAATGAACAACGCTCTCAGAGTATGTACCCACCCATAGGAAGTTTACAAACACAACCTGAGGTCTATTTTCAATAAAATACCTCCATGCCACTACATATAGGAAATGCCCTCGGGGAAACTTGGTAAGGAAATGATCAGTTCATAGCAGGGTATCACATGCCTATACAATATCAGGATATACAACAAATGCCACTAAGGAAAAATACTATGAATTCACCAAATGAAGTCATTTCAACTTTAGTAGAAAAAGTTAGGGGGTTAGAACTTGCTCAAGCAAATCAAAATTCCCAATTCATGCAGGCAGGAAGTTCCAATCCTCCACACCATCCTAGCCAAGTAGACCTACTCACAGGAATGGGCACGTTGGGCATGCCTCCTTAGTATTCACAATAAATGCCAACTAGAACCGCCATTTCTAACACTGTTCCGATACCTCCCGGTCTAGTACAAACTAATCCATTCCTAGACAATACCCCTTCATACTTAAACATATACTCCAAATCACCACAAGGGGATATGTTCTCCTCTCCCGGCATGTTTTCTCAACCACAGGGGTTTCCTTATGCCCCTACCAGTGCATACGCTATGCCATATCAACAACCCATTCCACCGCCACCCCCTCAGCAGGTACCATCAATGGTCAAAACCTACGCAATAGGGACTTATTCAGAATATTTGAAAGAGCCCTTAGAATTCACCATATGAAGCATCATGCTTCCAAGACCTCTTCCCGATTTACCCAAATACAAAGGGGAGGGAGATCCAAACACACATATCAAGGCCTATGCCACAGCCATTCAAGAACTACTCCCTTGGGATGGGGTTGTTGCCAAAATATTTCCCAAAATGTTAGAAGGCATCGCCCTCGATTGGTATTATAGAATACCCGAAGCATCCATCCATTCGTTTAAATAACTCGTTTCTGAGTTCATTAAGGCATTTGATATGAACAAACTATTTAGAACAGGAATTAGGGAATTCTTGCACATTAAGCAAGAACACAATGAATCTGTTGCTCATTTCATTCAAAGATGTCGTACAATCCTCTATTCTTCAGCAAGTGCTCCAAATATGGATCAAATGGAACTATGTGATTTATTCCTTCATTCCCTTAGTAGAGAGGTGAAGGAAGAAGTCCAAAAGTTCCCACTAAGGACTTACGATGAAGTACTTGAGAGCGCCCTCCGAATAGATCAAACTACAATAGATAGCGGTCGCAAGACATATGGAACAAATGGGAGGTTATTCACCTCCAACCAGAATACTACGACTTATCCTACTACCACAAACGTCAATCAAGGACTTAAAATTCTTAATAAAAATTGTGGAGTGACAACAAATGGAGTAACTAATCAGGTTAAGAAGGTAAATGTTGCGAATACTCCACCACTAATGAACAATCAGTGAAACAACAACTTTACCCCAACAATTAATACAGTGGATTTTAATCATCCACAACAACAACAACAACAGCGAAACCCTACACAGGATCTAAACCAAAACTCAATTGGATATCAAGACCAAAACCAAAACCAAAGAATGCAAAACTTTAATCCTAATAGGTAACGGTTCGATAAGAGTTTTGGGCCACAATATGCACCAAGCCAACAAACTAAGAATTACAATCCTAACTCATATTGTGGTTTCCACAAATTCGAGGCCATGACACTAGAACGTGTCATGACTACAATAAATTCATGCAACGTTTTCCAGAGGAACAAAGACAACTTTTCATAGATATGTTCTTGGTAGATCTTGCGTCACCGGCACCAAATACTTGTACAGGAGCAATTTCTCCTCAAAATGCTCCCCTCAAGATCTTCAATGATCCGCTCCCAAATCACAATAACAATAAAAAATTAAATCCAAATGGGACGAATAAGGGCATAATGACAGGAGATAATGATCATGAAGCCTCGACTTCACTAAATCCGTTAGTTGCACCACAATTAGGAAGTCAGCCATGACCCAAGATAGGTAGTTTAGTGGAGTTAGACACTAAACACGAGAGTATTCCTCTCATCCAAGTCCAAGTTACCTACCAGAGACAGATAAAATCCAAAAAATATTACTAAAACCCGTAGGTGCCTATGATTTAATTAGTGATCTAACAAAAAACTTCTCACACATTTCTTTTTTGGACTTACTGAAGAACTCTCCTACCAATAGGGCTGCTCTTTTAGAGGCATTAGGTTTAGGTCATTTAATTAACATCACTCCACCTCCTGAAACACAGGTAAACCATATAGACTTTGATATCCACCCTCTTGGGCAGCTGGATAGGGATACCGAGTTTGTATTCGAAATAAACAAAATGCTAACAGATGCTGAGATTTCACACAGAGGTGATCTGACCCTACATTTGCAAGTTTGGGTTTATAAAAATTACGTTAAATGCACGATGGTTGACAATGGAGTAGCAGTTAACATAGTCCCCTTCTCTTTCCTTCAAAAGCTAGGGTATGGAGAAACAAATTGTTCCACGACTCGAAATACATTAAGAGGCTATGATAGCCTTAAAGCCATGTCGATTGGAACTATAATACTACGGGTAACCTTGGGACCCAAAACAATCCTGACTGAGTTTTATATTATAGATAAGGAAACCAACTATAATATGATCCTTGGCCGACCATGGATACACCGTATGAAGGCAATCCCCTCTACATTATTTCAAGAAGTAAGATTCTTGCATTTAGGAAAGGTGTTTATAGCCAAAGGTGATCCAAAACCATTTGATGTACACCTAGCTAACTTAAAGAAAAGACCAGGCATTCACTCAGAGTTTGAACTCCCAACAAACCAACTTAATAAACCCTCCGACACAAAACCGTAGGAAAATTTGGTACCTACAACAGATCTTGAGACTATGAGCCTAGTCAAGACTATCCCAGCCCTCAAGGATGAGGCTAACATTGTAGAAACAATATCATTAGGAACTACTACAAGAATTTTTGAATTATTAGAATAGGATCTATCGATGTTCCTACCATTTGATTCTGTAGGCATGAGATATACCCTAGGTGTTGGTTATCTTCCAGCAGAGGATCTCTGCATGGTGGAATTAGAAGATGTTAACACAAAAATATCCCAACATCCATATTCCTAGATAAATACTGGACTTTCCATTTCGATGGAGCTAGATGTCGTTATGGAGCTGGGATAGGTGTAATTTTTACTTCTCCTGAGGGAAAGATCCTACCATTTTCCTTGAAACTAAATTTCAAATGTACGAACAATGGCGTTGAGTACGAAGCCCTCCTCCTTGGCCTCGTCTTAGCTAAGAGGATCAGCGTTAATAACATTAGGGTGCTAGGAGACTCACAATTGGTAGTGAACCAAGTCTCTGAGGTATATGAAACCAGAGCTGAGCACTTACAGCTCTACAAAACAGCTGCATTGGATTTAAGCAAGGAGTTTGACTTCATATCAATTGAAGCAATCCCGCGAGAAAAAAATCTTCTCGCCAATTCTATAGCAACCTCGGCATCACGCTTCACCCCAAACAGTGAGTTGGAAGATACTCGTTTCATGGTATCCCTTTGTACTGAACCATTGGTGAAAAAAATGTTAAACCCTCTTTTAACGAATAGAGATGAGAACAAATCTACTATCTTAGACCACATTGATAGTGATAGAGCCACTCTGAATTACTTAAACACCTGTGCAGCATTACATCTCACCCATCACGTGATAGATTTGTCCTTAAACCCACATTCATCTTCCTACTTCGGAAATCCCATGGTAGAGCTTCCCCCATGAAAAGACCTTAGCATATACACAGTAGAAAATGGAGACAATCTGGAATTACCTCCAGCCCCGCCTGAGTTTGAAGAAGGTAACACTTCTTTAATCAAAGAAACAATTGATATTAACATCAGAATAGAGGATGAGCCAAGAATACTAAAATTAGGATCCTTGTTAACTCCATTAGAAGTAGAAATACACAATCAAATCCTCAAGGAACATCAGAAGGATTTTACATTTAATTATAAAGAAATGACAGCGGTTACACCACACATCGCAGTACATAACCTCGTCACTAAATCAGATGCAAAACCGATTAAAAAAAATCAAGACCAATGAAACCCAGGGTAGCTCTCATGGTAAAAGAAGAGGTAATAAAACTCCTCCAAGTAGGATTCATCAAACCGGTCGACTACTCTCAGTGGGTATCTAATATCGTTCCCATTCTAAAAAAGAATGGAAAAATACGCATCTGCATAGACTTCTGAGACATTAACAAAGCATTTCCTAAGGACGACTTCCTGTTACCATCCATAGACATCATTGTTGATGCAACAACCAGATTTGAGCTTTTGTCTCTCATGGATGGATTCTCAGGATACAATCAAATTAGAATATCTAAACAAGACCAAACTAAAACCACATTTATAACTCCTTGGGGAACCCATTGCTATGCTGTTATGCCATTCGGTCTCAAGAATGCTAGCGCTACATACCAACGGGCTATGACATATATATTTTATGATCTTATTCATAAAATTGTGGAATCCTACGTAGATGACTTGTTGGCCAAATCCTGGAGGCGTTGTGATCACCCAAAAGTACTCTGCATCATTATTTCACGTCTAATAAAATACAGAGTCATGCTAAATCCAGAAAAATGCGTCTTTGGTGTGACAGGAGGGAAACTCCTAGGTTACATTATATCATCATGAGGGATCGATGTTGACCCAACCAAAATTTGGGTTGTTCTCGAAATGGTCCCACCTTCGGATGAATCTGGAATCAATTCATTTCTCGGAAAACTTGGTGCAATCCAGAGATTCCTCCTAGATTTAAGCTTTTCCATTCATCCAATCAACAATCTACTCAAGAAATATTATAGTATTGATTGGATTGAAGACTGCAACAAAGCATTTGACACAGTTAAGTGTTTCTTGTTATCACCACCTACGCTAATGCCACCTAAGCCAGACCGCCCGTTAATCTTATATTCGCGAGCTACCAATGTCTCACTAGCCTGTATGTTGGCTCCAGAAGATGATGACAGGAGAGAACACGTGATCTATTTCATTAGCCGAACATTGCTCGACTATGAAACATGTTATACACAGGTAGAATGAGAATGCCTTGCCATAATCTTCGCAACCAAATGCTTAAGACATTATATGCTAAATCAAGAAACAAGGGTCATTGTAAAAATAGACCATTTATGAACTTTCCTCATACAAGGGTCTTGTCTAAAAAGGCTAGACGTTTTATGACCTTAATGGGGGAATTCGAATTAACATTTGTAAATCAGAAATCCATTAAAGGACAAATCATTGCGGATTGGTTAGTTGATAACCCACTAGACGGAGGCAATCTAGTAGATCTAGACTTTCTCGATGAATGCATATACTACATCAAAACCAGACCTCCTGTCTTTGAGTGTCCTTGGTATACTGATATTATTAATTATATCATGGACCATATGTATCCAGAAGGTGCTACACCGCAGTGAAGAAGGTGGTTACGCATTATCGTAGCTAAATATGTTATTATAGAATAGGTGCTCTATCGAAAAGCATTCAATGGAATGCTTCTAAGATGTGTTGACATAAAAGAATCCAAGAAGATCCTCTACCAATCCCATAGTGGAATATGTGGGGGCCACTTCAGTGGTCATGCCACCACCCGTAAAATACATCAGATGGGTTATTTCTGGCCTACTCTAGAACACGACGTAGTAGAGTTTGTGCAAAGGTGTCATAAGTGCCAAGAATTCTCCCACGAGATTCACATACCAGCACAAGCTCTATAACCAATCGCTACTCCATGGCCCTTTTCTACGTGGGGCCTAGATTTGATAGGGAAATTCTCTCCCTCATCTACAAATGGCCATAATTTCATAATCACGGTCACCGAGTATTTTACCAAGTGGGTAGAGGCTATGCCGCTTACTACTGTATCGGGTTCCGTAATTGCCAAGTTCATTTTGAACCAAATCATTTGTAGGTACGATGTCCCACAAGTCATTATCTCAGATAATGGGACTTCTTTTAAGAATGATGAAGTTCATGAATTGTGCAATAAATTTAAAATAAGCCATCATACAGCCTCCCTGTATTACCCTCAAGCTAAAGGACAGGCTGAAGCAACAAACAAAACATTAAAAAGCCATTCTTCTTAAAATGGTGAAAGAAAACAAATGAGATTGGAATTTGAAGTTATATTCAGCCTTGTGGGCCCACCGAACCTCAATAAGAACACCAACAGGAGCAACTCCTTTCTCTCTAGTATTCGGGGCAGAAGTAGTTCTCCCGCTTGAGGTTGAAATACCCAGTCTTTGTATCTCATTACAAGGGATTCTGGATGAAGATGCCTACAGAGAAGCATGTCTCTCCCAACTAGAAAGCCTAGATGAAGCTAGGTTAGATGATGAACAACGACATAGAATCTATGCTGACCGGATGTGCCGGTAGTATAACAAGAAGGTCTATGAACGAGACATATATGAAGGTGATCTAGTTCTAAGGCTAGACATCTGGATCGATAAAAATACCGGCGAAGGAAGGAAGTTTCAGCCCAAATGGTTGGGCCCATAACGAGTCATGAAAGACTATGGAAATGGTGCATATCTCTTATGTACACTATAGGGTGAGGAATTTGGTGAAACAGTCAATTCCTTACACCTTAAACGATTCTACGCATAAGCAGCCAGCACTATTTGTATAAATATATCTACATTGCATCTTCATATAGTTAGGTTCATTTTTTCCGCTTGTTTCATACAATTTTGTGATCAAGGAACTCATTCTAAAAGTAGTTCATTACAAACTTCTGATGGTATTGGCATAAACACTCTAATCATACTTCTTCATTTTATAACGTCATCACCTGTTTCAGAATCATTTCATCAACTAAAGCTAGATATAACAAAGCCTTGATGGTAACCATACCAAGATATGTGGGCTTTTTCTCACTTTTGGTTTCTTCCTAGGATAGGTGTTTCACACAGAATGTTTCCGTTCTTAAAATAGAGTTGCTTCTATCCTTTCATTCTCTTGAGAAATAGATAAGGGTTAGGGCTAGGAGGAATACCTATTGAATGTTGGGAGGGTGCGCGTGTACCGTAGAGAGAGATCAGATCGATTGCGAAGAACTCCTTTTTGTCTAGGAAGGACTACCTGCAAGTAAGAATACAAGACCACCATATTTTAGTTAGACAATAAATGAGGGAACTACCTTGGGCCCAGGAAATATTGGACTTCCTTTCGAAGGTGGTCAGTTCCCCTCTTAATATGAATTAACACAAATTCTAACAAAGAAGTTATTGCAAAATTACAATTTAATTACCTCGTTAAAAAGCAATAGAGGAAAGGCTGGTTTTGGTTTGAGTCACAGTGACCGATGCCGGTCACTGTATAACCGACTACGGTTATACATCGGTACCAATTGCTGATAACCGATATCGGTAGGGGCAGTGATTTAGGGGCTTTCAATGAAGGTTGGCT